>BLKM01002316.1:1758786-2007240 GCA_013340265.1 Coptotermes formosanus
CCCCCCCCCCGTCCGCCCCCGGGCCCGCCGCCCCGCGCGGCCTGTCGCCTAGCGCCCCCGACTCGCCCGCCCCCCCCCCCCCCCCGCGGAGTGGCTGACCTAGAAGCTTCTTATATTTTTAACATGTTTTATCCTTCTTATTTGTCTTGAAGACCTCGTGCTGTGGGAGAAAGCTTGTGAAACCGATGCCAAAAAGCGTTGTCCCTCTTCCGTTTCCTCCTTTGATACAGCCACTGCTGCTGTCTTTGTTCTCAGGACGTACATGGCCGATATTTCTCGGGGAATCTTGATCTAAGGCCTGTATACACGATGTTCATATTTCACATGTGAGACGGGGTTACTTCAAGCTGCTACCTTAATTTTGTGTTGTAGTCCGGTATTTCTCATTGATTGTAGCACCGCAGGCCTGTTGCGTAGTGTCGCTGATTCGGAAGACTCCTGTTCCCTAAAATTATCACAACTTGAGGCACAACTCGCTGCAAAATGTATTGTTGGAGTACTTACAAGTAAGAAACATACTTAAACTTAAATAAACATTTAAGGCTATGTTCAGATTTTTTTACAAAACTATAATTTCCCCACTTACAGGCAGTGAAATTACGGTTAGTATAACACTGAAGGAACATTCATTCAGCTCGCGGTTGTCCAGTTGAGAAGCACTGCTGTAGTTTTCTGCAACCGTGAAATGGTACTGACAGGTTATCAACTCTGAATTTGTACGTTCTTACTTTAGTTACCGACGCTAATAGTAACTGAGACTATACAGAGCCAAATCTTAGACTGTTATTGGATGATGAGTTGGAAAGCATGTGAAAGCAAACGGTATTAGCCTAATTTGAATTAATATTTCGGCATTAGCGTGGAATATCTGAGGAAAACGACGAAACCCCTCCGTCACGTAGGCCTTGTTGCAGTCGAGGTTGGAACCGGCCAGTTCTGGAATACCAGTCGATAGATTTACGGCTTTAGCCAACTTTTTCAGCATACCCTCAGTACGGCCTAGAGTAAATTTAATTCCTTGAACAGTACGTCTCTGATCGGTGCGCCTCGACATTTTGAATTCACATTCATTTCCACAATATGTGACAGGAGTTTTCGAGTTTGGTAATGGCAGTGTATCTTGTTCAACCAAGCTTTGTCATTATGTCGCTCGTTCAGCCTTTTCTTTGTTAAATTATTGATGTCGTGAAGTTTGTTTGTTTATTTTGCTTCACTTGCAGCGCTCCTGCCGAACAGACTTTTAATGTTAGTTCTTAATTTCTTTCTTACTGTTGTCGTTTACTACTGGTTCATGAAACTGTAATTATTTTAATATTGAGTACGACGTGTAATGAATGTTACAGAACGTTATAAGTTACAGTAGCGTCTGAATAATAATACGAACATAACTTGTATGTACACATTCATACAAACACCAGTAGCTTTATAGTGACATATGATTTACTGTTCCCTTAGATGCAGCACTATCTTTTAGGGTGCTGTGCGCTACATGGCAAAGCTTCGGAAACAGTCTTCCAGTGCTTTGAAGAGTGACGTTTGTGTAAATAATGAATTGGATGTACAGCAGGCTGCCCGCGGGCTGTTGCCCAACATCTGTTTGATCCTGTCACAATCGGTGTAATAATCCTATGCTGTCACCAACCGATGAATCCCGATCTCGTAGAATTTCGGAATCTTTCGGAAAACCTATGGCGAAAAGCTTGCTTGCACGTCTGGTCACTTGACGCCTTCTGTAGAGGCCAAGAGTATGAAAATCAGATTCGCCGAACAGAGCACAGCATAACTCATAACACCAAATGTAATCTAAATCTGTTGTTTCTTTTCGTAAGTGAAATGTTGGAAAAAGAAACTTAGGTGTTATTTGCTTTGCGCAAGGAAACACGAAAGCTGAAGGACAGTTCTTATCAACTGTGTATTTGCTTAGCAAAATTTGAAAAACGAATGTGTTGCAAGGTAACTGAGAGCGTGTAAGGAGAATGGTTTGAAGACTATGTTTGAATACAGCAAAGGGAAAGCGACAGTATGAGAGAGAAAACTAAATGTTAGGAAGCTTTTTAGTACGTACTGTTGATATAGGTTTTTTAAATGTAGAAGGACGAGATGATGAAGGTATGTTGCACTTCTGGGAGTGATGAGGAATGTGAGTGTGTGTGTGCAGCAATGTGGTCCCTACGTACACCTCAAGCGGAAAAATAATTTGGTAGGCTCAGGTGTAAGTGGAAGAGTAATAGTGAAATGTATTTTAAAGCAAAAAATGTGTAAGTTAGTGTACTAGATTCATGGTTGAAGGAAAGATGAGCCTGCGAAAGTTTTTAATGCGGTAGTAGACTTTCGGTGTCGTCGCAAGCGGCGTGTGTCTTGGCGGTATATCCAAGTATGAAATTTCCTGTACGTTACAGTTAGTTTAGATTTCATGCCAGTCATGTTATTCAAGAGCCACAAATAGTCCAAGTCAGCAAAAGATTGGAGACGAATTTACCTTCACTTACTGTATTAAAAAAAGTGTTAAGGACAGCAGTAGTTCTGTAGCGCTATTCCGTCTTACATAGCGGAGCATCTTTATCACAGCATGCGAGAGGCTGATTTAAAGCGACAAGTGATGTCTGGTAAATAAATAGAATTGTGTTGTAACTGATAGTTGTGGATGTGCCGAGAGATGGACGTTAATTGGTCGAGATCGCTACCACATCGACCTGTTGGTTGAAAGGTTCAGTTTTATGGCAACAGCCCGAGATGATTGCTGTTTGTCTCGTGGGAACTTTGCAGGAAGACGTGTGGAATTTATGAGGATTATCATTGAATTAGAAGCTTACACTGACGAGTTGGAAAACAATACAGCTGCTGGTTATGACGCTGTCTTCCCATGAAGATATTTACGAGTTTCATTAATTCACATAAGGTACTTCGTTCTGTATGTAGTAACTGTCATCTTTTATATGTGTTTCTTCCAACAGAGTATATAAAGGGAGCTCATAATCGAGTTATTCATCTGTCCTATGCCATGTACTGTTCTCACCTCCCGAAATATGCAGCTGATTTCAGTTCCGGATGATTTGAACATATTAGCATCGAATATAGTGACCTGCTTTGCTTGACACTCATGGAAGTTAATGAACTGTCTGAAACAGTCTGAGTGAAAACATTTTGTAAGTCTACATGACATTAAAGTTAGAGTTTACTGTTGTTTCTAAAGCGATATAAACCAGAAGACGGCGATCTTTATGTGTCAAATCATTGTCAGTCTCAAAACAACTGTCTTTTTTAGACAATAAAGTCATCTGTCTATTCGAGCAGCTGAGTGATTCGACCTAAATTAAGTCATCTTCAAACTCATAAAATTTTAAAAAATACATTGAGGAGGACAATATGTGTTTAACGTGATTAATCGTTGGTCTTTCCTGAGGTTTTGAGAAGAGTAGAGTAATATATAAGAACGTAAAATGGAATAATATAAAAAAGATTAAAACATGTCAATCAGAGGTGCTACATTAATTATTTACAAGTCACGTTCTATTTTTTAGATCCAATGTTGATAAAATTCCGACATCTGTCCAAATGTTTCTTGAAAACTGGCTATTTTGTTTTTAAATTACGGCGTCAGAAATCCTTCTCTTCTGTGTATAATTCACGCTCCTAGTAAGCAGAATTTTCAATCAGGATGAGTTATTATTGTATCTTCCCCGACTATGTTGCCTCTCTCGCATTGCTTCTTTATTGTATGTGGGTCAACCTTGGACTTGCTGATGCTAAAAATATCATTATAATTCTTAATAGATATTATATAATATAATTATAATATATAATATAATTATAAATCTTTATAATTCCACTTCGCAAGTTTGGTTTGGAACCGTTTATTTCCATCTTCTTAATTTGCCGATACATAAGCACTTGTAACACCCGGTATAAGTTCGATGTGATTTAATTATATAACAACAATTAGGGTACAAGAACTGTGGGCGTCATCAGTTCACTTTGTGTGACAGTAGTTTCTTCATACTTCTGGTCTGCGAGTCCAGCACGGGACCTGCCATTCATTGAATCATTTCGACATCAGATAGGCCTATACGTTGTATCCAAATCGACAGTGGAAACTCAATCAAGAGCGCGCTGACGGCTTTGCGTCTGTACTTGACACATCTTTAAACAAGCCTTAATGCAGGGGTGCACAATCCGGAGGACCAGATCGCCCGGGCGACTAAGTTTTGTAAGGTGGCGCCAAATATTTTTGAGTCCTCAGAATGGCACTTCATGTGACCCTTCTGGCGCCTAGAATTTTGAGACGTCACCTCAAAATGTGGAAAGTTTGTACACCCCTGCCTTAAGGAATCACACAATGAATGTTTTTTTTTTCGAGTGGAAGCTGCTTGTATTCGTCAGTTTGGCCGTGCCCTCAATGTTCGTAGGTTTAATCTAGTGTTTAAATTCACTCCCAGTATGAGTGTGTTAATTTCAAACCATATTAACCAATTTTTGAGAGCCTGTATCTTAACTTCGGGTTTGTTTAATTCTTTTAATCCGTGTAGGCAACAAGGCTGGACGAGACACAGCGTGTGAGAGTTCTGTTGGAATGCTCTTCACAATGTTCCATTTGTTTGTAAGGCCTGGCGAAGGAATGTGAGACGAAAGACTCAATCGACTTTCTCCATCTTCTCTTTCTATGACACTCCGATCCCTTCTCTTTTTCTCTCTTCCTCTTAACACTCCTCCATCCAAGCCGTGGCGAGAAAGCCCGATTGTTCTGCAAGAAAATTATAATGGAGAACGAATGGAAACCTTTCGTTTGTTTGTCGCTGGGTGTGACGGTGTTTTTCGAAGGGGTTGCTGCTGGGGTTGAGTAGCAGAGATTTGAAAGTTGTGCCTGGGCCTTATACCATGGGGACGTATAGAGGACAGGAGGTGAAGCTCCTTGCATTCCTAATCTAAACATGTTCTTTACCTCCTGATGCAATCCCAGTTAATATGGGAGGTTATTTACTTACGAAATTGTAAATGAGGTGGACTTACTGTGTGAACTGTATTCATGCATGCACACGTGCACACATATACAAAAAGGTAAAGGTAAGGTAAAGTTACAGTTGACCCCAGAACAGGCCATGGAGGCCAAGAGGTGGTGTTGCGTTATAGTTCTACTCTTTCTGTAACATCCGCCCTAGATGGAGGTGGGTGTTCAACACCATGTCCCGGACGCTTTACCCCTGGGAAAGAGACCCGGCGCCCATTGTACACGATGCTGGGTGGGCATCAGGACCTTTATCCCGGTTCTTGTATGTGTGTGCGCGTGTGTGTGTGTGTGTATGTATGTGTGTATGTGTGTGTGTATGTATGTGTGTGTATGTGTGTGCGCGTGTGTGTGTGTGTATGTATGTGTGTATGTGTGTGTGTATGTATGTGTGTGTATGTGTGTGCGCGTGTGTGTGTGTGTATGTATGTGTGTATGTGTGTGTGTATGNTGTTTGTTTGTGTCTTTGTGTGTGTGTTTGTGTTTGTGTGTGTATGTGTGTGTATGTGTGTGTGTGTGTGTGTGTGTGTGTGTGTGTGTGTGTGTGTGTGTGTGTAAGCTTACACACAGACTATCCTCCTTTTCTTCGGTATTATTTTTAGGCGATTTCGCATAAATAGCGAAAGCGCCTGTTCGCTTCGTCGTGTCTGTCTGTCTGTCATTCCGAATGTTTCAGTTTAGCTCCCAGTTGAAGAATTTTCGTGAAATCTGATATTGTCGGCTGTTACGAAAATCTTTCAACAAAATGCACATTTGGTTAAAATCCGGCGACGGTATCGGGCACATTGCATGACAGCAGTGCGAAGCATTTTGCAGCTTTACTGGAGTGCAAAGGGCCCAGTTCTTGTGTTTGTGGCAAAATTGAACGGGCTTATATTGCTGACAGCTACATGTAGTTTAGTAACAATACAAAGGGAAGGTATTGTTGCGTTTAAGTGACAAAATTCGCAACGCAAACGGGTCACAATGTTAGATACTAGGTTCATTGCCTGTATTGTTAAATTGTAGGGGCATTAGCCTCAGCCTGCTTTTTTTGTGAGTGCAAAACTGTTTCTGCTGAACCACTCAACAAGTGAGAGTTTAATTAAGAATTCTGCAGCAGGGTATATTATTGGTTTTGTTTAATTGCATTTATTTATTCGTTTGTTTGTAAACACCTCTGTTTATGTCCTGTCGTGAATAACGTACTTTTGTGGCACATTAATGAAACTTTGTGTCTAATAAAGGCATAACTGAGCGATTGGTTTAAGGAACCGTGTCATGCATCTTGTGAATTTGGTGTGGTTCATCGTCTTGTGTTGGTATACATACTGACACCACTAACTGACCGCCTAACGCAACATCTCTATATTAAGATCCACAGTCATCTACATTGCTTGTCATAACCGGAACGTGTAGGTGATTGTGGATTATAATAAACAAGTGTGTAACACGTCAGTTATTGGTGATTATACATGCGTCTTTTAGTTACTTCGCTTTCAAGTACGTGCATTTTCCAAAACATTGCTCTTCTACGTTCCGCTGGTGTTGGTGTTTATTTATTGAAGTTACATATGCATGCTGTGCCATAAAAATGTATTCTGCATGTCTAAAATTTTCCGTTTTTTTTTAATATTTTTATATCCAGAGATGTTTCCTACACTAGAAGTACATCTTAGTCGGATTTGTGTTCTTACACAAGCCGTACAATCTCTTAACCACTTTATTATCTGTTGAAGATTTTAGTGCCGATCCCAGTGGCCGCGCGGTCTAAGGCGTAGGTCTGCGGCGGAGCGCCTGCTGGGATCTTGGGTTCGAATCCCACCGGCGGCATGGATGTTTGTCTCTTGTATAATGTTTGTTTTGTCAGGTAGACGTCTCTGCGACGGGCCGATCCCTCGTCCAGAGGAGTTTTGCCGACTGTGGTGTGTGTCTGAGTGTGATCATGTGAAAATAAACAACCTCGTCACCTACTGTGGGTAGGTAGAAGAGGTAAGGACTACGAAACGAAACGAAGATTTTAATGTCTGCATCAATACAAAATGTCAAAGAAATTCGTTGTTTAGCTTTATAAATTAAACACAAAGTAGAATGAACACTTCTGCCAATAACTAACTTCATGGAGCACAGTCATTTCTGAGAAGCTAACAGGTCCTCAGCTAGTCACGAAATTTCCCACATTTCACGGAACTCGAAGGTTCGTGACTGCATTCACATGACCCCGCCACCTGTTCCTGTCTTGAGCCAAATCAATCCAGTCCATGAGTCGCATCCCACTTCTTGAGGATCCATTTTAATATTATCCTTCCATGCACGCCTAGATCTTTCGAGTGGTCTCTTTATCTCAGGTTTCCCCATTAAGACCCTGCATGCACCTGTCCTGTCTCCCTAAGTGCCACATGCCCTGCTCATGTCATTGGTCTTGATTTGATCACCCGAATGATAATTGTGAGGTGTACAGATCATAAAGCTTCCGATTACTATTAATTTGGTATATTTTGTGCAAAGGGCGACTAACAAGACTGTTTGTGACATGTCTGAAAAGACAGCCGCTTTGAGGACTGCTTAAATGTAATGGTGTTTAAAGGAACCCCTTCTTGTGAGGAAGCAATACTGTATATATATCCTTCTACGTTGCCTTGTAACTTGTGTTTCATGTGCTATCGAAACCCGGCCTTGACATTTTAGAGGAAGGTTATGTATTCCATAAATAACCGGTATGTAAACGGCACTGCTTTGTGCTTTCGCGTAAAAGAAGTTAAACCCACGCACCCTGCATCTGTGCCTCGTTCACACAGTTTGCAAACTCCACAGGACACCGGTTCGACAGGTGCAGAACTCAGTTCTCGCTGAGCAAGCCGTAGTAACAGAAGACTAAGGCATGTGTTGGACATTTCTGGGCCCAATGCAAAAATAAATTGCAAGGCCTGCTTACGTGTAAACCCAAATTGACCATAAAGATAATGAAATGGAGTAATTAATTTCGGTATAAAATTTGACACAAAATCTGAAATTGAAACATCCTGTACGGGGCCCTCAGAACGCTGGACCCCATGCAGCCGCATAGATCGCGGCAGTTGGCCTTGGTGAAGAGGTGCAGAATAGTAGATGTCACTTAGGCTGTTAGAACCAACAGTTGGCTAACGTAGTTAGCACTGATCGTACGCTTTAGCAAAGGATTTGTAGTAACGTGTTGTGGAAGAGAGGTCATAGAGGCGGTCCTCTCTTTCCTCAGGTATCGAAGCCCCGTCCTCACTCCCGTAGTCACCTTACTGGCTGAATTATGCGTATAAGAACTTATCAATTATGCGAACTGTGGAGTCTTTCCTTAACTGCTTTTACGTCGTCATCATCATCATCATCATCATCATCATCATCATCATCATCATCATCATCATTATTGGTGGTGGTGGTGGTGGTGGTGGTGGTGCTGGTGGTTCTTTTTTTTTTGTTCTTGTCGTCGTCGTCGCTTCTGCTGCTGCTGCCGCTGCTGCTGCTGCTGCTGCCGCTGCTACTGCTGCTGCTGCTGCACCGTCGCCTTACAGCCTGTGCGTGTCTAGATGCTCATCAGCTGCTGATTGACTTTGCTGAGACATTGATATATTTATAAAACGATTTATTACTCTTAATGAGATTTTGCTTTCGCAGTTTTATTTTGTTCCTCTTATCTATTGAACTGGCTTATCAGAGGTTAATTTGCTCCTGCATAATAATGTGCAGTTCGCTTTAAGGAAGGCGTCCGTCCGTCCGTCCCGCTGTGTTACATGAACTGAGTAACAAAGACTGTTTTATTCAACACAACTTTCTTTTGTTATAAAAATATTATTTGCCTTTATAAAATGCTGCATGTTTGGACCATTAGGGGTCATTGTCAGGCGCGAATAAGTTTGCCATTATTTTTATTTATTCGCGCCTGATGATGACCCTTAATGGTCGAAACGTGTAGCATTTTACAAGGACGTGTATTGTTTTTATAATAAACGATAGTTTTATTGACTAAAATTGTCTTTATTATGTAGCGCAGTTTTTTAAGTCTGGTTTGTTTGTTAATTGAATTGTATTGTATTGCTTTGTGTCGCGTTTCGTTGCCTTCGTTTTTTGTTTTTGTTTATGTGCTCTCCTATTTGTGTATTTTTTTGCTTTTGTAACTGGTCATTAGTGTGCTGAGTCAGTACGTAAATAAACCTGATGTGAATTTAATTAAAGCACTATTATTAATTTCACCACTTGACTTGTTAATTACGCCAATGAATCAGAGGCATCGTTCTGCCTTGCCTTGTCTGAATCGAGGTTAAAATTTGAGACTCCCATCCCTCCCTCCCTCCCCCCCCCCCAATAAAAAAGCCTCTTCAGTTGACAGTAAGTTAAGGCCTATGCGTAGTTGCATTTTATAGTAAATATGCCGTTCCAAAACTGTCTATAGGCGTGATATAAATCGTCTTTTAATCGCTGTTGGGAGTAATACAACTTTGTCCGGTTCAGCCTGCTACTAGTTTATGAATCCGCACGCATGTAGTACAGAGATGGTTGTAAAAACACTTTCTTGTTTCTAGTTTGATGTATGTGTTCTTAATGCCTGTGGCGTGTATGTTTTTAGTACTGCAGGCATACTTTGCGTACTGGCTCCTTCCCTTTTTGCCTGAGATTTGGCTTTGTTTGTGCAAGCCTTCTGTTGCGCATGTCTCAGTAGTGCTTTTTGTTGCCGGTAACAATAAGGATGTTCAACTTTAAGGTTCAACAAAGAAGAGACAGTTAACTGAGTTTGGTCGTACACAAAGCCTACGGAGTTATAAGAACCTGAGTCAGTGAAGTTTATTTGTTTGTTAACTCTGGGTACGTCTGTGCTAGACATTTGTTCATTGTAGAGCTGCTGGTTCTTTCTTGTAGTACATACGGGCATACAAGTTCATAAATTGTCAGTTTATACACAGGTCGCGCACAGAAGCCAGTACAAAGACGGTACGTACGCGCGGCCCTGATTTGCGAGCTCATATTAGTCTACATTGTGTCTGATCCACTTGCCATGTGATCGACACATTATTCAACTCGAAAATAATTCTTCCCGTTGACACAGTTTACCTTATTATTGTCGGCCATTCAATTTCCGTTTGCTTGCCAACTCCAACTCAAAAGTATGCGTGAATGGGTATAGAAACAAATGCATTCAACAGACGGAGTTACTGTAGAGAGGCAAGTATTGAGAAGGTAGAATGTTTTTCAGGTTACTGTTTGTGATTTCACATCTGTTACGTGCTCGTTACTGATGACGTGGGTTATGCATTGTGATTTCGCGTCTGTTACGTGCTCGTTACTGATGACGTGGGTGATGCTTTGTGATTTCGCGTCTGTTACGTGCTCGTTACTGATGACGTGGGTGATGCTTCAGTACGCAAGTTTTGTTTTCGGAAGGTGCCCTGTTAGAATATAGGGCAGAAGATCTTTGTGGTTTCATTAGCATTTCCAGTCGAATGCAGGATGGTTTGATTTTGAATGGCCGCCACCTACCTGCTATATAATTCCCAAGTCGTTTTAAACTGTATGTCCTCGCCAGTTAAAGACGACCTTATTAAGTGACTCAATTACCGTGCTGAAGCGTACTCGATTGTAATATTTGCCTAGAGTCAGGCAGTTCTGATAGTCTTAAAATAATTTTTAAGTAAGTCAATATCATGCGCTTTCGAGTCCGTCCCCAATATATTTGTCAATCTTTGCGGTCATTCAACGCTATATAATCTCTGCTGCTGAAGCATCATCCTTAAGCTCCTAATAAGTAAGCAATTCAGGATGTTATTAGCTGCATCTTTCTTAATCACCTGTTATTGAGTAGATTAAGGTCCAAAAACAGGCTCGCATGAACACGATAGTGAACCTTCTGGGATGCATTTAAGGCAGTGAGTGTTCTTGGCTACTTCAACGCTTTCGGCGTCTAATGACATGATCAATTAAGGGTTCGGTTGGACAGTTAGTAGTGAATGGACACACGATCTTCAGTTTCGGCTATATTTTTATTTTCCTGGTCAGGGATTTGTGGACCATAAACGAAACCGTCTTACTTATTGACATGGCGTGTCCCAGACTGGGAAGAATTCATGCCAAGAAGTTGACACGGAGACAGCCTAACTAACTTCGAACTCTCAGTGGACAATACCACATTTTTTGTCAAAATGGGACATATCTGGCATTCAACAATACATGTATACCCACTCTTACAAGTATCTAATTTTTTCAAGTGTATCGAATATATCATTTCTTTTTCCCGGACCAAACCCTTTATTGTGCCAAAATACCATCCTCCATGCAGTAGGGTTGGACGACTGACAGCTAGCTACCCTGACCCCTGACCCCTGACCCCCACCGAACGTCTGCACAGCTTTTAACGGATATATTGCTAAGAGCCAAGCCAACACACGGCTTCTTCTTCGCAATTTAGAGCTTCGTGCTCGTTATTCCCATTACCGTATTTCTTTCAGAGTTAACAAAAAGGAGAGAGGGAAAGTCAAACGAGGTCAGTTCTTAGCTCATGTCATTTGGTATGGATTCAGAAAGGGAAATGTTTATTATTAAAGGGAAACTGCGACCACTAACAGCGCACGTTACAGGAGTGATATCAGTTAGAAACTGAGATATTTCATAGGAGCATGTCGGAATCTAAATATCGAGCAGTGGCAGTAACAAATCGAATATACATGCACGTAGAAATCTAGAGAAAAAATGCGTTGGCATTTTTTATTATTCATTTCACTCTTATCATCTCATTTTTTCCCAAAAATATTAAAAAATAAGACATATATAACGACAATTTATGGGGTAATCAAATCGAGAAGAATGAGATGGGCGGGGCACGTGGCACGTATGGGGAGGGGAGAGGTGCGCACAGCATTTTGGTAGGGAGACCTGAGGGAAGGAGACTACTTGGGAGACCCAGGTGTAAATGGGAGGATAGTATCAAAATGGATCTTCAAGAAATGGGATGGGGAGCATGGAGTGGAATTAGCTGGCTCAGGATAGGGACAGGTGGCTGGTTCTTGTAAATGCGGTAATGAACCTTCGGGTTCCGTAAAATGCGGGGAATTTCTTGGCTAGCTGACGACCTGTTAGTTTCTCAATAAGGACTCTGCTCCATGGAGATAGATAGTTGACGGCAATTTGCCATGTTTTGCATGTTACACAAACTTTGCGTCTGTCTTTGAAGAGTTGTGGAAGCGTGTGGTAGGAAGGGGATGAATGAATTGGGGAGAACATGATATGCAGGTATGTTTGTCATAGACGTCATGTTACCAACTTTCACTTGGTACTTCGAAATTATTTATTCCATGAAGTGTGCCTAAAATATTAATTTATATAACCAAACAAATGCATATATGACAAACACATCTGTCTAGTAGGAGTACTGAATGACTATACGAATGTGTTTGCCATATGTGCATTTGTTGGGTTATATAAATTAATATTTAATACGGTTCGTTCGTTATCGCCAAAAAGTCTAAAGGTACTTAAAGTATTTGCACGGCTGTCGTGCCATTATAACATTATTACCTTAACAAAAACTGAATTTAATGTGTTCCATGTCCGTGCACTATATTATACAAAAACACTAATCACCAACAAATGCACAAAGTTTTATCATCAATTGTAACACATTCCTACATGTTTCGACCCTGCTGGATCATCTTCAGGGAGAAGTTGAGTGAGAATGTGCTCTTGACTGTGTACTGCGTTGTTTTTGGAGGCGTGAACTGTCTGCGGTCCCGGTTTGGAGGCCGGGACCGCAGAGAGTTCACGCTTCCAAAAACAACGCAGTACACAGTCAACAGAACATTCTCACTCAACTATGAAGTGCAACCTTAGTGTAACGACAACAAAACGTTCTCCCTGAAGATGACCCAGCAGGGTCGAAACATGTAGGAGTGTGTTACAATTGATGATAAAACTCTCTTTGCGCATTTTGTTGGTGATAAGTGTTTTTGTAAAAACTGAATATTTTTCCCAGACTTGTTACCATAAATAATATCGCAATCCTAGGCTAAAGAATGGTGCTAGTGTCTCTGCAACAACGCACGTTTGCACGCCGCCATATCGCTTCCCCTGATTACAGGAGATTAAGAAGTGCAGTGGTGTGGTGTCTTCCAATGGCATAACGCGCATACCAGATTTTGTGAAAATTAGTTAAGTATGTCGCAAGCTGAAATGGGGGAGAGAGAGACTCCCCTACGCACACACGCTCGCACAACACACAAAGAGGCAGCGTGATTTTACCTTTTTTTATTTGTAGGAAAGGCAGTAGGCCGGAAAGTGCGAAGTCTGAGGTACGTGTATACTTCTTTTGGCATCATAGTGGTGCCAATTTTATTGCAAATCAGACAGTTCAAAAAATTTGGTGGGGATACACAGAAATCCACAAACCGTGATCTCTTGGAAATCCGCTGGGCAAAGAAACGGGTGATTTCCGTATATAGAATCCGAAATAGGGGGGGATAGAATTTAGTGGAAGTTACATGAAGTTAAGACTGTACCAACATGTCAGGGAAGGAGTGTTATATTTTTATATCGGACACGATAAAGCAAAAAAGTCTAGAAGAAGAAGAAGAAGAAGAAGAAGAAGAAGAAGAAGAAGAAGAAGAACCAGAACCGACCTGAAGAGACCATTCGAAAATGTGTATCTTTCGAAGAGATTATTGCACGCCTGCATTTCTGTAAAGATATTATTGGAAAATTGAGCAGCCTTGTAGTGTTTGCTAAGTACTTTGAAAGTGTAAATGGACACCTGAAGTCTTCTAATGATACTGGGCAACTGAGATCCTTCGAAGTGTTTGTTGAATCATTGAGATTCTTCAAGAGGCTGCAGGGCATGGAGGTCCTCTCGAGAGACTAAAGTGGAACCAAGGTCCTTTGGCTATTTAAATCATCTTACTTGTCCTTGTTACACAGGCTGTTGTGCACCTGAAGTCCTTTACAGAATTTGGTGATAAAAGGTTATCATTAAAATACTTTATTGGACATTACTCTAAGGTAATATGTAGCGACAATTAAACAACTGAGACTTTACTTCAGCAAATTTTTCAGCCAAGCTACGTAACTCTGATGGTAATACAGATAAAAATTCCACAAGCAGGTGAATTTTTATCCTTGTCCTTTAATTGGCGTATGAAAAATGTTTATAAATGATTAGCGGTGTTACTGACACGCGAGTTATTTTATCCATTAATGTGATAAACGCAGCGTGCTGGCGCCCAGATATTTGCAATACTGCGCGAACAGTGTTCCCGCATGGACGCACCGGCTCTTCTGTGCCTCTAATATGATCGGAAACACATGCTGTCGTTGAAATATTATCGAAGTGCTAATCTGTGCATTCGAAGTGCTGACGTACTGATATTTCTACCAGTTTAATTAAAATATCGTTAATGTTATTTACAGATGGGTATTACTGTTCACATAGTGTAAACATATGACGATACAGTGGACGTGGAGGTCGGAATGGGAAGCAAGAAAGAGTACAGAAGCGCGGGAAAGTCCAGAAAGAGGACAATTTATAGACCAGTAAAACTAGTAGGGAGATTATGTAATTAGACATGCAGTTATTTAGATTCTTTGTTAATAATTATTGTAATGAATGAAATATCTTTTTTTATTGTTCACACCGCGCATTGTCGATAACCGTATCACACAATATTCTGCCCAATAAATGCACTCTATTGTTTTCAGATACCCTGTATTACAATATCTTGTTAATCAGCCCAACGTGTTGTGATCCCTCGATCCCATGAGGGATCGCAACACGTTGGGCTGATTAACCCTTTAAAGACGAAACGTAATCTGCCTTATATAAAGACTCGGTGCGTACCGCGCTGTAAACGCTTTCAACCTCGGTTATAAAAAACGAATGAGTTGCTGATGTTTACGGTAAAAGTTGCAGTTTGTTCCGAGATATGCACAGAATACATACACACGATTTGAACACTGGAGAATTACTGAATGTTAAACCTGGTGGCACGTAAAGTTACCGCTAGGCTTTAAAAGGTTAACAAGATATTGCACTACAGGGTATCTGAAAACAATAGAGTGCATTTTGTTGGACTGAATATTGTGTGATTTGAATGAAATATCTGCCAAACATTCAACGGAAAATCTTGAGAAATTCTATCTGTAGTTACAATTTCCAAAGACAGCCTTTCCACCGATAAGCTTCACACTTCGTAGCTTCTGTGTTACGATTCCACTGATAATGCAGCTGTGCGTGAAGTTCAGGACGTTCTGTAAGGGCAGCATGATGCAATAAGCACAATAAAGATGCCACAGACGCATCTTTCTTTGTCAAATAAACACTTTTGTTCTCTTCATTATTGTATGATCTTAACTTATGTTCATTTTTAATACTGTCAAATTATGCGATGTTATGGCATGTAGTCTGGTAAAAATTTACAAATTCTGAAATCTCTATAAATTTCTAACAGTATTTACGCTGTCACGTCCCGAAGGAGTACAAATAATTGTCGTTTTTCTTCCTCTGAAGGCACGTTAGAGGTTTGAAGTACTGAAGGCCTTCTCTGTTATGTAGTTTAAAGGGAGTTAGAATGAACGCTGTGTAATCTAGCGGCAGTTTCTTCGTTACTGTCTGACACAAGAATACCAACTGAAAAGTGTTAAAGTGATGTTTATTGATGCCATCTGGTGGTTTCATAAGCAAGTAGGGTTTTCGTTTGCTTTCCATGAAAACGAACGGCAAAGACAAATCTACGGCAAACATTCCGACTAATGGTCTAATTATACAGTGACAATTCTTTGTACGCATGACTTCTGGCCGAGATGAATGATGTAAGCGTGACGTCACACAACAGAGAGGATGAGAATTTTTTTTAAAAAAGAATGTTAGTCTGACACACTCAAAAAACACTTCCGAAAATTCACACATAGCAATGAGGATAATATTAAAAATGGTAGTACATACAACAACGAATGCCATTTAATCGGTCATAATCGCTCCTTTCTCTACCATTCAAAATTCGTTATTCGGAATAATTTGAAAGTGTTATTCATGTGGCTTTGCAGTGTCTATCCAGTCATTGTGGAGATGGATGTTTACGAAGGAGAGGTCCCTCCCGTTTGCCTCGCTTCTCCCTTTGCCCATTTCGAGGGCGTACCTAGCGGCGGGGGAGAGGGGCGAGTGGTGTGGTCTCCCAGGGCGGCAGAGTCAAAGGGGCATCAAAATGGGCGAAAAATGATTATACACGAAAAATTTGATTTTTTCGCTCAGCAAGTTTTAAGTTATTGAGCCTAATAAAAGGAAATTCCCTTGATAATTGTGACTTTTTAACAATTCGTGTTTTCTTTTAAGGGTGGCCATTGTCTTTACTCGCCCCGGGCGCCAGAAAACCTAGCTACGCGATTGCCTATGTCTAATGTGATGATACAGAACGCGTGATTCGCCCCTTCTTCATATCTGTGGCTCGCCACACTTCCATTATTATTTTCTTATATAGCCAGTAACAGTTTTCGGCAGGTAATAAAGTTACTGTTAACCTTAACGTTTATCGAATTATTGGATTTTTCGAAAAAAAAATTATGAAATATAAGTATTTTTTACACGCTGAACATTTTGTGTAGAAGCAATTCTTATGGCTGTTGGAAAAGTCGACGATGGTAAATCTGGTGTTGATACGGCTTCATAAGCCCCCATAGATGAGGTATGAGGGTCTTCTTGGTGTGTTCCGGTAAATGGGGGCAGTTTGGCCCTTTGAAAGAAATAATTGCACATCCTTACTGTAATCTTCAGCCACCACTTAGTACTGTCTGCAGCTGACACAGCGCCGCAGTCAGTGGCCGGATGTTGCTTTGAATTGCTCACCTTTATCGTGTCAGGACGCAGCCACACAGAGCATCCAGTTCTACTGTCGCCTTACGGCTTCCTGTCAACGGATCCTCTTCTGCAGGAAATAGCATCGCTTCTTAAAATCTCAACTTTCAAGCTCGCAGTCCAATTGCTTCCAGTTTCCACTACTTTTTCTGGGTAGGTCTTACGAACGACAATATTCGTTTGTGTCTCGTATGGCACAGCCTTGAATTCGATTATAGCAATCCAAACCGACCTCTTTTATTTACTGCTCTCCTCCTTTCTTTCTGTAGTTCAGTCTCGAGACACTTAGGGAATTTTCCCAAACATACAGCGGTCTGCTGATCACAATTTCAGAACTTCTGCTTTTCCTTTCTTTTGTTTGAATCTCACAATATACTTCCATTGTCACATCTTACAGGAGGTTTAAGTGTGTTTTTCATTTCATGCAACGTCCTTAAATAATGCCCGGAATACAAACTGTAGCCACACATTTTTCTGTGCAAATGAACGTTACCAAGACTTGGCTCGTTAAAGTCGTAAAGAAAACGTTTGGGCTCTTTGTGTACGTGGAATTGGGTGCAGTCCTTGCTTACAAATTATTCCGCATCTTCCCCCAAGTTTCTTTCGGAAAGAGATCCAAGTTGGCCTGCTTTCCCCACATTCCTGGACTCAGCGTTATGCGGATTCGTATGAAAGCAATGTATAGATGAGACAGTCCGTTCAAGTCCTTTCCCCTATTACATTAACTAATAATTCTGCATGTCTCCTCTTTTTTTTCTTCTTTTTTTGGCGACATATCGAATTTATATTTATACCCTTTCGGTAATAGGTTCACGTTGATCAGCCTTCCCCATCGGGCAACATTGCATGGGAACTATGTAATCCTGCCAGATTACCCGGAAATTGAGTGAGCCCTGCGCGTGCGTAGCAGGACTTGTTCTGTCTGCACTGCTTGTTTCCACACATAAGCTATGCAGGATATAGAGGATTTTGCTTGTAATTCCTCCTGAAATCGATAGTTGATTATGTCTTTTATACACAGCATCCTCCCTTTATTATACGTCATGCCTGAGGGTCAGTCTGGTGACGGCAGAGGGTTGGTGTTAAAAAAAAACTAGCCATTCTATGAATTTTTAATATGGTTTGTGTACTGATGATATCCTTAATACCGCCAGCGTTGCGTCTTTTGTTTGAACGGCTTCATTGCTGACAAACCTTCCGTGCCATGTATGTCCGTCCAGAGGGTCTTCTGATTACGATTGCCCAAGTGTGCGTCAGTTCGTCTTTACAGCGTCTGTAGCCAACAGTACTGTCAATGGATTGATGTGCGACGCATAGTTCGACATGACAGAGCTACAGAAAGCATTCGGAGTCCAACAACTTACGTAGGAGAGTCTGATTTCCCCCGTCACTTGATTTTTCCTACTGTCAAATGTTGACCGAGGTGGTTTCTGTGCTTTCATAGTTTCTACAAATCCAGCACGAAATATGTACTCTAAATTCCCACTTCGTCGGTCACCAATAATCCGGCATCACGGCTCCACATTCCAGAAGAACGGAGACTTCAGGATAGTAACTTCAAATGTGCCACGACCATCTCCTTTCAAAGCCTTACACAGTATTCTGGATTCTGCGCTCTGCAATAGAGTCGGTAAAGTTCCTGTCTAACTTGAACGGAATTTGATTCTCGACAGAATAAATGATATTTTTGTTGCCACCGAATCCACTCTGATTTTGGAAATCAACGAGCCTTCTATTTCGTGTGTGTTGAAGGCTCTGTCTCTCTGGAGATTAAGCAGCCGCAGCTTTAAGCCAGGTACACATTTCAATCTAGTATCACAACCTGCAGTGCGTGGGCCCACCACCGTGCCCCATACATACCTTCATCGTGTGGTAGTTAGCGTAGAGGTCAACGCATATCCTCTGGAATAGATATAGCGTCGGTGAGTAGCGAAGAATGAAGCCGACCTGTTGCGAGATACCGAGATATCCTGTCCGGCTCACGTGTTCTTGCTGCCTTCTTAAGATGCTATTGATACTTCAGCTGCAGCCAGCCCTTCGCTTCGCGTACCTTCAATCAAAAAAGTAAGGACCCAGTCGTTCGGCACTCTGTCTTCCTCATTAGATGGAATCAATATTTAGAAATGCCTGTGCAAATGTTCTTCCCTTCTTCTTCTTTATTCCTTTTCAATCCGTCCCCCTTCCTACCCTCCTCTATCCCTTCCCTTTGCTTGTATAATCTCCCGAGGACGGTCGAGAATCGATCAGACTTGTGAATGAGATTAAACTTTCGCAAGGAGAGGCCGTCCCACATCGGCTGCCTTCTCTCCTTACAGGCCTGTCATCGTAGTGTTGCCCCACGCAAAGGTACTGTGGGGCGTTTATGATTATGACGTTGATAGTGACAGAATTAAGAGCACTGTGAATCCGACGGTTGCTGCCCACCATGCATTTTATGACATCTTGTTTTCTAAGACTTAAATGTGTAACACTAGTTGTGTTGAGTTGTTTGCTTCTGTAGCGGCTGATAAACTGTAAGTTTTGCAAGGAGTTCCTGCGTCTGTAAGAAGAAGAGAAAGAAATAAGAAATCGGCAATAATTATAATAATAACTCCATGAAGCCAAATCCTTCGGAATCTAATAGTTTCTCAACTAGCCAGGAAACAGCTCGCGTTTTATCAAACCCGAAGGGTAATTACCATGTTCACAACAGCCCGTCACCAATTTCTTTGACGTCCATTTTAATATTATCTTTTCTTCTAAGCCTGAGTCTTCCAAGTGGCTCCTTCATAATTCCACACCAAAACCGTGTATTATTATTATTATTATTATTATTATTGTTGTTGTTGTTGTTGTTGTTGTTATAGCAACCGTGTCAGTTGCGGAATGTGACGTTCTCACAGCGGTCTTAATGAGGATTCAAGGCTTTTTAGATATTACGTCTTGTCAACTGGTAAATAACTACGGACGTTTCGGAGGATCGTGCTGCCTCAGTCTTCAGGGCCTAGCAGTGGGACTGTTAGACTTTTCTTGTCCCCAGTATCTATTCGACAATGATCAGTCGTTTTTATTTCCGGATTACTTTACCATTAATCTGGGGATCCCGTCTGCTCATGTTGTTCCAAATTAGTTAAACCATTTGTTTCTTATATTAACTTCTGTTAATTTTATGAATGGATTTGTGGAATGTAACACCGTGTTGTCTGGTAAAGGGACCTGTTGCCGCTATCTTCATGATTGAAACGTTGGTTTCTGACTGCGACACTGCACGTCGTCACAAGCCGGAAAACCTTAACCTAAGGACTAGAAACCTCCACTAGCAGGCTCTCAAATCGCATGTAATGATTAAGGGGGTTTCGGTCTTTATACCTGCATACCCACTGTGGTTTCTTTTGCGTCGTTTTCGTGAACACTTTTATGCCGGTATCATAAATTTCATCTCATAAACTGAGACTCTAGATTTTTATTTGGCACCTTTTGTCCTACGTTTACAATGATACATGAATGCTGGGGGAGCTGAAAGAGAATATGGGGTATTATCTTGCATGTTTCTGAATTTATTATTAACCGTGCTATGATATAACGTCATACAATATTTGAAAACAAAACCCTTATGTTAGACGTGCGAAGTATGTGAGGTATACACCGAAGGCCATGCAGACTGGAGCTGTTGGCAGAATATTGACATCCGTTTCAGTGTATTTGGATCATATCCCTGATACTTATGCTGTAAAGGAGCTGCATCCTGCAGATGATACGCTTACTGGTGTAACTGTACTGTAGAGTTTAACCTTTTAAAGCCTAGCGGTAACTTTACATACGACCAGGTTTAACATTAAAAAATTCTACGTGGTGCCCACATTGCGTTTATGTGTTTTGTACGGATCTCAGAACAAACGGCAACTTTTGCCTTATAAAACATTAAGAGATTGGTTTTTATAACCGAAGTGGAGAGTGTTTACTGCGCGGTACGCGCTGAGTCCTTATATAAAACAGATTACGTTTCGTCCTCACATGAGGTAGCCTATTTACCAATGCGACATCTTATATGTGTTCTGTGAGTCACGCAAACAGAGCGATCAAATGCGGGGAATCTGTTTGTGTCCCTCTGTGTATCTGCTTGTTTTACTTCTCTTCACTCTGTGGCACGCTTACTGTGGTGGGAGACGTTAATTATGGAAGTTTAAACAAATCTCAGCGAATCAAAAAATTGTATGCGCTTATTCATTGCCGTCATCTCAAAATCCAGCCCGTAAACCCAATCATGAAGCGTCTTTCTTTATTTTACATAAAGTTGTGTTGAAGCTGTTTATTAATCTTATCTTCGTGTCTGCTTATAATTTTACCAAGTGATACCTGCTGTTCCTGCTTTCTAACATTTTTGCGAACTTAATTTTACCGTCGTACAGTATGTCTGTCTCTAGATTTTTCATTTAATCGTACAAAACAAAGCAAAACGTAATTTACACTTTCTCAACTGGAATTCATGGGCCAGCAGAGATTCGCTTAGGTCATTTCAAGAATTTTTGCTTGACCAGACTGCAGAACCGTATCAACGTTTTTGCATTAATGTGAGTGTAATTTTCGGAATTGTGAGTGCAAATTCAAAGGTTTATATACGCAAGTATTCATACTTGCAATGACTGACTTTGCTGGTCAGACTGTCTCCTTCTTAGCGATCAACCAATCGCCGATTCACATTACTGTATTTTAATACATGAAGTGTAATAAAACGCTTTCCAAGTGAGTACGTTATAAATATTCGTTTACCCGTCTTCATGTATGTAGGCCTATGGATTTTTGTAATGTGATACCCGGTTGTTCCGATAATGTCGGTTGCGACGGAAAGCACATGGATTATATTTCTTTTACGTTGATATGAGTGAAAATTGGGTCTTCTTAATGGCATTTTAATGCTGCTTTTTTTAGAGATTTCTTACTTTGTAACGCACGTTTTCATGGTTTAAGAAGTTTAACAAGTGAGATTTAATTATTTATTTCGTTAGTTAGTTATAATTTGATTAGTGGCGTTTGCGACAAAGTTTCGTAATGTTAAAGAATCGGGCGATAGTGAAAAATGAATTGCAAAGGATGTGGAAGGAGTACGTCGTGGTCTAATTGTGAGTGATGTCCTAGCATTCGCCTTGTGAGACTGAAGAAAACCACGGAAATTATCAGTCAGGCTAGTCGGTGTCCTGGTTAAGATTGAACAAGTCACTTTGCCGGCTACAGTTCCGAGATGTCACCGCTTGAAGCAGTTCGAGTGTTAAAAAATGAAGGGGGTGGTTAATAAAGGTGGTTAGGCAACACTGGCGCTTGAAGGCGAGAGTATCGTTGTATAGCGTTCCGCAATTCAACGCTGTAATGTTAAAAGTGCGTGTATGAGCGGAAGGACGATGGGGTTACATAACAGGGACTGTTTTGATGTGCAGTATGACTTAGGTCAGGTACCTAACGATAGGCTGGATGTGCCGTTCGAATGCGAAAAACGAAAGTTGCTTAATTGCGTCGATTTATCGTGGAAACATCTCGGAAGCAACCGTTTTTAAGAATGATTAAAAGAAAGAAAGATAATATTAAAGTACGGACATTTGGAGTGACAGTGTGAATTGGTTGAAATTGGCTCAGGATCTCATAATTGCAGCTCTGCACTGAGCGTTGAGACTATATTACCGGACATTCAAAATAGCATATCACATTTTTCTTTTTCGGAAACAAATACGGCGACCGTATCCAAAAGTGCAAGTCATTTTAAACTGTCCTGTAACCAGAGGAAGAGGCAGCCTTATAGGCTTTCGTGATGAATCGTGGCTTCTTTTCTTGAACTTCTTCTTTCTATCGACTTTGTCGGAACGCCTGCGAGGGGGGGGGGGGTGTCTGAGCCACATCGCAGCTCTGGAACCTGAAGTCATTGTGGTTTGTACACGTGGATCAGAAAACGTTCGGATCATGCAGATTACTGGCATTTTGTTGGAAGGGTACCTTCCGGATTTTATTATTATTATTATTATTGTAATATTCATCATCATCATTATCGTTGTCATACTTATTAATATAAATATCACTAATAGCATTTCCTTTAATATAGCTCTTACTAGATTCTGTGTTACCATCATTGCAATGGTTATCATTAATTCCATTATTATTATTATTATTATTATTATTATTATTATTTGCGCTGTTATGTTGTAACCGTCATTGTCAGTACGCCACATTATGTTAGAACATGCTGAATTTTCAATATTATCACATTTATTAACCTATAATCATTGTATTCGTTATCATTGTTAGTGTAATTGTTATTAGGTCTAGTAGCAAAATAATAATAATAATAATAGTAATAATAATAATAATAATAATTTGTTCCACCTTTAGTGACCGTTTCGTATTATCGTTAACTATGAGTGTCTACTATTCTAATGCTGCTGCTACCACCACCACCACCACCACCACCATTGCTGCTGCTGCTACGACTAACACTAATACTACTAATCCTAAACCTAACACTAATACTGGCCCGGCATTATTAACTGCCATTTACTGTTAAAGTGTTTAAGTCCGCTTCCGCTCCAGATATGGAAATTGTATTCCCTTAAATTCGACTACGAAACGTGTCACGTCTGAACGCATGTAAGTTCTAGCCACGTAATTGTTAACATTTGTCTGTGATGGCATAGTGGGCGTTTTATTTCTCTCTTTCCTTCTTTTACTTCCCCCGTCGTGTTAAATATGGCGGCACATTAGGTTCTTAGCGTCAGGTTTCTCTTCCGCTCCGTCTTACAAATTTTAAAGACGTTTTTGTTCTTATTGCAACAGGAGAGAGAACTCGCTGCACGCAGTAATACACGGTGTTGCACACAGAGCTAATTAAGACAACAGGGTTTGAGCAACATGTATGTGCCAGTCACTGCCTCTGTGTTCGCTGCACGTAGACCTGTACCACTTCGAAGTTGCTTCATGTAAAACTTGTTCGCACTCATGGCGTCTGATTGCTGTAGTTTATTCTTAAGATCAGCGATTCTTTGGAATTTGTTAAATTTATATTTTGTCTTTACGTAAAGAAGGATTATGTTGGAGTGATATCGCTCTTAAGTGATATGGACGTGGGAATTTAATTTGCGTTCAAAAGAAATGTATAGAATTGAAAACTAACAGAGAATACTTATGGGGGTTTTCAACCCTACATGCCGTGACGTTGGTCTCTAAAGCATGCCGCGATGCGTCGAATTAAAATGTCTTGCAGCACTTAATAATGTTTCATGTATCCTATTGTGATAATGGTAGTGCGATCTTGTTCCGCCCTGTTTTGTCATCTTTTGCGCCAGTGTTGCCGTTTTCTTCTTAGATTCTTGCTGTCTCTGTGTGTTTCATACATGTATTAAAGGCTGAGTTGTATCTGGTTCACATTTTGTAATCTCAATATCTTTTGTCGTATTATCATCTAATAATTTATTGCCGTTTCAAAAATGTTCTTAACCTGTTATTTTAAATTAACATTATCGTGTGTTACAAAAGGATTATATGAATTGAAACCGTAAGGAAATATAACGAATAATATGACCACCCTGTGCCTCAATACACAGCCATATGCATGCAGGTGTACGTGATTTATTACGCCGTGAGATATTGAGCTGTTTCCTTGAGCAGTCACGTGGAAAAGACACAGTAATGCTGTATTTTGAAATTCTGTGTATCTGTTTTGTCGTCATCATTATTTTTCAAAAGGTTTCTCAAAAGCTTATGCTTAGAACTCGTTAATTGATCATTTGCTTGATAAGGTCATGTTGTAATGCGCGTACAATCCTTATCCTGTCTGAAGGAATATCTCTCTATCCACTTGAGTTTAATACTCCACAACAATAATAATCAGATCCGTTTATCCTCCCACTAAACCTCTCTTCCTCCTTTCCAAAAACTTCACCGTGTTGGATATTAATCAAACTTTTCGAATCTCGTCTCCCGGCTTGTGTAAAATATAGCTTTTATAACCGGCCCTCATTACAGTTCCTCCACTTTCCTTACTGAACTGAAAGTCTCTTCCCCCAACTCTGAAATTAACTTAAAGAAGGAGTTGAAGGCTTCTCTCTTTCTCCCTCTCTCTAGCTTCTGCAGATAAAATTGTCTTCCAAGTTATAATAATTGTCGAAGCTTCATATTTACTGACTGGTCAGAGTAAGAAAACCATGTCTTTAATCTTCAATCGTCTTAGATCTGACGTCGTTTTGATGACGAAGCTAAGGATCTGACTTTGAGAAGCTGTAATGGAATTCGTAAAGAGTGCACATAGACAGGTCATGAGTTTGAGCAAATTTTAGGCTTGCTCATCCTTAAAAATTCTTTCAGTCTAAAGAAAGAGAATATGAAGGTGTTTCAGAACAAAGTGCCTTCAAACATAACTCGACTTAAGGGAGACGAAGTCACAGGGGGACTGAGAAAACTACATGATGAAGTTCTTAAGTGGTCGTAATTGTCGAGAAATATTGTTGGGATAAACAAGTCAGTATGTGTGAGGATTGACGGACATGTGTCGTGCACTGGAGAGATTAATGCCTAAAATCCATAGGTTGTGAAACCTCAAGAAAAGAAATTTGTTTGCGACCCGAGCGTAGATAATATTAACATGGATCTTAGACAACGCCAGATGAAAACTGGATTAAATTGGCACTAAATACATGTCGAAACATGATTAACTTGGTCTGTCATAATTTTTAGTATGGTGGTTTAAAATTCGTCGATCATATTTATATATTCCGTAACCTTTAGAGATCGTTGGTAAACACGTAACATTTAACGCTGTTGGTGATTTATTTTATCAATAATTATGCAGTTAAATAAAGAAGTCAATAATTAAGTGTAAACAGCAAAATGGGCAACGAATACACTACCAGGAAACCAGGCCAATCATGTGCAGCACACACACACAAGGGCGTCTGCTGTTTTCTAAAATCATTGTCGTTACTCCGAACCCTTTTGTTTCCTCTAGGATATAAAACCGCTGCTCCGCATCTAATTCTAACGATGCTGTAGAGATGAAAGTGTGAAGTTAGTGTAGCTTTTCCGACATTGTTAGATGCAGAAGTATATTTTTCTCTTTTAATTAGTAATCTCATTATAACACTAGGTCTATGGCCTACCTCGGTTTGTAGTTTCGAGTCATGCTATGTAAATTGCAATGTTTCAGGTCCCGTCCCTCGTAGGGCAATGGATAAAAGAAACAGAGAGAGAGAGAGAGAGAGAGAGACAAAGATAAATACATCACAGACTTTACCTCTCCTCCCCTTTCTACATTTCGTGTTTGAAATATTTTCCCCAATAGAATGAGACGGACAAAAAATGCCGTCATGATACTAGGCCGTACGTAAGTCCTGCGAACTGTAACTCCTCCCAGTCTAACGGCCAGTAATGGATGTGCTGGAAACGGGAAAGCCAACCAGCTTCTTTTTACGCTTCTGACAGTGGAGGCACCGTCATGTACTAATGCTATTTATTTATTGCGTCATGTTAAAAGGCTGACACCGTAAACAGTACAGCAACATGGTAACACTGTCCGACACGTGGGCAGCTATCGTTCTGTCCTAGGTGTAGCCCGTTGTCCGTCGTTCCCTTTCTGTCTCTCCAGGAAAATGTCCGGAGCCCTGTTCTGGAAGCTGATAGTCTCTCAGCTTGTTAGCAGACATCTCCTGCCTTTTATCTAACCTGTCTGCTACGCGAGAGCCCAGAATCCACATTGGTAGATATCTGGCAAGGCATGTGACATTAGAGCACTTAGGCTAGAAACCGGCTTTGTCCAAAAATGTCTGCTCAAACTGTACGGAGAAGCAGCTGTGTGTGTGTTTGTGTGCGTGTGTGTGTGTGTGTGTGTGTGTGTGTGTGTGTGTGTGTGTGTGTGTGTGTGTGTGTGTGTGTGTGTATGTATGTATGTATGTATGTATGTATGTATGTGTATGTATATATGTACGTATGTATACGTACGTACGTATGTATGTATATGTATGCGTATGTAGTGTGTGTGTGTATGTATGTGTGTGTCTGTATGTATGTATGTGTATGTGTGTATGTACGTGTGTATGTATGTATGTATGTATGTATGTATGTATGTATGCATGCATGTATGTATGTATGTATGTATGTATGTATGTATGTATTATGTAATGTACGAGTATGCATATATCCCACCTGCCGCAATACGGTAATAAAAGCAAGTGTGTTCGATACACCTGCTGTCGAACTTATGTGGACAGATTAAACACTAAGTATGCTTCCCAGTAAAAGCGGACAGTGTAATGTAGTGTAATGTGATGTAATCTGAAATTCTAAAGTCTTATCACCCAAACATTAATATCGTAGCAAACTGAGTCACTGTGTAGCGTGATTTATGTAAGCATCAACTCCCTCTGCGCTCTTCAATTCTTTGGGATGACGCGAGTGTCATTTGTCAATCACAAACAAACTGGATGTCAGAGCAGAATGAAACAATTTCCTCTAGACTCAACTACCGCTCCAAGTTAAAATATACGGTATACAACAGCAGATATGTATAGCATCTGGAAAACATCATTAATATTTCTATCTCAGTGTTCGACAAAATATCAATTTGGAGATTGCCAGGCAAGCAGTTTAGTTTGTAACAACGTGTTCTAAAGTTATTTAACTACAAGCGTTGTACCAGAAACAGAACCAAGTTTTTTTTTTCTTTTGAAATCAACTTGGCTGTTGGTGCAGTTCATCACTTTGAAGTTAAATTTGTCCTGTTACTAAGCACCGTGCCGTTAGAACGTACAGTAGAGGGGCAAGCAGGCAAGGCTAAAGATAAATCCATCCCTCATGTCGGTTCTAGTTTGAGATAAGTAGAACTTCGCGCTTCGTCCTCTTTACCTTGAGAACAAGAGCTCGGTACGTATGGTATGCGAAGCTGAGTAGGCCCTCAAGCGGGCTATATTACTAAATCGTTTGTGGGTTGAACAGGCACCACAGTGATGTATAATTTTTCTTTTGCTGCAGAATTATCTGCCGTACACCAGCATAGAGCCGTTTCTTTTGGTTCCTCCCCCCCTCCCCCGCCCCCAAAGAATAGCCTGCTTCCCTCTCACACACGCGCAGCGTTCATTCATGTTAATATTCATGCGCCAACATTTATGGCCCAGCTAGACCTTTCACTTCAGGTGTTCCAGCTAAAATTCTGCACGCAGTTCGTATTTCCCCCCACAGTAACCACGTGTTCCACCCGTCTGTAATTTCGTCATTTAGTCACCCTAAGAACATGAGATACAAAGCTTCTTATGTGTAACTTTCTGCATCCTTCTGTCGCATTCTTTCTATGGTCAGTCACCACACGAAAATAAAAACAACGTATACTGAAACTGTGTAATATTTTTCAGAAATTTTCCTTGAATCCTTTGTTTCGTTTAAGTACTTTGACACGAAATCAAGCGGCATGCCCGTGGCTTAAGTTTTCGAGAGTTTCGCAGCAGTATTGAAATTTTAAGTTTTGTGGTATGTTACGCTATGTCAACTGTTAAACATTTACTGACATTTTGAAGGCACTATGATTGATCGACTCCTCGGTAAGCACTCATATTTACCAGACTGCACGGTGTAACATCCCAGAAGAATTTAATCTTCGATTAATTTTTCGATCAACTTCTGAAGCTGTTCTCTTCTCAACACGTTTTAGCCTTTTATGCCAGTATAATAATAAGGTAAAACTGAAGTGTTGTGCGGGGTTGATTAAATTGAACTGGCTGCGGGTAGGCTGCAGTTTCTGTGGCCCTTGTGAACACGATCATGAAATTTCGACTTCCGTAACAATAGGAAAATTTATTGGCCCACTTAAGGATTCTTGACTTTTGAAACACTCTGATCTATGGAGTTAAATTTCTCCGTTAGCATATTTGCATGTTAACATAATTTTTCTCGCGGAAGTTTTAATACTTGAGAGATATCGGTGCGCTTATCTTTCAATGAACATCTCAGACACCAAATGAACCCAGTCTATAAAAATCATTGCTTTTAAACGAGGTATCTCGTTTGTTGCGTGGAGAGGGATAAAGAAGACCGATCTTTATTTGGAGGAAGATTAAACTGAGACTATATTGGAAATTGGATTTGAACTTCTAATGGAGAGAAAGTTGTGATTGCTTTGTTCTTCAGAATATCAGATTTTTGTTAGGGCATGCGGAGAGGCCCGATCAACAGGTAGAGTACGGGCGCACTGGTGCTGGAATTGATTTACGACAGAAGGGGAACAAGGAAGCTGTCGAGATTTGCTTCTCATGCTGCCTCTCCTAGCAACTCTTTGTCTTACCCGAATGTGGGTTAATGGGTTTGGTTCCCATTCGAACCATGGATGTATGTGTACTATCAACTGATCCCCCTCGAGCCATGGATTCATGCCTACTGTCAACTGATCCCACTCGAGTCATGGATTGATGCCTACTGTCAACTGATCCCACTCCAGCCATGGATTGATGCCTACTGTCAACTGATCCCACTCGAGCCATGGATTGACGCCTACTGTCAACTGATCCCACTCGAGTCATGGATTGATGCCTACTGTCAACTGATCCCACTCGAGCCATGGATGGTTGCCTACTCTCAACTGATCCCCCTCGAGCCATGGATGGATGCCTACTGTCAACTGATCCCCCTCGAGCCATGGATGGATGCCTACTGTCAACTGATCCCACTCGAGCCATGGATGGATGCCTACTGTCAACTGATCCCACTCCAGCCATGGATGGATGCCTACTGTCAACTGATCCCACTCCAGCCATGGATGGATGCCTACTGTCAACTGATCCCGCTCGAGCCATGGATTGATGCCTACTGTCAACTGATCCCGCTCGAGCCATGGATTGATGCCTACTGTCAACTGATCCCACTCGATCCAAGGATTGATGCCTACTGTCAACTGATCCCACTCGAGCCACGGATGGTTGCGTACTCTCAACTGATACCATTCGAGCCATGGATGGTTGCCTACTGTCAACTGATCCCACTCGAGCCATGGATGGTTGCCTACTGTCAACTGATCCCACTCGAGCCATGGATGGTTGCCTAGTGTCAACTGATCCCACTCGAGCCATGGATTGATGCCTACTGTCAACTTATCCCACTCCAGCCGTGGATGGATGCCAACTGTCAGCTGATCCCACTGGAGCCATGGATGTATGCCTACTATCAAATGACCCCTCCTCGAAGAAATACTGAATATTTGGGATTTTAAATGACTTTTAATTAAGCCATCAGAAATGAGAAAACTAAATAAAGAAAGAAAAGACAGAAAGAAAGTATTTTCGACTGTTGCATGTCGCTTTGCTATTAAGTAATAGTCATTACAATAACAATTCCCTTTTAACACAGCTTTATTCTGTATGTACTTACTCTATCAGACTGTATATAGCGACATATAATACCCAACTGCAAACCATCGGCAGGTCATCTCTTAACACTATACTTATTCAGTTTTCGTTGACTGTGTGAAGTGACTTTTGGAGTCTGGTTGTAGTAATATCAAACAACAAATCGAATAAGTGTATGGAATAAACATTTAATGGTGACCTGAATATGGCTCGCACGAGCTGAAACTGTAGCCATTTATTGTATCGGTCGGCATACATACTCTTTGGTATAGGAAGCGAATAAAACTGTTCTGAGAGTAAATTGTTATTGTGGTAATTGGAAGAATCGAAGACAGAAGAAAGAAAGAAAGAAAGAAAGAAAGAAAGAAAGAAAGAAAGAAAGGAAGGAAGGAAGGAAGCAAGGAAGGAAGGAAGGAGGCAAGGAAAGGCGAGTATCTTCTTGGAGACTGACTCGAAGATTAATTTTGTTATCAGGCTTAGAGCAGTGATAATTTTGTAAAGTTCCCACTGTTGATCTGTTTATACAGGTTTTAAAAAACGGATTAGAGAATAAAAACTATAATTTTTCGTCATGTTCTGTATTGTTGTGAAGCCTAGGTTCTTAGGGTGGTTTTGTTTGAAAAGAGTACAGTGACAAGAATGGTGACACGTTAGGGGGAAGAAATTACAGGCTGGAAAAAATGCATAATTGGCGCTTCGTACGTAAGGTAGACTGTCCGCCATATCTTGTTATGGCAGTCAAGTCAAAAAAGATGAGATGGGCTGGCTGAGAAAGTGTACAGCGTATGGATACAAGGTATTACTGAAACTGAATCTAAAAAATTGGATTGGGGAGGGGAGTTGGGCTGGATTCCTGTGGTTCCGGTTACGGTCTGGTGGGCGGCTGGTTTGAACAGGTATCGCACCGACAGCTCCTGTCAGAAGAGTAACATTTCTTCACCAGCTGAGCAACTATTAGCTTCTCCAAAAAGTTATTTAGTCATATATTGTATTGAAACTTCTTTTCTACCCTCAACATAGGGACAGGCTAGTCCTTAAAGCGGCAGAAACGTGTATCCGCCGAGACACGAATTCGAAACGCAGAGGAAGTATTTATCGTTCCTAAAGCCTCGAATCCTACCTCCCAATGTTTGTATTATTATTATTATTATTATTATTATTATTATTGTTCTTAATTCAATTCAAGTTTATTAATGTGCCAAATCAACAGCCAGATGACGATGATGATGATGATGATGATGATATCCACTTTGCTAGGGGCATGCATCATTTTATTGTATTTAGTCGATTGTTACTATTTATAAAATATTTTAAACGCAGTTTTTATATTTTAATACCTTGCAGCCTAGTGGTTGCCGCAGGTAACACAAGGTTTAACAATCAAAAATTTTGCATTCTTAGCGCAGAATATAGTTCCGTGTTTTGTATGGTTTTTAGAACAAACAGCAATTATTTCTCCGCGCAGCAGTAGGTCTACTTTGTACCTGGAATGTAGGTGTGTAGTGCTCAATACTCTTTAAATATAAAATAGTTTAATTTTGTCTTTAAATTGTTAATCATGCTCTGTATTCTCAAAGTTGTGTATGAAGTTTTGTAAATTTTTGAGTGGAATAGATCAGATTTTCTTGTAGAATAATTAGGTTACATTGTTTTTAACATTATTTGTTCCGTGGATTTTGAATCATTTTTTTCCTTTTCATGTACCAACTAATGCACTTATTATATGTACGAGTATGTATATCATTATCGTCACTTCACTTTGACCTTCATGGCATTTCAGTACCATCTTCAGGGAGTGCATACCATTTGGTATAACTCCCTGAAGATGGCAATGTCATGCCGAAACATGTCGGAATGAAGTGACGATAATGATATATATATACTATAAGTGCATTTTATTGGTATATTAGACGAAAATATTGAGTTTGCATTGTGCCGAGTCGGCCCACAAATAATGTTCATTTCATAGTTGTCAGTTCACACTATAAATTTCGTCTAAATGCTTTGAGATGATAGAGACATTAGACGTGCAGATACAAGTAAACATGTATGGCATTCTTTGTTACGCCTTTTCTTTAAGCTTCATTATGTGTGACTCTGGATAGTGACCAGTGACGGGCTGTTACAGGCACTGCAGTGAACCATCATGTTGCATAAAACGCAGGGAAGTACAGTCGAACCCGGTTAAAACGGCATCGGTTTATACGACACCTTGCTTATAGAATCAGATATTCTGTGGTACCAATTAATTCGTCACTGTTAACCGTAACATTACACTCTCGGTTATAACGACACTCATTTATAAAGACACAAATTTTTAATCCCTTTCATGACTTTATAACAGAGTTCGAATATGTTTGACTCGCAGAGGACTTGTTGACTTTCCAAGACTCTGTCAACTCCATGGACTTAATTAGTTGATTCGCTCGTTAGTTGGGTTAGTTATTTGGTCACCCACCTAGCGCTTTGTAAGTACTAGGCGGTCCATGTAATGATCACGTATGTGAACTAGGCAGTGTGGCAGAACAACTTGTGCGTTAGTTGAGCCTCAACTGCGAAACGTGTGGGTGAAACAAAACAGAACTCACTCCAGAGGCCGCCAGTATATTCGCAACTTGTCAGACTTCGATTTCTCTGCTCTGTCCCGTGGGTTTGGACTTTGTTCACTTTTCGTGTATTTGTCTGTTTTTACTTCTTTTTACGTTCTTTCTTTCTTTCTTTCTTTCTTTCTTTCTTTCTTTCTTTCTTTCTTTTTTATCGGGGGTTTATGAGGACTTTTCGCTTTCCTTTCGCACCTGGTCTCCTTCGAAAAGCTTTCCCTGCTGACACGTATCCTTTATTTATTCAAAACATAAATCTCGAGATTGTAACAAGAACCGCTATTTCATTCTTTATCCGGCCGTCCACATCATATTTACTTATGTACTCCGTAAGCCACATGCAAGGGAACTAAATGGCTTTCTCTCAGAAAAGTTACTATTTTATTACTGTGTCTGTACCCACTGTGAAATACTACAGAGACGGATAAAACAGCGGTACAGTTTTGCTTTACATTTAATTTTCGGTGTTTCAGTTTCGTATCTCCGCCATGCCAACGAGTGTTCTGTTACGTGTATTCTATTGTTTTCCTCAGCTTCTGCATGAATTTGTTAGGACAGTGCTTTAAAATAAACCGTGACAGTTGCCGTTAATGTATGGTGCTGTGTAGTTCGGCACAAGTTTGACAAAATTCATTCATTCTGTAGTCTGTCTCACGACATGTCAATGGCCTGTTCCAAAGGTTGAGGCACTGCACAGCAAGCCGGAAGGTCGCGGGTTCGATGCCTAGATAATCAGTTTCCTTATTTAAGTGCAATGCATGTAAGTAAGGGGCACGCACACTGCGCTACAAGCCGAAAGGTAGCGGTTTATATTCACGATGGTGTTATTGGAATTTTTCATTGACATAGTCCTTCCGGCCGCACTATGGCCCTGGGGTCGACTTAGCCTCTAACTCGACTTAGCCTCGACTTTGCCTAAATGAGAACCAGGAATCTTTTCTGGTGGGTAAAGGCGGCCGGTAAGTAGGGCTGACAACCTTACCGCCTTCGTGTGCCGATTATCTCGAAATCAGGGAGCCTCAACCTCCTGGAACCCTAACGGCTTGTACAGGGATTGCTTTACCTTAGCTGGATCATCGGGGTTCATTTCCTGTTAGTTCCAGACGTTTTCGCCATCCACTGTGGCCATACCGGGAGTCTGTACATTTGATACTGGTGGATATTCCGCGCGGTGGGGGGTTGTTATATCGGCCAGAACATGATGCAAGCCACCCTTCCTAATGCAGTTCCGAGCTCTAGAATCCGTAGAGCTTTACCTCCACGTCTCCTGATATCTTCCTGATGTGGTGCATAGACACAGGGACAGCTTTGTATTCTAAAGTACTACCCGAACTCGTGAAAGCGGCAGATTAATTGTGCTGCAGGTTAGTGACTTCCTTTGAGAATGAAACATAGTAATTTTCGGCATAAGTTAGTCAAAATGAAGGCGGTTGGAGTGTAGAATTGCCATCAACGTCCGTACACCGCTCGTTTCCTTTCTGACCCCTCTTACACCACCAGCCCTTTCTCGTCAGTGCCCCATTCCTTTTCTATGCGCAGAAACTTAAAATTTATAGTAGCAATAACGTTTTCAATCAAAATGAAAATTAAACATTTTTACGTCAGTATTCGAGTTGGCGAATATTGTCTGCAGAAATGTGTGTCATTTACAGCTGCAGAACCTAGTATGGTGCAATATATAGGGCTACTTAATTTAGATATCACCCAGAATATTATAGAACGGGCGTGCAGAGTGGAGCTTGTAATAAAGTCACAGGAAAGCCCAAAACTGCGCTTTGCAGAAGACTGTAAGGAGATTGTTACGACGGTGAAAATTGAACTCTAAATCCGCAATGGATGACTTACCGTATCGTCACATTGTGTACTTCATATTATATTACTTCCATTAACCTATATTCCTGTTATCACTACTTGTAAACTTGCCAAAAATCTTATGATTCTCAGGATTAATTTACAGTGATGGCTGTGTTATTGATTTTATTTACATAAAAGTAGGCCTGTTTGTAAGATTAAAAATATCTTCTGAAATAAGAGTTGACCACATTTCTGAGAAGAGTGTTATGAACATTTACAGTAATAATAAAGAATTACGTTAACTAGTGGTGGTCATTTTAAGGTAGACGCCTGAACGGATCAAACTAAAGGAACATTCTCTGTCCTAAAGCCTACAGCCATTTTGTTACCTGACTTATATTCGAAATCGGTACCTCACAGACACGAAATACGCGTGCTGACGAAACTCTGGTTTTCTGAATGCTACCCTGGACCGATCGTTTGAGAAATGAGTAAGTACTGCAAAGAGTCAAGGGGGAGAGGAATATCCTACATACAATGAAAAGAAGGAAGACTAACTGGGTTGGTCACATCTTGCGTAGAAAGTGCCTTCTAAAGCACGTCTTTGAAGGAAAGATATATGGAATAATAGAATTGATGGGGAGACGAAGAAGAAGATGTAAGCAGCTACTGGATGACGTTAAGGAAAAGAGAGCATACTCGAAATTGAAAGAGGAAGCACTGGCTCGCACCCTGTGGAGAACTCGCTTCGGAAGAGGCTCTGGACCTGTCGTAAGAAAGACTACGGAATGAAAGAACGAACGAACGAACCCTGCATATGTAAGCAGCCAGCTGAAGTGTTGTTGCCTGTATGCCAATCTACACGGCGTCATATCCCAGTAGACTGAAATGTTTAGCAGTACCTCTGTGAGAACCCCAAGTCTCGCACAAGTGCTTACATCGCGACTTCTGGTATAAGTGTGTTGACGTTGCCTGTAGGCCCAAACACCACCCTGTGGGGTGTGTATTTGGAGCACCGAGACAATTGTCAGGGTCTTCTGTACCTCAATACCATCTCGTGGTGTGATTCCATGGCCATTCACTTACAGTCATCTGTGATGTGAAGATGGATAACATTGTTTGTTACTAATATATGTGTTACCAACTGTATGGTCTGCAGTCTCTCTCATCGTCCAAAGATTGGGATGAGTTCGGTTAATAGCAATGAAATCATAAATGTCACGCTGATTATTGGAACGTGGTAATGTATTACCCGAGTTATGAATTTTGTAATCTAGAATATAGCCGAACTTTGACTTCTGCTGAATATTTATTGTGCTAATGATTGTATTAGATTGATTTCACAGTTACCGCTACTGGAATATTAGCACTTGCGCGTAAGTACCACTCACATTCAGACACAACCCACTTGCTGGATGGGGCAGAGCCCTTTTTGAGAAACTTTTAGAAACCGATCGCTCAGTTAGTCAACTAACATTCTGCCATTCGTGGAATCCGAAGTTTCATTTCCAATAATGTGCACACAAGAGGCTGCTATAGCGCTACTACGAATTTGTCTTGAACAAAATGCCGTAGTCGGAGAAACTGTTGCTGGGCAACTGGGGACTTACATTGAACAGAATCATAACGTATTTTAAGTTACTGCTTGTTTCTTCATTATTCTCAGCTATTTTGGGATAATATGCAAAATATCCTCCTCGTTACGATTTAAGAGTAACCGATTTTACTGCTTTGAATATCACTAATATCTTACCCTTCGTTATGTGATTGACACAGACAGGCATATGACTTGGGAAGCAGGTGCGGAGTCTAGTTTACAATGACTCGATGGTTGTGAGACTTAGAATGTGTACAGGAAATGCGGAAAAGTAATAAATATGTAAATTAGAAAAGGAATTAAAGATAATTGGAGAATGGTGGAGGCGAGCCTCCGTAAGATCCTGATCTGGTCTCGTCAGATTATGACGCGTTGGGTCTACTCAGAGGCGCTGTCAGTGGGCGCCACTTTACCAGTGATCAACAAGGGAAAGAAGCGGCGCGAGCATGGCTTGTAACCAAAGCAAAAACATTATTTTCTGAGGACATACAGAAACGTGTGTCCTTGCGAACCAAGTGCGTGGAAACTTGTGTGCGGAAAAACGATGCTACGCTATAGTCTCAAATGATGTTGTATTTTTAAAGCAATACATACCGTATACTTTCTGACTCACCCGCCTTCAATACGTAAACACCTATGCAAACAAAAATAAGACTTTGTAAAAAATCGTATTTCTGTGAAGTGAGCGCTCGCGGGCTGCCTACCCATCCGCACTACCGGCGCCGATTTCAGTATGAACGAGACGCCCCCCCCCCCCCCAACCTTCCTGTGACTCCTGAAATTCGTAAAAGCTATTCATTTTGACCCTGTATAATTCATTACAAGCCGACCCCAGTGGCCGCGCGGTCAAAGGCGTAGGTCTGCGGCCGAGCGCTTGCTGGGATCGTGGGTTCGAATCCCACCGGGGGCATGGATGTTTGTCTCTTGTACAGTGTTTGTGTTGTCAGGTAGAGGTCTCTGCAACGGGCCGATCCCTCGTCCAGAGGAGTCCTACCGACTGTGGTGTGTGTCTTGAGTGTGATCAAGTGAAATAAATAACCTCGACACTCACTGTGAGTAGGTAGAAGAGGGGAGGACTGCGAAACGATAATTCATTACAACGTATAATATTTACATAAGATTTTTTCGGTGTGATTTGCTGTTTTAAGTGTATAAGCAGGCCTACTTCTGACTGTACCAATAACAATAACACATTGAGTAAGAACTGTGAACGGTATTAACGTGCCTGTATTACAATGGTGTGAAGTGGATATAGGGTGTTACACTTCTTCCTACCCTGAAACTCGTATACCTACTTTTTGATCGTCTAGTAAAATGGCGCGTAGGCCTGTACTTTAAGGGATAATGTGGCGAAGAATATGTGAATGTACTTGCCGCAGTAAGATGCTCTATTGTTCCGATAATTGGTCGTGGGGTCTAGTGCCTTCACCGCAGGTTACCCTACAGAGCCGCTGTTTTGCACATCGAGTGGCTTATTGTCTGTCATAGTTGTGCACTCCCCCATTTTGCTCAGTTCATTCATCAGAAGTACACAAAGACTGATCGCTTTCTGCTGCGGTATGCAAGTAGTGAATAACGGAATTTTGCACATGATTTTGCAAGTCCAGTCGCCGATTGTGTAGAAACTTATTCTGTTGAAGTCTGGTTTAAGAAATTGAGGCGGGGTTGGTGCTTACATCCTTCTAAATATTTCACGGAACCTGTACAAGAATTAATTATGTACGTATTGAAAATATTCAGTTAAACAGCTCTGTGTTAAACACAGAGCTGTTTATCTTACGTTAATTAAGAAATAGAGGCGCGAGTGATACTTACATCCCTTAAAACGTTTCATGGCGCATGTACAATAATTAGTTATATTTATGATCATATTCAGTTAAATGGCTTTATGTTTAATGTCCATTAATTAAGCAATTAAGGTGGGATTAATGCTTACGTCCTTTAAAATATTTCATGGCACGTGTACAACAATTAATGTCCAGTATTCCAGATACAGTCAAACTTAACTTTGAGATATCTGATGCCCAACTTTAATACCGTCGCCGTCTGTCTGATTATGGGTAACGTCAATGTTTTGCACCTCCACCACCAGTTTGCAATTTTTGTGGCTAAACGGTATTTCATACAGAAATTCTAGTGCACGTTTATTATCCCGGCACAAAAAATGACGTGCCTGGCTGTAGTGGTGCATAATTATCATAGTCCAACCAAAATAAATGTAGATTTTGTGTAAAATGTCTCCACCGATTACACAGTTTGCCTTAAAAGAGAAAATAATTATTTAGAAGAAGAGGGACGTCGCGTATCATTAAGAATACCATCGATCGTGTCAGAGTTTCCAGCATTTTGGTTACGTCTGATGTAAATTGTCGACACTGTAATCTGTGACCAGAGTTTCTAATTACTTTGTATGTGCTGACGTCGCCAGATGAATGAAACATTAGGGAGGCACAGATCTCAAGTAGCAACCAGTGGAAAGGAAGCTCGTTAGGGTGTTGCACTGTGCTAGCTGCCCACTACGCACAGTGTTGGGATACATTACTTATGCACTGATTCAGTCTTACGTTCAAGCCTATAAGGCTGTGATGACGGCGTATGACTCACTGGCATAATCTTCTTTTTATACTTTGTCCATCGTCTAATTTTTAATGAAACGCGACGTTTCGGAAGCCGACTTTGCTTCCGACTTCAGGCAAGGATAGGACCTAATCTGAAGCAGACCCGACTTCCGAAACGTCGCGCATCATTAAAAATACGATGCTGCACAATGTCTAAAAAAATAAGATTATGTCAATAGTTGTACGTTATTTAGCAATATTACAGAAATATGCTTTCAGGTTCCCACAGCGGTTGTTGTTGTTGTTGTTCAACTTGTTCTCGTCTTTCAGGTTTTACACCAGGCAGGGTGCTTTGTTTGCTCCGAAATTTCGGGGGTACGTACCATTTGCTTCAGCAGAGTGTCCGAATGAGGGGGAGGAAGGGAGGAGCCTATATCCAGCACCTGCCTTCTGTTTGTTAGCGTATCGCATCGTTTGCTGCGACAGAACTCCTGGAAGCGAATGATTGGTGTCTAGAAGTTCAGGGTCAGAACAGGGAATGTTAATTGGTTTGACTCTGTTGTCTGTCCGTGCAACAAACGAAGAGCATCTTGCGAGCTTTGAGGTTTACGAAGCGGTGTGGTTGAGGATTCCGTTCGCCTAGGATATGACGCTGCGCCAATGGGTGATCGCATTCGTTTACTCATTGACGCAGCGTCATAGACCAGGGCTGGCCAATATGCGGCCCGCGGTCGGCTGAATAGTTTCAGTAATACAGTTTTTCAGACGCAATATAATACGTAAGTCCACAGAACATAATATGGCAAATTTTGTAACAGAGAAAATATTTAGAAAACACAACGTATCACTTATTAGACAGCACACAGTAAAGCAATCATTCTTTGTGTTTTACCATGTTTAGTACGGCCTACTGCCTTCTCATTCAACGGCAGCTTTGGCATAACTTATTGTTGGTCAGTAACAGCCTTCTAGCCAATTCAGTCCCCCCCCCCCCCCGCGTCCCGACCCTTTTTTCGATCTGTGTAGACACACGTGCGTCCCTCAGGCAAGTCCTTAACTAATTATGTGGCTCTCCTCTGGGCTGAAGTTGGCCAGCCCTGTCCTAGAAGAGCGGAACCCTAAGAGTATCTTGGAAGTGATGTTTGAGAACTTCTCTCCTAGAAAACATATCGCATATCAATTACGCAAGTCACTCGATTCGCATTTAGATGAATGATCACTGTATACACAAATGAAACACTTTATACGCCCAAATTGTGTGGACAAAAGGCGGTGTTACTCGTTACTAAGAGAATCGATGTCCATAATGAGATTCTTGGTTATCACTGTGGTGAAATTTAAGATTATGGGCTTGTGGGGTGCATGCACGTAGTCTTGTAGATCATATGGCGGTACATCCCAGGAGGCCATAAATTTGAAGATGGTGCCTGTAATTAAGTTACCACTGTGTTACAACAACCTGAAACTTATGTTGTTGTTTACTTCTGTAAGATAACGAAGGTATAATAGAATGAGTGGAACTATGTTCACACGCCTCCTATACGTCTTTGTGCCTGCTGTGTTAACATAAGTTACTGCTTCATATTATACGGGCATATAGGAATACTAAAAGTATATTTAGTACACGCAGCAGATTTCGACCTCAGTGCTTTAAACCTGTCACATAACTTTGTACATATAGACCTCTACTACATCTGTTGTTCAATATGGAGATTATTTCGACTTTTCATCCTCTGACGTCTAAGGGAGGTGCGCCCGCTGGCCATCAGAGTAAGTAACTGGGTTAAGTTCTTTTGTAGGAACGTGGGCATGGGCTGTTCTTGACGTCTGAACAGAGGTCAGGTTCCCCATTTGCGTCCCGTTGTTTAAGAGACACGTCTTTTTTGCCTATCGAAGGAATATTTATTATGTTGCATCCAACTTTTAACGTCCCCTTTAATCACCCCCTGATTGATCTGTCTTAGGATAGGGACAGCTGGCGGGCTCTTGTGAATGCGGTAATGATCCTCCGGGTTCCATAAAATTCGGGGAATTTCTTGAGTAGATGAGAAACTGTTAGCTTCCCAAGAATGCCTCTGGTCCATGGAATTAGTTAGTTAATCACCCCTTGCCAGTTATCGGAGACGTCACAGTGCCTTAAATGTCCAAATTTGCTCACCTCATACTTTGTAGAGTTGTAAGATTAAAAGCTTAACATGGTGTTTGAAAAAGTAATTACCCATCCCAGAAATTGTAACAGAACGTGGTGGTGTGGTGTTTGGAAATCAGAAGGCCCTCCTTTGAATCAGACGTTTGACTCTAAGCTTCCTTAACAGCGTTTTGTAACCCCCTAGTTTTTATTGCGTCCAAAAGCAGGATGTCCGTGAATTGGAAAGGATGCTGAAGCAAGGTACTATCCCACACTTTGCAAAAGGAAGGGAGTAAATCCGTTAAATAGCTTGGACAGATGTGCTGTGTCTGCCGGGTCGGGCTTCAAACTCGGGTTGTCCATCGTTCGAAGCAGAAGTGTAAATGACAGTAGGTGTCAGTCTGCCACCGTTGACAGTAAGCAAGCACAGCTCATTCTGTTGAATGGTTATACAAGAACTCAGACAGTTGTCAAGACAAAAAATTTTCGGATCGTCTCAGAGAACTCACCCAACCTGTAATCCAGCTGGTAAATGGAAATAACCGACTGAAGCGCGAAGCCTCGCCATCCATCACCATATGTTGCCGGAGACTAATGCGCACGGCCTCTCTCCGATGACCCTTGTACATCTCCAGAATGTCTTGGATACAGAGGCAACTTTATTTTGCCGTATTTCAAATATCAACAAGAAGAACTCGGCGTTTTGAGTAGCGTGTATTTCATGGTCTTCCTCAGTCACGCCTCAGAAATTTTATTATAATTCTTTAGAAACGTTCACAACTTTGTCCTTCATTCTAAAGTCATAAAACTGCACCCCCCCCCGCCCGCCCCCACTGCCGCCGCTGTTTTATATCCGTGCACGAGTTATCCAGGTTGAAATCATGGTCCACGATTGAGGAAACTCTAAAAATCAGGTCAAGAAATGTTACGACAAGGAATGAGCGCGGAAGGTGTAGTCCGCTGCTGTTTTATGTGCGGTGGTCTGAGGGAGGTGAGTTGGATGGACATCACGCCGTGTTGTATGTACCGACATTTGGAAAGAGCTTGCTGCTTGCAACTGCAGGGTTGAACAGCGAGTGAAGATGGAGGCTGTCTACTCCTCTGAAATATTGTAAACTAAGTAAACTACACGGCGTCATGTCCCACAATCTAGCTGTCTTCTTGTATATTTCATTTACCCCGTGTTTATTTTTAGAAGATACAAATTTCTGTCGCAGTACTTATCACGCCACACATATCGAGCTGTATTAGGATCACTGATTCTTTCAATTAACCACTGTGTAACCAACAAGGATTTTCTTCTTACGTTGGCCTGCTCCTCACCAATTGTTCGGATGATTAGATTAGGGTAGATGAGATAGACGGAGCATGTGGTGTGAATAGGAGAGTACAGAAATGCATTCGGGGTTTTGGTGGGGAAACTGGAAAGAAAGAGACAACTTGGAAGACCTAATAGTAGAGGGGGATAATATTAAATCAGAAGTTAACGAAATAGTATGGGATGGCGTGCACTGGATTAATTTGATTCAGGACTGGTGCAAGTGTCAGGTGTCGTGAACACTATAAGAATTTTCGCGTTCCAGAAAATGCGCAAAATTCCGTGACTGGCTGAGAAACTCTTAGATTTTCAAGAAGAATTGTGCTTCGTGGAGGTGAAGTTTAGTGGTTCAATATGTAACCTTTAACTGAAACATCAGTTTTATTAAATGGTTTCAACCCGATACCTTTTATCCCTTTCACCTTGTTAAACAATCTAAAAATATTTAATGTAGTAGATTTAGTTTGACTTAGAGAGGGCCATGTCTGATACCGTGTGTCAGTTGTCTGTAAGATGCGGCAGTCTTGAGAACATCTACCTCAATTTTGTATTCTGTTAAAGTAATGGTTTTATGACGCCAGGAAATTTTAATTCATATTCTTCAAATACAACATTTTCATTCAGATTCTTTCAGCAGTTTCAGAGGTGAGGCATACCGACAGACAGACAGACGTTACATTACGCTTTAGTTTCACAGAACGTGATATTGCAGTCAAGTGGAAATATGTGTGTGAATGATCCAATAGCAACATCTTTATCTCGCGCAATGATTGTTATGCTCGTTGAAGATTACGCAGTGTGCTCTTATATCGAGTGCGTGGGTTATTTCTCTTTTCAAGGGTGCGAGTAAGGGTGGAGCGGGGCTCTTGTTAACTACAGCGCAGCATATATCTGCTTGTTGTTGCTATTCTGTAACGAGTGAAGTTTCGTAACATTTCCAGTAAAGTGGGCTTCATTCACACGTCACCGGTACTTGCACCTTCAAGTCAGATCATTGACGAGTAAGATCCATATCAGCGACTAATTGGTCCGCTATAGAAAGGCGAAAATAAATTCGATTTTGAAGATTCTATTCGTCCCTTAGGTAGGGTAAACCATTCATGCATTAAGTTCATCCAAGTAATATTCAAAAATTCAGTACCTTCCTCATAGTAAACACGCTGCGACTCTATGGTAAAGATATACTGGTTAATGACCTTGAGTGAAGTGGTTGGTGTGTATACTGAGAAACAAGCAAAGCACTTAAATATGCTCTGTGAGTATGATGCTGAATATTGTAGTGTTGAAACAGGAGTGCGTGTTGTTACCACACGCACACACGCACGCACGCACACGCACACACACGCGCACGCACGCACGCGCACATGCACACGCGCGCGCACGCACACACACGCACGCACACGCACACGCACGCACGCACGCGCGCGCACACACACATATGCGCGCGCGTGCGCGCTCATCCCTTCAGATGCTTTCATATATAGTGCAGCCTAAGGCGAAAATGTCAACAACTCTAAATTCAAGCTGTATACGAGTAATTTACTGATCCACTCTTGTGGGCCATATTAACACAAGAGGTCAGCCATTTTAATTCATAGGCTTTCATGGCTGATATTCAGTTCGTTGAAACGACTTTCGAAGATTTGTCGACGTTTCTTGCTTCTGCTTAAGAACGAATAGTTCTGGCTGCATAGAAGCAGCGGATGACCGTAACCACACGGTCTTGAGCGTGTTCTGTTTTCTGCCGATCGTTCACTGGGATCCTTTGTTTCAGTCGCTCGTCTTAGGCAGTGTATAAAGCCAGTCGCTATTAGTAGCATTTTATCCGTTTGTCTGTCCGTGAGTTCGCATAGAAAAACGCGACTGCCGAAGGACGGATTGTGGTGAAACTTTCGTACTTGCTTTTCCTCCTAAAATTTTTCAGTACATCCCGATTTCAGTTAAAATCGGACAAAAATAATAAATAAAATAAGATCAAATTTGTTAGTTGAGTTTCCAGTATGTTTCTTTGGATGTGACTGGTAACACCAAGCTTTTGCCAGTGCTAATAACTAGTGTGCATATTAAACTGTTCATTGTGTTTTGAAAGGGCCCAATCTCATCAAAATTATTTTACACACTAAAGCATTTCTACTTATAATACTTCCTACCTCACGTTCTCTAAAATTTGCACCGCTTTCTCAACTTGGTTTTCGCACTTATATTGTAATTTTTACAAAAAAAATTGCCTTTTTTTCGTGTGTGATATTTCTTCATTTATATATTGCCATTTATACAAAAATAACACGCTTTACGTAAAGATCTGCAAATATTTATATTTTTATAATATAGAGAGTCTTTGTCCCCAGTGAGTTACGAAGTGAGGCCTAAGAAACAATTGACCATTTCCAGATCTCGTCTTTCACGAGACAGGTACAGGAAGTAATATATATCGCCCTAGAAGAAACAAGCAGAGCAAAACACGATACCTCCCTTTTCACGGAAAGAATACGAGGAATTCGACATATCACCTTTGAAGCTACTTGTTGCGTGCGTTTTGCTTAAAATATTCGTTTGTAAAGCCAAACAAATTTACATGTGGCAAACAAATCCGCATAGTCTTTCTCTACTCTACATGTTTCGGTACTCTCTGAAGGATGGCACAGACGTGCCGAAACATGTAGTAGCGAGACACTGTACGAATTTTTTGTCACATGTGTATTTGCTTGGTTTTATAAATGCATATTTTACTCTATATAACCCGTTATAAAATACAAGGAGTGGGATATGTCGACATTAAAGAGGCAAATACAAGAAATAAGGTAGAGCGGTAAAGGCTGTAGAAACAGTTGACCGACCTAACCATCATCCCACGCGGAAAGCAAAATGAAGTACCAAGTGGTTTAGACTGCATTGAAAGTATGCACGAGCTATAGCAATAGCATGATTAAGGGGTACAATAACATACCGAAGGCCCCATAAGTGTTTTTTGTGTGTTTATGTTGGCCTATGTAAGTACTTGCGTTGCGACGGGCCAGTCCCCTTTACAAGGCGACCTACCAAGCGTCTATAAACATATCTGCAAACTTAGAAAATTGGGCACATGAAGTTGAGTTTGCCTGTGTGGGCCACTGAGAATGAATAGATAGAAGAGATAAATTATGAATAGCCTAGCTTGGCCGTTTTCTCTGTCCTCCTGTTGTATCCCGAGACGTCCTCAGGTTGCCAACTAGAGCATAACCTTCTTCTTGCGCTGCGGGGTCCGGGATGGAATCTTTAGAAACGGGTATTTAGGAGGAGGAAGACCTCGTTGTGCCGACGTTCGGAGGAAACGACTCGTCACTCCCGGAGCAAGTCTGTTTATTGGTGTTGACAATACAGAGTCAGACCGAGCTGGTCATCACCCGTTAGTCACACGTACACGCAGCAGCACGTCCCGGACGGACGAGTAGCAGGAGACGTACCGGAACAGCACAAGCACAGTCACAGGCAGTAGCAGAAACGTAAACAGAGTTGCGGGCCGGGGGTTATATATCCCATACTGAGGGTGTGGCGAGTCCGAGGGTTCGTTCTCTGCCCGACATGTGATGGTGATGTCGCGACTAAGAGTTACGTGCTGGTTCATAGTAAGCGTCTTGTGACCAAGTAAATACAGCTAGATACGTAGTGTGGCCTGTCCCGGCCGTACAAAGCAAGTACAGGTTGCAATGTAGCATTCAACATAAAATAAAGACAATAAAATACCTCTGCATTACCCTGCATACATACACAACACTCCTGTTACTTCTGCGTTGCTACGTGCAGCATTTCGGACTGAACCAGTGAATGTGTCTTTCACCGCTTTAAAGTCACCCAGTATGTGGATGAGGCTGGCCGTTTTGGACATTGGCAAATCAGTGGGGTACGATAACGTAATTTGAACGTTGCCGTGTTGGGTCCAGGGGTGAGTGCCTTAGGGAATTGTACGCGTCATTTCGGACCATGCGAAGTCTGGCAAGTGTCGGGGGACGTATTTCGTGTGGAAGGCGCCGTCGCCAAATGTCGGTCGAACAGCTGTTCAATCAAGCACAATGGGAAAGGACGCAGGCAGGCAGGCAGGCAGAAAGACAGACAGACAGGCAGACAGTTGTACCGGTAAAGAGTACAGGCATTCGAAGAAAAATTAACTTCATATACAACATTTTTGCGTACATGGATACCAATTTTCCCTCTAAGCTGCGCGGGTGCGCGGCCGCGCAATAACTGAAATGTTGCCGCGCAAGCTGAATTGTTGCCGTGCAGCTGGAATTTTTCAGTTTTCATTGTAAATATTCTTATTATGCATATTACGTGTACAAAAAAATGTTAAAGTGCCGCGCAGTCGTCAGGTCGTGTAAAAAGTTCCTGCGCAGAGCAGTAGCAGGCAAAAAGAATTAGAGGGAACGTTGATGGATACTGTAAGATTTTCTTGGGCTATATGTGAATAAATCTTAGACAAATGGGCTCTGAAGACGTACATTAAGTAGCCAAGTTTTTAGTTCATTTATTATTTAATTAGGTATTTTGGTAGGTACTTTGTGTGCAGGTCACGTTGTATTGATAGTTTTATTATTGGTGAAGTTGGCCTGGGAATGTGTTAGGTGAGTGAAAAAAATACGTGCAATATTTTGATGACCAAATGCTTAGAGAACACTTTAAATACTGAAACGAGTGTGGAAAGCTGACATTAAAATGGAGACTTAATAAAATATCTTGTGAAGATTGGACGTAGACTGAAATTGGGAGACACTTGTAATATCGGTAAAGAGATAGGTATATGGTGTCGAAACTCTAGATTAAGGAAGTACGTGGCTTGAGGATAGGAAATCTATTGGACTGGGGACAACTTTATTACAAAACGGACGCTTGGAAGAGAAGATTGAGGGTAATATTAAGTTATAAAATTAGGGCAATAAGTTTAGGACGAATGGTGAGTTGAAGTGGAGTGAAACAGTGATTAGGAAGGTCAAGAAACAGATGGCAAAGTTATATTAAAATCCATCTCTTTGTAATGATCGATGAGGGTTGAAGGCTATTTGAAGCAACTCAGAATCGTGGTCAAACAGGAGTTAACAAATGACACAGCATAATAAAATAATATACCATTAAAGTTCTGCTGTTTGACACCAATTTTGATTTGGATAGCCGTCACGATGCACCAAGCACGTTGGTTTAACTGCATTCGAGAGTCGTTTTTTCGAATCTGTTGCCAGAAATACCGGCCACCTGACTGAGGGTTTTGTAGTTTTCTTCGATCGCTTAGACAAATGGCCGGGTAGCAGCAGATTGAGCTACGGCTGCTTTGTGCCAGATCCTGCACCGCCGTGAAGCAATACGCAAGTAACCGTGACACATATAAGCAGACGTATAAATCTGGGGGTTTGATGCAAATCATTATCAAATGCAGAAAAGAATGTGAATTGTGGTGTGAAGCCCGCATGAATCTGTTTACTCTGTGATTAGTGGCGCCGTCAGCAACTCAAACTGTGACATCACAGTGAATTGCAGGGGATATGGCAGGAAGCGGTGGTGGCCTATTTGCAGCCACTCTCCCAGCATTTACTTCAGTGGACTGTGCAATGCCGCGATAAAAGTCAGGTTAGTCGATGTCCCAGCCGAGATTTGAAACGGGCTTTTCCGGAATAAATAAAAAGTGTCACCGCCTTAACTAATTTTCTCGGTGACAGAATTCTACGTGTGTACATAATTTCGTATTCCTTTATTGTTGTTTGTTAAGAACTACAACCAGGAAGTTTAACAACAAATGTTAGGAAATGTCTTGACAACTCTCAGTAACAGTGCAAGTGTATTAGCGAAAGTTGCGAACAGATATGAATCACTGACTTCTGTAGCCTACTTTATGCTGCAGAAGTTCTGTTGACTTCTTTACACAGCCATGGATGTGAAGCTTCGGATGAACTTACGAGCCGTATGTACTTTCCATAACTTCATAATTAGTAGTGCCTGAGTATCAAGGTCCCAATAATTAACTGTTGACTTAATGTATTTACTTCATACGGACAGTTAATTCAACTAGTTCCAGTGAAAGGCAAATAGAGTGGTTCGCGTTCTTAGGAACAATAGGACGATTTCGGAATAAGAATATATTGTGAATTTAAATAGAAACTTTCCTTTGTGTAGGGTTCATTGCGTAGTAAACAAGTAGTTGTCAGTTGTCAGTGGACAGGGAAATATATTCAGTAGATCTTGGATAAATAGTGCGTCAAAAGGGCCCCTCCCGCACTGTCAGTCTTTAGGCTAACCAAAGTAGCGTGTGTGGACGAGAAGGTGTGGGAAACAGACAGAGCGATAATAAAACGGAGACGAACCGCAGAATCAAACCAATTTTTGTCGTATCAGCATTGCGCAATAATTCAATGATTTGATTGTCGTGCTGGGACCTGATGTATTCCCTATCAGAATTTAACATCTTCTACTTAGCATTTTTCGCCTCAGGATACATAAACTTTGTCGTCTGCTGGTTGTCTAAGTGCGGCGAAGTCGGTTTAATTTTATAACTAATTAAATTTATGGAGCAGGGTTTTACTTCAGAAGTTAGGTCTCCTCTGTTGGTCACACACACCTCTGCTCAGTGCCGAAGTTAAGAATGCGTGGGTGTATACCTCCATTTCCCACAGGGCTTTATGGGGCAGCGCGTAATTAAACGCTAGAACTACTTTTACTGTGTTGGTCACGAAACTCCGTCGTCTTGAAAGGAACCTAAAGGTCTTAGTGCTTTCACAGAAACCATTTGGCCCGTGCCTGAAACATGTAAACATTTCTGTAAGGCTGATTCTAACGTTGCCCTCCCATTCCTCGAGGTGTTCCACTTGACATCTTTAACTTGAGGCTTCTCAACAGAGATTTTGTACGAGCCTTATGTTACTTGTATGGGTTCTACATATTCTGTCCATCTCATCTTTAGTTTAATCACCCAAAAAATTTTGGGTGCATTGCGTATATCTTCGTTGCGTATAATCTTGTGCGGTCCGTTTCCCCTCTCACGTCATGGGCCTCGTGATCTACAGACTTTCGCCTGCATTTTTGTTCACAGACGACTTCAGCTTAACAACACTACAGGTTCCGTCTAGCGGTAACCTCTGCGCTTTCTTTGCGTGAGGTTACAGGTTGTCTTGAATCAGGTATTCTGTGGTTCCTCGCAGTCTCGCCAGGAGAATGTCGAAATAATGCCCTCCTGAAGGCCAAGGTCGACTTCTTGCAAGTAACTGCTTACTCTTTATGGTCATGCGTCTCCTCTGCCACTACATGTGTACATCTTCTGTTACTGATACGTTGTCTTTAAAACCGTAAGTACCGAAGAATACTGAAGGGACTTTATTAACCCTTTAACCAAAGAAACTAGATTAAATAACACATAGAAAGTTATGTTACTACCTCACAGAAAATACACCACACCTCTTGTGCCAACAATCTGTCGGTTAACGCCTATAGAAGCAATCGCGACAACTACAAACATAGCCTGCGAGAGATGCGTAATGTTTAGCACGTGGTGCGTGTAGTTACGGCTGCGGTGTGAAATGTTTGAAATCATTCTGTGTTGCTACTCTGAGTATGTTGATATGCTTCGGACAGGACAGGGCTTGTTGACAGCATTACTCAACGGGAGGGCTGTTCCTCGTAATCGAATATTGGTGATTAAGTGAAGGGTTTACTCCAAAAACATCCCTCATCTTTCAATATGTTTTCAAAATAAACTCTTCAATTATGTGACAGCACTTCTCGCTTCAATAAACTTGCCAAGAGCTGAAGGATATTCAGTCAAGGTCACCGACATGCAGAATTCACGTTAGTTCTAAATGACTTCGCTGTGACCAGGAAGTAGTGACTCATATCCTACTACCACGTCTTACAGCTAGGCCTACCCCACCATAGCCCACGTGACGTTTGTTATCGCGTTTGAACTACATCTCTGTTACTTAACTCGTACTCCATCGTAAACAAATATCCTAAAACCCGAGATAAAGTGAGAATTTCGGGTGGTAGTTCCTCGTCTACCGGTGCCACTACCGAGATTGTTGACAGGCGTCTATACGTGTGACTGGAACTGGGTACACAAGTTTCTGTTGAGGTTTAAAGTCTGTTGATAGTTTATAGTAGTTTTGTAATATTGAGTAAGCATATTGGAGCAATGCTAGTGTAGTCGGTGTAGTGACTAAGCTGAGGGGTGCATAAGCGACGAACAGTGGTTCGATTCTTGGCAGACGCAAGAGATGGTTCTCATTTCCGCAAAGTTTAGACCGGCTGTGGGACACACTGGCCAGTGGAGGGCTGTACCTCCACGGGTAAAGCGGCCGGAACTTGAAGCTGGTCCCTCACTTCCTACTAGGGCAGAGGTCATCATGGTTTGTTATACCTTTTCTTTACTTTCACTTTCGTGTATCAGACGTCACGTGCTACTGTAACTGCCAACTCGCAGCTGTGTTAGAACTGACGGTCGGACAGTCGGTATGTCGTGGTGTGAGGCCCTTTATGGGCTCTTGACCAGACACTGTGACTTAGTCTGGTGATTCTACTTTTGTGGTATCTCAAAATCGTAACCCCTTTTTGCTGGAGGGTGGGGAAAATCACATTATAGGCAAGAAAGCGAGGGCAGTTTCCTGGCTCTGGCCACTGATGAGAACTTGACTCAGCCTGCCCTAATGTAAAGAATGCGGATGTAGGACAGTGCCATTAGGACCGAAACTATGTCAGACCGATCGTCTGGTACTAACGAACTATTGATCTTCCTTTAACTTCATAATGGCGAAGCAATCTTCACCAGTGTATGAACGAAGCTGAAAACGTAGTTTGTTTTATGCGCTGCCGGTATCTCTGTTATTCTTGCCTGCTATGAATAATGCCTTCCCGTGGTGTAATGACTGCATTACAGCCTGGACGACCGAGGAATTTGTGTTCGATTCCAGGCGGGTACAAGAAATGTTCTCATGTCCAGAGCGTCCAGACAGACCCTGTGTACCACCCAGTTCCCTGTACAAGGGTACTGGCGGCCTTGTCCCCCCAGTGGTAAAGCGACGGGAACGTGAAGCTCGCAATTCGTATCAATTTCCAAGCTTAAGAGTGTATGGAGCTACACCTTGACTCCTGCATACGCCTTCATGGCGTGCTCTGTGATGACAAATTTACCTTGTAATGTAAAATATACCCTTTCTGCCCCCGTACCCCTATTCTTTGAACAGTTAGTTTCTTGTGGCGATCCGGCATAGCGCAGTCGATATAGTCACTACAGTACCGGCTCAACGACCGAGGAATCGTCGTTCAATGCCCGGAAGGAGCAGGAGACTTTTTTCTCCTCTTCCAAGCGTCTGAACTGGCTCTGATGGCCACCCAGCTTCCTGTTCGAAGGGTAGAGAGGACTGTTTCTCAGGCGGTAAAGTGACTGGGACGTGTTGCTGACCAGTTACCTCCTCCTACTGCTGAGGTTAGGAATGCGTGGAGTTCTGCTTCTGTCGTAGCACAGAGACAACTGTAGGTTTGCTTTACTTTCTTTCTGTTTTTTCCCCCTGTTCTTACCTAGACCCTTGCGGTCTAACAAGCCGTTTTTGTAATGGGTCTCGGAGGATAAAGAAGTCGATCAGTGAATGTGCCTGTCTAGAGTCAGTTGTCGAATTCGTGTAGCTTTATCTCCGCCCTCTTTAAAAAATTTTATGTTTAAATTATTTGATAGATTAGTAAATTGTAACCTATTTCCTTTTTAAAAAACTAAAGACTTGAGGTGTTGTGTCCGTGCTTGTGTTTATGTTTGCCTAATAAATATTTTGAAAGCATTGACGGATTTTCATGAAGCGTGGTATAGAAGTTTTCTAGTGCACTACCTGCCTAGTGTTTAATTCTGTGTTACAGTGTGCACGAACGTTACAGCTATGCGAACATTTGAGGTGGGTGGTAGTCGACGGTTCGCTTATTGAAACTTCCTGAATTTCTGTGTGTTAACATTTGTTCAGTAAATATGCGGTTTTCAAAATCAGTATTTTTTAAACAGTCAAATGAATGCAATCGTTTCGTGCAAAATCAGTGTTTATCCTTCTGCTTCTTGACAGTAAGTAATTGGACACGAGCTGGGAATGTTAAATTTCTGAAACAGGTACATTATAAATAGGGGGTACCTATTTAAGTTTTAAGCCGATCCCAGTGGCCGCGCGGTCTAAGACGTGGGTCTGTGACCGCTCGCGTGCTGGAATTGTGGGTTCGAATCCCTCCGGGGGCATGGATGTCTGTCTCTTGTGAGTGTTGTGTGTTGTCATGCAGAGGTGTCTGCGTCAGGCTGATCACTCGTCAAGAGGAGTCGTACCGACTGACTGTGTGTCTGAGTGTGATCGCGGAACCTCGACTAGGAAGATGCCTAGGCCCACTAGGGCTGTCAAGCCATGAGGAAAAATTGGCTTTTATATTTTGCACACGCAATATATAATCTGTTTGTGGTGAAAAACGAAATTTTGAGGTTATGTGTGGAAAATCTTTAATCAGTGGTGATTACACGCACAAAGGTAACTAAATATGTGTAGTTATTAATTTTTAATTTCTGTCGCCGTTAGCATGTCTGAATGACGTCAGCTAGGGTCGACACACATATTTTGACGCATGTGCCATAAAAGCAGCTGGAAATGTTTACTTAATGGCAAAACATCTATACCGTGTTTCGTGAAAATCCGTGAGTTCTCTCAAAATATTTTAAAGCTACACAATATGAAAGGATACGAGAGTCTATATGCAGATATATGTGTAGATTAAGTGAAGAGACAGAAAATGTATTTGTTCTGCTCACAACTTATTTTTCACGTCATGGCTTTACAATCTAAATTACAGTCACGGATCGCAATAATGTACTTCCTCTGGGGAGAGTGTTATAGAATATGCCTGGACAATGCTATGCGGGGTTGCAGTGTAACTCCTGTCTTTTCCCGCTTTCACAAAACAATGCTTATGCGGAGGATTATCACTTACAATAACACTTGTATGCTGAACGATGGGCAGTGGTGACCGTAACAAGTTGCAGGCCAGCACAGTGAACATCACGAATCAACGGACCTGAAAACAATTTGGAGTTACAATAGAAATGGTCAGTATTCAGTATGAGAATAGAAGAGGATTTACAGCTTGACAGTTGTGGAATTCTGCGTGAGGTGTTACGTGACAATACACAAATGTTTTGTTTAACTTCACAGGACATACATACATACGCGAAGGAAGTCACAAAATTTCCGTGCGTTGGAGTTGGTAACTCAGCTACTTAACAACTAAATTGATCAGTGATTTTATTGGCTGTGCTATTCACGTCGAAATTCAATTTTTCACTTCATTAATAGTTGGTTTGGCCCCATTGGCCTCGCAGCCTAGGGCATGGGTCTGCGGCCGATCTTTTGCTGGGATTGCGGGTTCGAATCCTGCCGGGGGCATAGCTGTCTGTCTCTTGTGAATGTTGTGTATTGTCAGGTAGAATTCTCTGCTTCGGGCTGATCACTAGGGCAGAGGAGTCCTATCGAGTGTGGTGTGTCTGGGTGTGATGGTGAAGCCTCGATAATGAGGAGGCCCCGGCCCACTGGGGCTGTTTCATTACGGGGAGGGGGGGGCCAGTTGGTTTTAATTCGTTGTGAAAATTGTTTATTTAATTTTTTAGTGAATTAGCTCCTTGATCATCCTTTCAAAATTTGGACAAACTGGATACCTACAAAAACAACTCTGTAAAACAGAAATGAATTATTGAACAAGACTAACCAATTTCATTGAAAGTTATTTCATTTTGTCCAACACGTTTCTCATTCATTTCCATTAAGAGAGGTCTCTTGAACACTTACAACGTCGTTTTTATTACTGCTATCTAACCTACCTATTGCATGTTAAAAACAATTCCCATAGTATGAACACGTAATCGTAAGGACGCCGAGAAAGTTGGCTGAAGCGGTAGCGCTACTGACTTCTGTTCTGTTGGTGCTCGGTTCAAATCCCTGCCAGGACGCCCACTACCCTGATCGTTTTTCCTGGTTATACTCCATCCCTCCAAACACCTGAATATTGCCTCAGATTGGGTCACTGTTGCTTCCTTTCACATCCTTTCCTATTCACGGCTCTATAACCAGCTTAGCAACTGATGTCATGTAACCTGAATTACATGGCTGTTAAGTGAACTACAGATAAACTAATACGAAGGTCCCTTACCCCCGTTATTGTCAATAATTCGTTTCCCAGTGCAAGTGACATATGTCAGTGGCAGTGACTGTTGGCAGTCTGTAATAAAAGTTGTGGAAATTGTTCGTCTTTTTGGACTGCTTGAACTTGAAGATGAAGGCACTACGATTCTTGGAACCGGTAATAATTACTCGCCTAATGACACAGCGTCACAACCCAGTGTGAACAACTCCTTTAGATTAGGCTGCAGCAGAACAGCATAAACTTCCTCAAGGCCTGTTCGCATATAAATGATTGTCACGTGATGTCATGTGTAAATCACACTAAATTAGGTAATGCCTGTTTAAAATATATTCCTATTTAGTGAATATTTAATGACACGGATAAATGATTTATACATATTTCCATGCAGCGTATTACTATAGTTATTGTTTACTGGTTTTGTCAGCAAGAAAATTTATGACTTTATCACGTACCTGTAATATCTTTTCTGTTGAAAAGCATTGCAGTAGTACATTTGTCACTGGAATAGAAGAACATCAACAATGCAAAATTTGGGGCTTTTGCCGGGGTGTAGTTGAGGCCTTCAGTGTTCAGGGGTGCTGCACAGCACAGGTTGGTAGCTGGTCACCGACGTTTCGTGACAGCCAGTCGGTCCCATCGTTAAGGGCTAAGCAGTCCCAGAAGGATTCTTCTTGGACTGCCAACTATCAATCTGCGCCTCGCGACATACCGGAAGACCGAAGGTCTTGGCGTCAACACTAATTCAAAATTACAAATAACACATGTAGACACAAGATTATGGAGCACTTTATTTGTTGCCAAATAACATCTAGTGAAACCAGTTATCACCAATTTAAATTATAGACAAATACCTTATTGAGGGCGGGACGGCTGAGGCTTTTTGCTTTGTAGGGTAACGGACGCTGCCGCCAGTCTCCAATACATAGGGTACCTTGGCATCAGCCAGGGCAAAACTGCTGTAGCGTAGTCGTGACTATTCCACCCCCCCAGCCCCCGCGCCCCTCCCCTCCAGTATGGTGGACGGTAACACGTGAGGCTTTTATATCTGCACCACCGCCTTTATGGCGGTGTGACACATATGGGAGTTTCGACCGTATTTTGTTACATGGAGTGTACACCCCGCACAGTGTCTGCCTCTTGCCCCACGCTCGACAGTAGTAGTGATTGTGCGCCCGCAAGAGATACCAAACCGCCACGGCTTTATCAGACGCTACGATACAGTGACATCAATTATACTGTACAATCACCAGGGAATTGTTCCACCAGTCTTGTTTATCGATACTTGGTACCTGCCACATATTGACAATATATCGACGATACGCCAATATTATATTGTACTCTTTTTAGTTCAAAACATTATAGTTAACTTGCTCCTATCTTTAGGGTCGCAGAGGTGACATGTAACAGAATATTAACTGTATGAGAGGTTAAACAAAAGCGACATTGTTGTGTAGTGGCAGCAGTGGGTAACGACACAGATATTGTCATGTGAAAAATTAGTAATCCTAAAGACAAGGCCACTAACAATTGTCTCACTCGTTCCTTCCATATTGCAGCTTTTGTAATTAATACATGACACGCAAATGTGTTGCGTGATTAATTGGTGCGAGCAGTCGTTCTCAAAATTGTGTCTACGAGGCTGAATGCTGTGAAATTGTTCAGTGTCTCACAGCACGCCCGATAATTTATTATTACTATAAAGTTGTGTGTCCCTGTTTATGAAGACGTATGGACGTGTTCGTGAATAAAGTATGAGATGTTCGTACGATTGTAAGCTTACGTACCTTTTTGTACTTTTTGCACAACGCCTTGTGATAAGCGTTGCAGTTCGTAGACAAATGTGACAAACTATAAAGGTCATACCAGTAGTAATGCATTTCAGGTGACAATGAACCCTTCGCTTTAAAAGTGTCTGTTATAAAAAGGCGTACGATGTGTGTGTATATATATATATATATGTGTGTGTGTGTGTGTGTGTATGTATGTATGTATAAATAAAATAATGAAACATGTTGATTCAAGAATAACGTACTCGTAACTGGATGAGAAAATACCCACCCTGTCATTATAATTTGTGACCACATATAATAGGAAATAACAACATGTCGGAGGCGCGAAGTTGTGAGGTGGGAGGAGCACAGGCACCACTTTTAAGCTCTGATATAGTATTGTTTTAAAATGTGCGGTAACAACATGGCGGTCGTGCGAAAGTTTTTTTTTTTTTAGTTTCCAGTTGATGGTGAGAACTTCTGAACCGCTTCAGCAGGCATGTGAAACGCGGTACCAACAAAGTTGTGTCATAAAACATACGTGCACGTCACTTATGAAATATTGTTATTAAGTCAACTGTTGCGTGTGTGGTGGCGATACGGAACTTTAATGTAATATGTGTCAAATTTTAACATCAGAATACTGAATTAATATATTTTTAGCAAAACTAAAATAAAATGGCGGTAATAGGTGCGATAGATCTGTGTGACTAAGAGACCTTTGCGGTAGGAAGTTATGCTGATGTATGAATTCTACTGACAACTCCTCCTTGATTTTAAAAAAAAAATAAATTTCCCTGTGTTTCTCCAAGTCTGATCTGTTCTGTGAATCATATCTTGTGTTTTATGTATATGGTAGAAAGAGCAGGTTCTGGTAGAACCTATAAAATGGAAGTGGTATGGTAAAGAACAAAATAATAGATGGTAGAGAAAGACACAGAGGAATATCCGTGCAGTGGGCAAGATTCGAACACTGATACCAGCTTGATGCTGACACCGCTTTCGGTTTCGGTGGTGCATTCGTGCTGTAAATAAATCGAGAACACAGAAGGTATAGGATTTGTTTTGAAGGCACTCTTGAATCCTAAATCTTATGAAAACACATTGCTGCTTGCAATGGAAGATTTGTTTTTGTCGCAGCAAGTGATGAATAAAAATATGTTCTCTGCTATCATGACGTAAAGATCACGTCTGGCTTCTTATCTGTAATATTTCTTTCTTATTTTCTTGTGCTACACGAGTGAACTAAGCGAATGATTGCAAAACAACCAGCACAGAATTACATTCATCCCCGCAGCAAGTAACGAGGTTGCAGGCAGAAGTGTGGGTTAGAGAATGCAGGCTCTTTGAATTGAAGTCTCTCAGAGCAACGAATTTTGCATTCGAGTGGGTACGATTTCGTTTTGTACTGGGGAAGTACCGGCTTTGTATCTCGACTGGGAGGGCTGAAATCAACGTTTCCTTTAATTTTTTACACCTGCGTGGACCTGCTGCTGCTCTGAGCAGAAAGTTTTTACACGACCTGACGACTGCGCGGCACGTTAAACGTATTTCGTAATATACATAATAAGAAAATACCAGCTGCGCGGCAACAATTCAGTGTGGGCGGGAACATATGAGTTACTGCGCGGCCACGGTCTCGCGCAGCTTAGAGGGAATATTGGCTGAAATTCTAAGGCTTTCCGTGTTTTTCTCAGTTCCTGGGGATTATTGAGGCCTTCTTCTTGTTAGACCACGCTGTTTCCATTCACACAACTTTTATCCTTTTCGTTGTGCATTAATCCTGTGTTTTTGATGCTGTGTAGTCCGAGCTATTATCGTTTCCCGTAAACAAATTATAAACAAGGTTGACGAAGACTAAGTACTCGTATTGGACACCAGAACAGAAGAGATTTCTTGATTAACCGAAGTACTTCTTCTTAGAGGAAGAAGTACAGTTGCGCCGCCACGTCCATCTAGTGCAGAGAATAAAAATGCGTGGTGCTGCACCTCCACTTCCCCATATCTGTTCATGGCGGAATGCACTCGTCACGGCGACCTGCACTATAATTTCTATAGGCCTGTGTGTGGAAAATTTCTGTTCTCTGCTATTTGATTTAACCGTTTAAAATTCAGTGGTAAGTAGGTGTACCACCTGTGACATTTAAAAATTCTGCATTTTTCATGCAAAGCGTACCAGGCAGTAACCACAGTACCATGTACCCACAGGCAGTCGTTACGATGGACGACTGGGGCTGTGTTGTCTGTGATGGTGAGACTGAATACTTATCTACAATTTAGATTAACCCTTTAAAGACGAAGCTTGTCTGTTTTATATAAGGACTCAGGGCGTACCGCGCTGTAAACACTCTCCAATTCGGTTATAAAAACCAGTCTCTTAATGTTTTATAAGGCAAAAGTTGCTGTTTGTTCTGAGATCCGTACAAAACACATAAACGCAATGTGGGCACCACGTAGAATTTTTTAATGTTAAACCTGGTCGTATGTAAAGTTACCGCTAGGCTTTGAAAGGTTAATTCAGTCTTCAAAGAATTACATTCTTGACTTGTAATTGGTTTCTAACGACGTCGCTTTTCTGGGGCCTTCTATCAAAGAGTCTGAAGATGGCACTTTTCTCACTTGCAGCAACAGAGAAAGTTCTTAACGGGTAGGGAGCACTTTTGATAGCCGTTGCATTGACACAGCTTCGAACTGGTTGCTATAGGCTGATACGCAGGCGTCGAAGAACTGGCGCTTTTTCGATGTGCGTCATTCGATTGTACACCAGTGCGCTTCTGGTTGCGATGTGTAAAGCACACGTTTACATGACGTGAAGCGCCTGCAGCGCTGTGTCAGCAGACATCGCACAAGCTCTTGTCACACGACCACTGCAGCAAGGGCGCCTGTAGCTGCAAATTAAAAATTATTCATAGAAGAATTTCACGTTATGGAGGCCGCTAATCTTTATTTGCACTTAAAAATCATTTCCAAACATAGCAGTAGAAAGGTTTCGTTCTTACTTTCTGTCACTGTTTCTTCATCTCTTTCCTTTTCGGTGTTTTTCTCTTTCCTTTCTTATTTCTTATTTTCTTTCTTTCTCTTGCCCTATTTTCCTGCCTGTCTTTTCTCCTATGCTGTTTGCTTCTTGTTTATGTCATTCTTTATATGTTTTCTCTTAATTTTCTTCTCTCATCTTTCCTGATTTTTTTTGCTGTACTTTTTTTTCCTGCTCACTGTCTTTATGTTTTACCTTATTTCTTGCTCTGCTGCACCTCGTTCTGTATTTACGTTCATTTTTCCTTTCTCCCCTTCTTCCGTCCCATTTTCATAGCCGCAAATGACTTGACGCTGATTTTTCTCTCTTAAAAATCTGCATTCGGGAGTTTCCAATGTCATGTGGTCCACTTTTGCCCCAACCCTTAGTTCTTTATGTTGCTCAGCTCTGCATTTAATGTTTGACCAAATAGAATGTTGTGGTGTTGTGGTTAGTACTTTGCCTCTTTTTTGCTCCACCCTGGATAGCGATTCCTTTTGTATTGTCCTTGCCCGATAATAAAACGACCTTCTCCATGCGAAAATCTGACAGAGCTATACTTCTCCCAAAAGGCAAAGTGATGAGAGACGAAAGAGACTTCTCTGGAAAGAGAGTTGTAATTTAAGCATGGCCGCTTTTGTCTGTGAGCAGAAAGTTTGGCCAGGCATGAGGATGAGCCTGCAGCTAGCACCAGAGAGAGTCCTTTGTCTGCGTCACTTCCCACCGTTTACCCAGTTGATTCTGTCTGAACGCATCTGTAATATGTAGTAGTTCGTACATAACGCGGCCAGTTGTCTGACGGAGGCTTTCTTATCAAGCGTCTGCTGAAAGTGCCAACCATGTACACACAGCATGTCAGAGTATCAAATGTACATATGAAGCCAGAGTACAGGAATTGTGTCTAGACACACTCATGAAATTTCTGAACGAGATTTCTGGTTCTTGTGACAAGTGAGTAGGGGATATTACCGTGAGATGTCACCAATGTTCCCTCTAAGCTCCGCGGGTGCGCGGCCGCCCAGTAACTGAAATGCTCCCTCGCAAACTGAATTGTTACAGTGCAGCTGGAATTGTTCAATTTTCTTTGTAAATGTTCTAATTGTGCGTATTACAGAAAGCTGTTTAAAGTCCCGCGCAGTCGTCAGGTCGTGTAAAAATTTTCTGTTCAGAGCAGTAGCAGGTCCGCGCAGGTGTAAAAAATTAGAGGAAACGTTGGCTGTCGCACACTCTAATGTAGTATAAACGTGCCGAAGTGTCGGGAGAGTCTCTTGCGTCGGTTTTCACGGCACAAGAATGAAAAATTAGTAGATATTCATATTTTAGTGTGGATTATGATCCCTTATAGTCAGGCTGGTAGAAGAACGTATTGCTTCCATTTTCAGAGAGCGTCTGATGAGGCGGGCCTTTCTTTGCGATGTTTTGGTATGCAATTATCCGACTACAAGGTGTCTTAAGGATTGAAATTGGTGCCCCCTGGCTTCCCACAGGAGCACTGTTTAACCCCAGCTACGTAATTAAATGGAAGTGCAGTTGGAAGTGACGTCGTGCTACGATGAATAACATTGCCTTGCTCGTCTGTAGTTTATATCCTTGTTCACACTTCGCTTTCTTAAGAGTTAGTGTGATATTAAAACACCTATGCCTAGGTCTCCGAAGTCGTATCTTACCTTACCTTTGCCTGATTACGAATTATATGTGCGTTTGTGATCGCCTGCTTGTCCAGTATCAAATTCAGTCGAAATTCTTTGGGTAGTTTCTGAGATTAAACATCATTCCTGCGAACTGGTTTACACAATATAAAAGAATTTGTGAATTTATATGGGCCGTACCATTTTACAACATGAAAGTAATTCAGATTCACTTTATTTAATTCATTAACGCTTTATAGCATAAATCTTAGGCAAAAATATTTAGAAATTGGTTTCCTGCCACACAGATAACAGACTGTCCACTAAAGGGCTATCCATTTAATACTGTATGGACAATCTATATTTACTGCGAGAATCATACGAAACCCATAAAGTGGTTTTTAGGACAAAATTAAGAACTTTTGAATGTTAAAGTGGGTGGTAAAATAGTTATCACTGTGCTTTGAAGGGTAAAATTTAAAATAGTGCGTCAACGTTGGTTCTTTCCCTCATCGCACGTGTAACTGATTAACACAAAACGAACTTGGTCAGAGCTTATCTACTTGGTGCAGCCAGCTGTCAATAAGACTGACTGCGTTGGATACTAACCCGAAACTGACGTTTCATGATCCAACTGCCTTCATCTTCTAACTCTTTTACAGACACATGAAAGTCTGTTTTTTTTATAAGTCGCACTGCAAGCTTGTACGAAGAGAGAACTCCAGCCAAATAACGGATGGGCGCCCGCTGGAGGCTGGGGAGTCACCGGGGGCTGAAGGCCGAGTTCCAATGCTGCTCTTCGTAGCAATCCTTCACTCACTGCAACAAAGTGAATGCTTCGCTGTAAAGTCATTTCCGACTGCCACTCCGCCCGCCTATTTCATGGCCAAAGTAACTTCCGATTGTATTCAGTATTGGAGGTGGCGGAGGGGCTCCAGAGAAGGATTGGACGGGCTGAGTATGTAGCAATTGTTGAGGAACTGAGAAATGAATACAAAATGTCGACCGAAAAACGTACTGTGAGAGACACACAAGAACACGTGGGCACAGATGGGTAAAGAACATTAAAATGGAGCTTATCTGAAGTTCTATGTTGATGTAAATTTGATAGGCTTTTGTAGACACGGCAATGAATCCTATGATCCCATAAAGGTGTAGTAGTTTTATAACTACTTGCGTAACTGTCCAGTTTAAATAAAGATCCGGTAACATAACGGCTGTTTCTTTGTTTTTGTTTTTTGTTTTTCTTTCTTTCTTTCTTTCTTTCTTTCCTTCTTTCTTTAATTCTTTCTTTATTCCTTTCTTTCTTTGGTAACCACTCATTTAGTGACTCAGTTTACCTGTTCGGTCAGTGAGACAGTTATTTTGTGTAGAATGGTTAAAGAACAACACTGCTGCCGTGCAAAATTTATGCAAGATGAAAGCATGAAATTTAGAGGATCTGAGTAGTATTGCTCAAGAAGTGAGAGGCACAGGAATTAAAGGCAGTCTATTACGTTAGGTTATGCGATCAAGTTTTTGTGAACTACCCTGAGCATGTCACAGGTGTTCGCTGTGGATATCATGAGGAGCCTGGCAGATATCTGTATTGAAGTTCAGCCAGCACATGTCAACACATTTATAAGCGTGGCGGGTGTAACTGTAGGCACAAGTTGGTTTCCTCCCTATAAATTCTAGCAAAATGGTGGGCACTGATGAAATGAAAATAGCGTCTTTTAAGTGCCCTCGGAAGAAGAACCCAGGTGTTGTAAAGTGAGGGGAACAAGTTGACCAAATAATAGGAAGGCCTTTGCCAATCCATTTCGGTGAAAAATTTTGATCCAAGAATTCCCGTTCGAACTGCAGTGTGAAAATGCGCAGGTGCTGCGTTTTGTAAATCTATCATATCATTACGAGTACCATTTTCCTCAAGCTCGAGGTGAGAGATTCCTCCAACGTGCCTAGGTATAGCATGATTAATTCCACAATTTCTCCGTGTTCAGGTGCAGGTATCCTTAGCGAGCCTAGGCTGACGTCACAAGTTGGCATAGTGCTCGAAGCCTTGTGCGCGTAGATCAGCGTGTTTCTGCAACCACAGCGATGGAGGTGTCAGTATTCGTCTGCTTACGTAGCAGCTGCAATCATGTGACTGAGGTAGGAGGGCCGTAAGTTTGGCGAGACTCGCGCTGAAGGTTGTCATGCAAAATGACGGGGACTTTGTGGATGTAATTCTGCTATAAATTAAACTTGTTACAGTAAGACCCAAACATTCTTTGTTTAGACAGGGCACAAAATACGTGAAACTTCAACTTGTCCCCTGCATTTTCAGTCACTGCAAGCGGATTGTTGCTTCTTAAATTTTAAAGTTATATCGGTTCCCGTAACTTCTTGCTGTAAGCCTACTTCAGTATTGAAAACTCCATGCGTTTGCTGTCCGATTTTGAGCATTTCTGATACATGAGATGAACCTGTGTTTGTGTAGTCATGTGGGTGAGCGTTAAAATGTTCAAACATCTGTACTCACCCAAATAGAAAGGCGAGATGGAGGGTGTGTTGAACCAAGATTTTCCTTCCTTCCGTCTCCCCAATCAATTCCCCGTCTACCTGCCTACCTACCCACAGGCAAGTCCCTATACGCCGCAAGAGAAATTGCCCCCTAGGTTAGGCAGACCTGCCGTACTCACGCGCGCTCTCTCGTTACGAAAAGCCAACCCTTCTCGTCTCGACGTCCATTCAGCAGAGAAATTCAAAAAGTAGAACGCGAAAGAGGATAGAAAAGAAAGGAAAAATCTTGGGATAAGATTAGAAATTGTACTGTAGCTACACACTAAAAGTGCCAAGGCAGTTGGTTGCCGTAGATACACGCTGCATTGAGACGCCCGTAACAAGTTTTCCTTACTACTGAAGTAAGAACCAACTTCCTGAGCAAGACGAAAAAAAAACATCATAATGCTTTTTATCTTGCCTTCTATGTATGTTCCTTAATTTACGTCGTGCAGTTGTTAATATGAAAAGCGAATTGAACTAATTAGAACCATGCCCATTTTAGGGCTTTTATGATTTAGGTGATGAACAGACTCAAGACATTTTGGATAAACTAACTTAAGAATCCTTGCTGATCCATCCAATTAACTAGCAACATGCGTGATTTCACGCTCCTCCCCNCCCCCCCCCCCCCCCCCCCCCCCCCCCCCCCCCCCCCCCCCCCCCCCCCCCCCCCCCCCCCCCCCCCCCCCCCCCCCCCCCCCCCCCCCCCCACAGGTAAATTTGCCCTCTTCTAGGATTCTGCGTTGCGTAAAATTCCAGAAGAGCGCGGATCTCAACTAGTTCCATGTATTAAAGTTCTCCACCACCAGAAACTAATAGTCGCTTAGCTAGTCAGAAGTCCCCCCTCCCCTCTCCCGGCCCTCCCTTCATTAACTCCTCTGTTTATTCTGAGTCATGCGAATTTAGCCTTGGCCCCAATGCCACCTTTCTACTCGGTTAATTTAATAACATCCTAGGTTTCCAAAATACCTATTCCTTGCGGATTTTTCAACTGTAAATTTTACTAATTTGTCAGCTTTGGCGCGTGCTAGGTGCTTCGCCCAGCTTATCCACGAGTCGATCACAGTAATAATATTTGGCAAAGACTACAAATTATGAAGTGTGGTACTTACTATTAAATAAGTCAATTCGTCTCGTGCACACAGTGCCAAGACACACTTCCCTGCTTGACAGCTGCTTCACAGCGTTGTGATGATGATTATGATTATGATTATGATGACATACCTTGTATTTGATGTATTTAGCAACTTTGCACTATTATTATTGTTATTATTTTATATTAACATATTTATTGAATCATCATCATCATCATCATCATCTCCTTTATGCAGGGTATTCACACTTACATGCGTGAAACAAACCATGTTTCTAAGGTGTACAGTGCCGCAGCTATTCTGCGCTTACTATTTATGGTGCATATAGCGCTGTCTTCAATATTACACTCTTTTGTGCTTCTACAGTAGCACTTTCCGCAGTATGTGTGCTGTGCCCAATATGGCTGTTTTCTGTAGCTCCTTGACTTCGTGCTTTCCTGGTGTGCTGCTCAAGTATTTTCTGAAGGATTTTGAAATGGTTCCAGTTGCTCCTATTATAACTGGTGTCACTTTGTTTTTACATTCCACATGCGCTGTATTTCTGTTATAAGGTCCTTATATTTTAGAATCTTCTCGGCTTCTTTCTTTATCACATTTCTGTCTCCTGGGATTGCTACATCAATTAGCATACATGTTCCTTCTTCATTATCCCGGATTATGATGCCTGGTTTATTGTTGGGGATGGTTCTGTGGGTTTGCACTTGTTGATTCCATAATATGGTTACCTTGCCCATTTGACTTTTTTCTACTGATTTTGGTACATGTTCGTGCCAGAGTTCACTGTCTAATTTTACCGCTGTTTCCTTACATATAATGTAGTGTATTTGAGCACACACACTATCACATCGTTTGATTTATTGTTCTTTTGCCAGTATTGGTCACGCTGACATAATGTGGTCTGCTGTCTCCTCAAATTGGTGACACAATCTGCATTTGCTATTCTTTTCTGTTTGCAATATTTTTGTTGCATGGTATTTTGTTTGCAGTGCTTGGTCCTGTGCTGCCACTATTTCACTTTCAGCTTCTGCCTTCAGGTCTCCCTTTGACAGCCAGAGGAACATGTCTTCCTCGCTAATGAGCTGTTTATCAATACTTCTAATGTACTGGCCATGCATTACTTTGTTTTCCCATTTTTCCTTTAAGGACTCTGCCAATCTTGCCTTTGTATTTTGTATTCCATCTTGTTTCACGTCACTGTTCTCGTTTGACTGACTCAGTTCATCTGTGATCTTCGCTGCTGCTTTAACTGCTGAATTCATATTTGATTGATTGCTGTCGTGGCTTCTAATAATATTTACAGACTGATCTCCTTTATATTTTTGTTAAGATATTCTGCAGTATTGACTATCTCTGTTTTATATGCTGCTTCAATTTGTGATAAGCCTCTTCCTTTCCTCTTTACATACAGCGTATCTGTATCAGCTTTAGGACGATGTATTTTGTACATTGTTAGTATCTTCCCGGTTTTCCTATCAATTTTTTTATTTCTTGTAATCTCCAATTAATTATACCAAAACTGTATCTTAATGCTGGAACAGCCAATGCTCCAATTGCTGTAATTTTGTTTTTGGCATTTAATTCAGATTTCAGTATCATTTTGTTGTTGTTGTTGTTGTTGTTGTTGTTGTTGTTGTTGTTGTTGTTGTTGAGTTCAGTACGTCCTTCTTTTCTTGGGACCACCTTCCGATTAACCCCGGGGTGTCATGGTGGTAGCCACTTCTCCTTGAATTGCGTATGTTAATTAGGAGTATTTTATCGTATTAAGCCATTTGAATTTAACCTTGTCTGAGATTTAGTTACTCCATTATTTAGTAAGAGGAATTGTTCTTCAGGAAAATGGCTGCATAGGGGCTGGACGGCCTGTGTTCGTGTCTCGGCAGGGGCAGAACTCGTCTCTTGACAACTGTATCTAAAGAACATGAAGCTGACTACCGATCTGCAAGGTTTACAATAAACGAAGGTTTGCCTCCTGTCTCCTCGAATGATTCTTCTGCCAGAAAGTTTAAAATAACGAAATGGGACTAACTGTCGACCTTAAGGCAGAATGACAAGGTGATCCGTATTCAGGGTAGTTAAATGATTAAGTCGTTGGCTGTCTAGGTAGCAAAATATTGGAGACATATTGGTATGAAACTTCATCAGCATACCCATTAACCTTGCAGCTAGATACACAGTATATCCGCTGTGTGCCATTGTGCCATTGTGGCACAACAGTGTTAGTTGTTACTCTGCAGCCTCACCGTAAGCTGTTGTTCGATGTCGTGTCACGACGCCTGCAGAAATGTAAGGAGTATTATTTTGTTTTACAGCGATTGCAGAGTGGTGCGGGACCCTCAGACACTCAAGTCCAAAGGTTATGGGTTCGTGTCCTTCGTCAAAAAAGCGGTAAGTTGGGAACTTTCATTATGTTGTATTCTTTTGTTTCTAGGCCTTAACTTTGGTTTAAGAGTACCCGTACTGATTGTGACTAGCAAGTTTGTTTATTTCTTAGTTTATTTAATGACACTTATTAGTCTTTTAAGTCGATTATTGATATTTGATGTTTTGTTGTTTGAGGAAAATCTGTCGATCTTTTGCATATTTCCTGACGATATTAACCTGTTTGACGAATGCAGAATATATGATCAGTAGTTTCCTGTTACGTCGAAATCCACACTGACAATCCCCAGTAATTTTGTAAGCATATGGAGTTAACCTTGACAGAAGGATGTCGCGTACAATTCTTCATGTAGTTTATAAGAATAACGTGCCTCACTAAGTATTACAATCTGTTTTATAACACTTATTACAAATATGTGCAATGATTTGACTCCCACTGCTGAGGCAATTCCATCTTATTCCAAGTAGATTTAATAAGTTATGGATCTTAGAACAAATTGTTCTATCTCCCCGTTGAACCAGTTTTTCTGGAATTTGATCAATACCTGGTGATTTGTGTCTTTTAGCTTTTCAATAGCCATCTCAACTTCGAAGGCACTGATCTCAGGCACTAGTGGCTCTGCTGTATGTACTTTGAGTTTGTGTAACGTCACTAGGCACGTGTACATGCAGTAGGTTAACTGAGAAAAATGATTTCCCCAACTGTTCAACGTGATTTGGGAGTCTGCAAGCAAATCACCCTTTTCATCCGTTACTGGATTAGTCTATGCTAGTAACCCGTCTTTCATTCATTGATGCCCTTATAAAATGTATAATATTTTTGTTTCACGTTGATTAACTTTATCTTCCAAATATTCCCTCTTTTTGTTCCTGAAATATCACTAGATTAATGTGTTGCATTGTTCGTTTTATCTTTACCGTGATAGTGGCTTCAATGAGGCCACGGCCGCTTCCTTCCCAATTCATAATTCAGTATTTACTGTTCCACTTGACCCTATACATTATGAGCTACTGATAACATCTTTAAATACAACATAAGTAAACAGCAGTACTTCAGCAAAGAGTCGTGAATGTCATGCGTAAACAAGAAGACAAATCAGTAAAACATTTAGATTAAAAATTTGTTACTTTTAAATGCCCGAGTGTATAGGACAAGCAAGTCCTGTCTTGTCCTATAATCCTACAGTCCTGTAGTCCTATAGTATACAGTATACTAGGCCTATAGAGAGAATTATAGACTCAGCAGCGATTTACGCTTTGAGGACTGTCATATGAAGTGTACAAATTCAGTTTTTACTCCACAGAAAACACATTTCATTATAAAGACAAACAAGTTAATGGTGACTGGGGGAATAATCAACATACCGGGCATTGTAAGAAACAAGTAGATTTAATGCGAGGAGAAAATGCAGAGTTTATAAATGTTACAGTTGATGGTACGTATAGTTACCACTTGGCCTTAAACGGTTAACGAAGACATAGCAGAACAGGACAATGGAATGACGTCAGCGGCGTGAAGATTCTAATACGGCTGTCACCACACGTTACCTACAAGTGCTACGCATTTTAATTCACGTGGTCACGACCCACACGCTGAAAACGAAATGCTGTGTGCGGTCGCCAGGTTGTCAATTCTCCCAGCATTAAACACAGTTGTCAGTTTCAAGCGTTCCGATCCGAATTGTTCCCGCGTGCCCAATAAGCCAGAAGGGGAACTGAACTTCAAGCGAAAGGCACAGAAACTTCGACTGGCTGCTGTGATCCTAATTTATTGGTGGCAACCTTTCTCGCCCTCTCAAACCTCGGAGACCGCTAAGCACGCCGCTATGGTGTGTGCGAGTAACTTCAGTTAGCGGACACCTTGTGTCACACTACGGTGTCAGGTATTATTTACGTGACTATAAAACGTAAAATAACATAAACTGAAGATGTTTGAGAGCCATCAGGTGAAGAAATTGCATGGATGCAAGCAAAAGGGAATACGAGTAATATTACATCTTCGCGGTTTATTTTGCAAGGAGCGTTACTATTAGTAGTACTGACCAACGTGTTTAGGATAATTATACCAAAATACAGTCGAACCCGGTTATAACGTCATTAAAGTGACTGAATATTTTGTGCCGTTATAAACGAGTGTCGTTATAACCGAGGAATAAGATGTTATAGTTCATAGGGAGGATTTAATTGGTACCACTGGACATGTGACGTTATATACGAGGTGTCGCTTAAACCGATGTCGTTAAAACCGGGTTCGACAGTATATGGAGCCGAAGCAGCGTAGTCAGTGTAGTGATTAGGCTACGGGCTGTACGATCCGAGGTTCGACTACTGGCAAGGAAAGAGATTTTGCTCTGCTTTAAAACGTTCAGACGGGCTATGAGACCCACCCAGCCTCCTATTCAGTGGTTACCGGAGTTCTTTTCTGGGGATAAAGCGGTCGGGGCGCGAAGTTGGCGACTCACCTCCCTCTAATACCGAGGTGGAGCCGTACCTCTGCTTCCCTGCATGCCTTCATGGCACGGACAGGGACAAATTTTATGCCAAAATATATGTTACGGGCGGTAAATGTAGCACGCATGTAGGAGATGGCTTGGAATACAGTTTGCATCATTGTTAACATTGTCATAGCGTCGCCATCCTCGAGTTGTTGGTTACAAAAGCAGCAGCAGCCGTCGCTGCACATATGTGTTCACACGGCACTGTTTCGGTGCCTGCATTGTGAACGTGAATTCGCTATGAGATATGTGTCAGGTGACATGCTGCATCCTCGCCGATGCCAATAATAGCACAGCACAAACTCTGAGAATTGTCTTCCTTAGGCCGCAGACGATCCGCGATCAGCATCCTATCAATAATCCCTGCAGATGCGTAGCCTTGCACGTGGTATAGTGCTCATAGTAACTGCAGCCTAAAGCAACATTCGGTAGAAAAACTGTCCAAAAGGAACGTATGTTCTACTCTTAAACGTATATTCTAGTGTACAGTATGTTAAGTAGTAAAATTGTAGGGTTTTAAATATGACGTCGCATCGCGTGGTAGATTATTACAAATGTTTTGCAATAATGTATTGCGTTCATCTTTGACCCTGTAAACGTCCGAAATGTCGGTAACTGCGTAGGAGAATGATCGCTGTTATAACCGAGGAGGTTACGAGTTAAAACGTTTGAAATGTAGTTTGAACTAATAATATCATAATGAAGGCTCCGTTGTTGTCGTGCAAAAGTATCAGAAATTGTGTTCGGAGCAGCAGCTGACTCGAGGGGAGGCAAGGTTGTACGGTGACTGCCGTATAACTTACTGAAGGAGCTGCCGGCGAGTTTCAGGGACATTGTACAGCTGATTTCCACGTGGAATCACTAATTTAAGAAAAACGCTCTTGTTTGCAGACGACTAAGTTATACTTTCAAAAACGGAAGGTATTTTTGGAGTAATTATTTGGCACAAAAATTGTATGACAGCTGCACACAACTTAGAAACACTATCTGGGAGATCAGAAGTGATGTCTGTTAGGGCACCCCGGATAAGGCTCAAAATTAATTATACATAATACCAATATAACTGGAAGTACGTTTTGAGTTCTGGATTTCGCGTGATTAGGATAAGGCAGTGTCCTTCCTATTCACTGCATGTTCACCAATGATTTATAATTTGACAAATGCGTGGGTCCGAGACGGCTTCTTGCCCTTGAGGTTAAATCCACACCAGCATCCCAGTTTTTGTCTATTTTGCTTAGCTGTTCTTATCGTCTGTACACATATAGTCACCAGGCTAGACTAGGTACAGGACCGCTGCATTGTGTTTCGTCTCTGTCAGGATTTCGTTTGCTAGCCCATTAAGATACAACAGTTTCAAAATTCACGCATCAGTTGTTCAAAATTAGAGCTGACAGCGGAAATTGATAATACTTTTCCATTGGAGTGCCTTATTCCCCCGCCGTGTAGAGGTGTTTGGCATTTAAAAGTTTCCTGGAGCAAGACCATTACCGTCCGCCCTCGATGTTTGCTTCTGGGCAGCCAATGAAAAGGCATTTACGCAGACTTCGATTTCTCTGTCTAGAAGTACAGTAATATTATGTCTTGCTGTTGACTGAGCAAGCAGAGTTCATTATTTTAAACAATATTAGTACACTATCAATCCCCCTCCACCTCCCCCCCCCCCCTCCCCCACAAGCAACGAATGACTTGGCGTGGTGAGACTATGCCATTTGCAGCTTTGGTTTAGGGAGAGAGCGCAAGCAAATTCACTGCACTCTACATCCTATTTTGTGTTTAACTCAGTGGAGTGTGTAATATCAGTAAGGTAACGTTTATAAACTCAAGCCAGGTCAAAATGTTTTTATCTAAATATATCTGTACGTATGAGTAAACTTGTACATGTAGACTTTCATTTTGTGAGGTGCAGCATGCCTCTTGCCGTCAGAAGAAATTTAATCCACATTTGAAGTGTTTTCTTATTTCAGTTAGTGATATTATTCACGGTACGCGCAGTTATATTTCAATATTTCCGCGTGTGCCTGAAGACGACCTCATGACTCCGAAAGACACTACCCAGCACCTGACCTAAGCCACCTTAGTCCCTTCCCTCTTCACCTGAATAGTAACTGCGACCAGCTCTATAATTATACCGGCTTAGTGACCTTGATCTGTAAGTTCACGTGAACGAAGGTTAACCCTTAACCCTAAAATCAGTGAACCATCGCCACCCGGACGTGTAAATCATCAACGTTGACTGAAAGTTCAGACACTCTACACCAAATAGTGGTGGGGTTACAGCGTAACTTTATCAACAGTTTGTTTAGAAGTGTAAACAGGAGATAAACATAGTCACTAAGTTTTCTGGAAAATGTGCATTCGTCGTGCAAAAATTACGTAAATAGGGATGGCCATGTAAGTCCTTCCCTCCGACTTTTCGAATATTTGAACACCTAAACCGATGGGCAGATTCTGATTAAATTTGATCCACGCAGTTATGCGTTTGTTTGTGCACGCTTTGCAACTAAATCATAAACGTATAGTTGTGACCCTACTGAGGACCCACAAGATGCTGTGTCGGTTCACAACCTGAGGTTTGGAGTCACTGCTGTAGGAGTTGTTGAGTTTGAGATGACCCTCACATATTTCGGAAACAAGAATAGCGACGTAGATCATTCATGCATACACGCATGTGTCATCAATCTCATGAAGCTACTGTTCATGTGTGTCCTACAATGACAAGGCACACAGACAGTTCACGGGTGTAAAATGGCTATGTATCCTTCCGCCTCGCCTGTCCAACTAGCCGCAGTTCCGGCCGAACTTCACACGAGAACGGCAGGCGGATGGAAAATGAGTCCAGTACATGTATCACGAAAGCAGCTTTCACCTCTCGCATCTTATTACAGCGTACGCGTGTCTTTCTCTAGACTACTTAATGCAGTACAGTTAGCAACCTTCCCACACTCTTGTTAATTTAACACTTCACACACTGGGACTGGCCTGTATTATATAATAGATGTTTAGTTCGTACCGAGCAATAAACATTTTCTGTCTCGGTTCATCATTTTCATCATTATCATTATCATCGTCAATGAGTATAAGGTTTAGGTCCTAGAACTTGTTCCTTTAAATCTCGAGGTGCTGTTGGTCTTTCCATCTTCGTCAAGGTCGGCCATGTGTCCCGTCGTCCCTTGGGCTGGTATTGGAGATCCAGTCTTGGTAGTCGATTTGTGTTCATTCTTTTCATATGACCTGGCCAGTTTTTCCGAATTTTTTTTCAGATCTTTTACTGTGTCGTCTAATTTCAATCTGTTTAGGATGTTAAGACGTCCTTTGGCGGTCCAGTATTGTAAGTCCCAATAGCCGTCTTAAAAACAGTTTCGGTTTTAAGAATTTAATGTTGTACAGGGAATTATTCGCGGTTTGTTCTGAGATCCGTACAAAACACAGACGTACACTGTGTGGGCAGAATGTGCAATTTCTGAACGCTGAATGTGGTGTTATATAAATTGACCACTAGGCTGTAAAGAGCTAAAACGCGATGCTCTCTTTGTGTTAACGTCACCAGACTTTCTGTTTGTTTATCAGGTACTGATTAGGCCCACTTTCAGTTTCATGGATTTAATGAGTTCCATGTCCGTGCACTATATTATACAAAAACACTAATCACCAACAGATGCACAAAGAGAGTTTTATCATCAATTGTAACACACTGCTACATGTTTCGACCCTGCTGGGTCATCTTCAGGGAGAACTTTTTGTTATCGTTACACTAAGGTTGCACTTTATAGTTGAGTGAGAGTGTGCTGTTGACTGTGTACTGGAGGCGTGAACTCTCTGCGGTCACACCTCCGAAAACAACGCAGTACACAGTCAGCAGCACATTCTCACTCAACTATAAAGTGCAACCTTAGTGTAATGATAACAAAAAAGTTCTCCCTGAAGATGACCCAGCAGGGTCGAAACATATATGAGTTTGTTACGATTGGTGATAAAACTCTCTTTGTGCATTTGTTGGTGATTAGTGTTTCAGTTTTATGAGTTCTGACGACGTTAAATTACAGTTAGAACAACTCAGCTTTTGGACCTGTCTCAAATCATGTAGGCATATTTAAATGGTACTGAAAAGTAACACAGTGTTTCGCAAACTGAATCTGCTGCTATCCTCAGGATAAGAAACAGGGAGACACGCGCTCCCTTATGCCCGTTTTGTATGGTCATTCTCGTCTTCTGGACACAGCTGTTCAATGCAGTGTGGCAGCTCTTGGTTGATAGGCTAGCAGCATGTATTATATATTTTGGACCACTTAGCTTTTGGATTTTGTCCTTCATCAGGTACTCCAAAAATGCAAAGAAATTGGGCACAGCATTTGTCGTCTACGTCGAAAATATTAAATCCATCTACTTTGTGCGAACTGAAATCAAATTATATTCAAAAACGATACACATACAGGAAACTGGCTTCAGATAAATATATGTAACGCTTAAAATTATAACATTAGATCTCATTATGATATAAAATATTCATTTGAGGTATTTTTCGATATAATATCTATGAAGTGAAACCGTTTTCCCCATAGCAACCCCGGCCATCTTTTCGGTAGGTGCAAACAAGCAGCTGTTTACATCTAATTGTTATGCCTCTCTCATTGATATCTAGATATGACAGGTTACGGGCAATATAATTAAATATTTTATAACTGAGACTAGTTCATGGTGTAATTGAACCCTCGCTAAAAATATTAGGGAAGTGAAAAATGATGAAGCTCCTCGTTATGTAGATTTTCACATTTGTTTTACTCCCTTTTTCTTGAGAACTCCATAGATCGGGGCTCCCGAGGCGGTTGTAGCCAGTGTTAACTCCGTAACAGGTAGCTTCGATGTGCAGCTTGCGTTGTTGGGTGCCAAGAAGTTCAGTCAAGGGGGCGCACACTGCAGGAAATTCTTCGCCTGTTATGGAGTCCCAACTTTATCGCATTGTTCATAAGTGTCCGCCTTGACACTCTGACATCCTGTTTGTGTAGTATGTGTCTTAATATTGCCCTCCGAGATGGTTACATAAACTGCACTGGACTGGCCACATTGTAAGGTTGGATGATTGTCATATCCACAAAAAAAAAGTTATGGGAGGATATTTCGGAGGAAGAATGCCCGTGGGAAAGCCGAGAGGAAGAATGGAGGATGCTCTTTGGAGGCAAGAAGTAAATTTGGTTCAGGTGCGGAATTGGAAGGAGGCAGCCGTGGTCCAAAGCGGACTAAATAATAATAATAATAATAATAATAATAATAGGTTACGTTGGCCTAAGCATTCTTCCCAGTTGTCTGTTCCTTAACGCTCTCAGTCTTATGTTACGTCAGAATGCCCAGTAGCGTGTCACACCCATAACAACGACAGGGTAAATTGGGACATAGTCCGTACGCTGTAATGTTAGTTTTGGGTATTTGACTCCCATGATTTATCCTTATATTGGGACGGTAATATTCATTTTTGCCATCTGGTTTAACGTTTTAAAGCCTAGCGGTAACTTTACATAAGACCAGGTTTAAGATTAAAAAATTCTACGTGGTGCCCACATTGCGTTTATGCGTTTTGTACGGATCTCAGAACAAACAGCAACTTTTGCCTTATAAAATATTAAGAGACTGGTTTTTATAACCGAAGTGGAGAGTGTTTACAGCGCGGTACGCACTGTGTCCTTATATAAAACAGACACGCTTCGTCTTTAGAGGTTTAAAGGCAAATTGCTCGACATTTGCGTGATTTCAGGCTTCCGCCGCGATGTGGATGAGATCTGCGCCCTTCTGGGCTATCACGCAGCGTTGAGTCTTAGTTCTATATCGACGTTTCGGGACAACCTGTTGTTCCCATTTTCAGGGGTCATGAAGTCCAAAAAGAAAGCCTTGAAGATGGGACCGATAGGTTGTCCCGAAACGTCGGCACAGAACTACCGCTCAACGCTGCTTAATATTCCAGAAGCGCGCAGATGTCATGCTCGGTATTTCGTCCAGAGAGTTGCAGTTCGTTCTCTGAATGAAGAACTACAATTTTCCTGAATGTTGCTTAACAGAAGTATTTAAGAAGATAATGTTTGTGTTTTCTCTGAGGTAGGAACCAAAGTTTTGGCATATTATTTACCTTCGCCCTTTAAAGTGTTAAGCTTCACATAATCTTCGGTGGCCAGTAACTCTGAGGGACGTTCCCTTATGCTGTGCAGCTTTCCGTCACACTCCACATTTCTATCAGAAACTCTCATTTTTTACACCCACTATAAATAATTTTAAGACTATTTTATATCTTACAATGTTTACAAAATATTCTGTACTTTCCATGTTTTAAGGGTCTACTCGGACCTTCACCTCTCACGGAAAATTCCCCCTTGGGTTATCAGCACTTACGTGCTGCGTGGAATCCGCTTGGCCGTAAAGCAGTGTAGGAGGCCATGTCATTTAATGGCAGCATCCTGTGCCCATCACTGTATCCTCCCCTCAATTTCACGGGATGCAGCCCCTGGGGGTGCGAAATGACGCTCGGTTTACGATACGGATGATGGAATGACCACGCAGAAAGCAGAAGGGGAGATACTCGTCCAGTCATCCCCTTAAGGTCCCTTTAGAGACAGGATGGTCTTTTCTCATTCAGCGTTTGTTAGTTAATCGCTGCTATAGCTTGGTTTCTAATGGTGTTATGTCCTTGGATTTATGGAAATGACCGAACACTGATGTAGAATGGAATTCTTGGCACATGGGATCAGAGCAGGATTATCTGCTGTGTGGGCCGGTGTACCACGTCGTCTGTGCTGTGCTAAATAATTACACGGGCGATAATAATAAAGTTTACTGGTCATTATAAACTTTCACACAAAGGTCTCGAAACCGACTGAAGGACTGGTGCACACTTCATCGAGGGTGGTAGCCTTGCCATATTCCACGTTATGCTTTATAGCCTTTGTAAACAGGACGCTTCATTACGTCACAGCTTCAATCTCGCCTTTATTTTCTGTTCGCCATGATTGTTCTGAATTATACATTTAAAGCTGACGTTTCCCTTATGCATAAGCATTGCACCATAAAGATGTATGTGGGCATGTAAGTAAAGCTCCGTTTATTGTAGACCTTAGAACCGGTTGGAGTTCAATCGTCAGCGCCGTTACTCAGATCCGTTGTCCCATTAATCCTTCAGAATCCCCATAACATGAGATCGTATAGAGGGCATAGAGGTGAGTAGGCCTCCAGAGTTCCTGTGCAGCTCTGAGTGAAAAGAAAAGTGCCGGAATTAAAAATTTGTTGATCAAGAGGAATGACGCCGTCTGGAATATGATGCATAGTATTATGACAGAAATTTACCCTTTTTTTCGAAGGAATTTATTGCACCCAATTTCAAGGTAACTTCCAGACGATGAACTCAATATGCTCCCTTAAAACGCTTGTAAATTTATACCAGACCACACGACGTCACGTGGTCGCACTAGGTCAGAACTACAGATCTGTAGCTTCCGAGGCCTTGGCATTTGCTGTAGAGCAGCTTCATAAATCTCACGGGTCCACACGTGTGATTGGTCCCCCCATGCCACGAGTGTTTTGGGGTGAGGTTAGACATGCAGCTCATGCTGCTACTCTGTTCTGTTAAGCCTTTTATCAACTCGATTGCCGGTATAAGTACGGAGGAGCGTGAAGCTGAGCACAGTGCTGAGTTCTAGAATGGGTATGCTTTACTTCAGTTCTACTTACACGTCATTACGGCGTTATCAGTGGTACCTCAGGGGTTATCAGGGCGTGCGGATGGCATGCAGGGGATGCCTGCTGCCATTCGGTTCGGCATGTTTTATCTTCCTGTCTGTTGCCTAAAGACATAGAAATTAAAATACACGAAGCTGTAATATTTCATGCTATTTTATATGGGTGTGAAACTTGTTATCTCACATTAAAGGAAGAACATAGGCTGAGGGTTTTTATGTTATTCATACCATCCATATTCTTATAATTAATACATTAACCAACTTACGCACTTAACAAAATACATTCAGAAGCATAAAACTCTTATGGAACTCCTACATGTTTCGGCACCGATGTGCCATAATCAGGGAGCTATAACTGTATGTTAGTTACTAAAGTTTATTAACAGGACACTGCTGCAGTATTTGGGATCTGTCTGTGTTGAATAACCAGAACCATGTGGTTACTGTATGAGTACCATTGTGATTAAAGGAGACTTATGTACTGTTTCTTCCTTTCTTGCTTTGTGTCTCGTCCCTTTTTTCCTTAACTTCTCCCCTGTTGTTTGTTTCCTTCTCCTGGTTGCTGGTTCTTTACTGCTTGCTTTCCTTCCTTATAAATTCCGTGATAAGATGAAAGGTCGAGAATGCCTTAGTTAAGTATACCAAGCGGGTTAATGTAGCGGTAAGACTCCGTGCTTGTTTCCCAGATCTACCGACTCTCCTTGCTAAAGTTTTTATAAGTTCCATCAGGCCAGTACCAGCATAGTAATGAAATAAGCCGTAACGCCCCCTTTCAGAGCCTTACCAGTCGTAGTCATGTACCTCGTATCATTCAACAGTAGACCTACGTCGACAGAGTAATGGTATTTAGGAGATTACGATAGGCTGCGCATGTAGCTAGGATGGGAATAGAGTTCTGCTGGAATAGCACTTGCAATATTTCCACATCGAGCGGCTAGGATGATAAGGTTGAGGTGTGTTTTAGGGGCACACAGTGTGTAGAATAATAAACGAATGGGACAGGTCCTGGATCGCAGCCGCTGATGGGTTAATACCGAAGTTTCGAGTAACTGCGCCCGAGTTTTAGCCGCTTAAGTCTTTTGCCTGTTTAACTTACAATTTTTACTAAAAGCTAAGAGGAACCACGAAAAATATAACCTTCTTATGTAGTCTTGGAGATGGAATTCGAACCCGGGACCCCCCGAAGCAGGATTGCTAACCAATTGACCGATATTTAGTAGTTTTGACTGCATGATTGATCGTTGAAGTATGTGAATGAATTGTGTTATCGTGATGTGGGCAGTAAGGGTGGACCCCTCTTTTAACACACAAAGTGAAATTAAAATTAAAATGAAAAGGAAGCTGTCGCAGTAATGCGTCGCTGGCCTGGTTCGTCCGGACTACATCAGAGTGTGCAATGAGCTTCAGCCTGCAACAGTGGTCTACGTATCCCAGTAATATGGTCTTCGGTTTGTCCATACATTAGGTGAAATATTCCAAGAAACTGAGAAATACCACCAAGGGGGTTCCATTCTTGTTTATATAACAAGAGAATGTAGGCGATTATATACAAATGATACTCATGATTTTACCTGTCTGTCCAGAATTGTTAGAGTAACCGTTTAAAGGCTTCGATTAATCTGAATTGTGTATCTTAGAGGTTCCGTTCCAACTTCATACAAAACAGACAGTGTCACCATTTCAAGCGGTTAATGCTGTACAGATGAACAGTCGCAGTTTATTGTGAGAACTATGGGAAAGACATAAATATACAGTACTGAAAGATGCAGAATTTTTTACTGTTAAACGCAATAGTACATATAACTGCTGAACTTTAAAATATTAAGTAACAGTGATGAGATTGGTAGATATTGTAGTACGGCTGGGAAACAAAGAAATCTCGCAAATTCATACAAATTTGTGACTGGAAGGCCTGATGGATAGGCGCCTCTTCGCCGACTTATTGTAAAATCATAGACAAAATTAAAATAGATACAGTGTTTAATTTTAACCACTCTCATGTTACGAGAAAACTGTCTCCTTTTCTCATAACAACTTCATTTGGCAGTTAAACAAAAAACGATACCTCTTGCCTTGTCTTTTCCTCTGCTGTTGTTACAGCGTCCATAAATGACTTAGGACCAACAGTTGACGTGACTAAAGATGTGATCCGGTGGTGACGAAGGCGTAAAGTTCTAGTTTAATGTGGGAAACTTAGTAAATACTCGAGTAACCGTTGACCGTTACGAACTATTCTGTACGATTGAACCCAATGATGGGGTTAACCAGCTAGTTGTTTGCGTAGAGAACTGGTTGCTTACGTATTTGTTCAGTTAGTTAGTTAGTTAGTTAGTTAGTTAGGTACGTAGGTAGTTAGTTAGATAGTTAGTTAGTTTGTTTGTTTGTTTGTTTGTCCGTTAATAATTTCAGTTATTAGTCAGTTGCAAACTCAGCCAGCACCTTACATCTTCTCTTAATTGCTTTAGTCACTCGGTTGATTGCTTTGTCAGTCGGTTCGCTGCTTTTACTTGTTTGATGGTTAGTCGTATGTTTATGATGCACTTGATTACTTGCCCCGTTGGTTCTTTATTTACTACGTTGTTTACTTAATTGCGTAGTCGTTAAGCACATTAGCACATAAAATCTGTAAATTTAAAAATGTTAACTGTATACCTTGGTTTAATATAGACACAATATGGACATAAACTGCATGTCCTTTGTTAGCATTTTGAGCTTTAATTTACATCAGAGTATTTCAGACAGTTCTGTAGAGTTATAGTGAATGTTATGCGTGTTTAGTGAACCCACAAATTTCCGGTTTATATATGCGTAACGTTTTATTCTGTAGGGGAGAATGCGGTGACTAGACGCAGTGTCAGTACAGTGAAGCTGCGGACCAACCCCGGGTAGTCCAGAACAGTCAACTGCCTTCTGCTTATACTTTAAGGAGACCACATAAAACTTTATATCTGGTTCGGCAAACTCTCAGCCAGTATAAAAAGATTTTAAAACCCTTCATAATAATAAAATAAGTTAGCAAATATTTGTTTATCCCCTCCCCAGATTATCTTACACGTTTCCTGCACTTCGAGGCTCGGGGTCATAAAGCAGATTAGCTTCAGCCATAACCAAGACGTTTTTAGCTTATAGCTTCCGTAAACGAGTATCATTATTTTAGACACTTTGTCCAGGTAAGGTTTGTGTTATCTGTGTTTACTGCCTGGTTATGGAGTTTAACTGCCGTCCAAATACTAGAGCCGCAATATCCAGCAATAAGGCAATCGTTTGCGAAGCAAAGTGACCTTCATACTGCTGAGGTCGGATTAATTTGGTTTCATTTTGGTACCGTGTTTATGGCGAATTAAGTGTTGGCGCACTGAAACGAACTGAAAGTTAGTGTCCAGCGACTGCTTTCATATTCCGCCTTTCTTCTTTCCTGTCTTTCTTTTTCCCTTTCATCCTACTGCTTTTCCTTTTTATTTATTTCATTCCCTTCTTCTCAGGCCATTTATTTGTTCTTCTCTCGTATGTGTAATTACAAGAACTGGGTTCTTCTGCGGTGTTACACAGTGGCGAGTGGTAATCTCTTACCGACGTTTCGGGACAACGTATCGGTCCCATCTTGATCCTTGAAGATGGGACGGATACGTTGTCCCGAAACGTCGGTAAAGGATTTCCACTAGACGCTGCGTAACATCCCAGCAAAGCGCAAATCTCATCAAGATCGCGGCGGAAGCGTGAAGTCACGGGTAGTTTCAACAAGTCGCAGCCGTCAGTTCTTTGCAGAACTTCTTGTGTGACAGTGGCAGTAATTTTGACTGTGGTATTGTAGACTTATATTCTGAAACGTTCTATTTGTTTTGTAAGTGGTCTGTCCTTCCATCTAGTAAAATAAAACAATTTCAAATTAACCCAACACTGATAAATTTTATGAAACTGTTGGATCAATTCACGCAGTTCTGTTGTACTTTTCAACTAGCAGCCTGTGTTTATGGTGAAAATTTCACCCTATAACAGGCCAGGAAGGCCCAGACGTAGAGTAGATGTATAGCTGTACTCTCCCTTTAACCTCGGCGCTAGATGAGGGTGCGTGGTCAACTCCACGCCCCGGCCGCTGTACTCGGGGGAAAGACACCGGGTACCCCTTGTGTGTTTTTGATGATTTCAAGAAAATTTTAAACAGGCTGCACGAGTCAGGTAACCATTAAACGCATATGAAAAGTCTGTTGGCAGACTGCTGAAAAAAATTCTTCTCTATAGTAAAACAGAACCAACTGATGCACAATATTGTGCATCAGTTGGTTCTGTTTTAGTATATTGATCGTATGCACGGAGATGAGTAACATGAAATTTTCCTTCTAGCTGTAAGTTTTTGTGTAAGGCTTGTTGAAATGAAACCTGTTCGGAATTATTCTGGGCCAAGGGAAAACTGGACCTCATGAGCGGTGAAGCAGGCAAACCATTAACGACGCAACCGATATATCTCCTCCCCAAAAAAACTCACAAGTTTGGGCGACCATTATCGGCAACATGGAATTGAATTATTTCGTTGGATCTAGATTTCCACCCGAAACGCTGGTATTTAACCGTGTCACACTCCTCCCGTTTGCCCTGATGGGTCCCGTGTATTGCACAGCTCATGGTCCCTGTTGGTATGTCATGCATACGGCTACACGGTTGTCTGTAGCGGTAGCGTTCGCTAACAGTTCTAAAAACCGGGTTTAATTGAACGACTATCATACGTATTAGAACGGATCTTGGTTGAGATCTTAGACCTTTGGTGGGTCGGTCCAGAATTCGATGCTGGACCCGCACTCTTTTTACCTTTGCTCAGCCACACTCAACCGGACGCTAAGTCAGTACAATTGAAGCCCTTACCCGCCTTTCAGGCGGCACAACCGGTACATTTTACAGAGCGTTATTGAAAAAAACGTATAAACAAGAGCGACGTATTTTAAGAACAGGTTGGTATACATGCCATGCTCTAGAAATATATTCGGGAAATGGCCGTTTAGAAACTTGTCAAAACGTGAAGGTAAACGCCGGGATATTATCTCGAATTAGAACACGACCGTATCCTTGCAGATTGTTACATACGCAACGAGACGTAATCTGTACAGTTGGAATAACATCGTTAAATAAACTAGGAATCAATTACAGGTCTTTGATTTCGATAATGTGCCGATTCAGGTTTCGCAGCCAATTGTCATGTTTTTTCCTAAGGAAGTTTCTTATCGCCATGAGCCTTGCAACTGTCAGAGTCCGGTTCTGACAAGCAGCCGTTTCACTCTGTTGAACAAACAAGCACTGCGTTTGATTATGTCTGTCACAGTAGGAAGTTATACGTGTGTTGAACATAGTATTACCCGTAACGTGTGGTGTTCTTACAGTTATTGTGTTTCGAGTGGAAAACAGGCTTCCTATGTTACTCTTGGGGGGTTATATCTAACTAAAAAGAACATAGATTTTACTTTGGAAACTCTGGAACATGTCTCTACCGTACTTTTGTTTCTCTGTTCCTCTCGCTTGTATTTTTTATGTAACCTCAGAACAATGAAACCGTATTTTTTCTTCACAACTCCCTGACACTTGTGTGGGAGACAGTGTACATTGCACAGTATTTGATTTCCCAGTCCGTCTGTAAAGTTCATTTGCAACATTGCGGCATTTAGTGCATAGTTAATATTCAAGCCTAATGTGTACGTTCCTGTCTATGATAACTGGATCTGAGTAACTGCACCAGCCTCCTCATATGGCCCTTTGGTTCCTGGAATACTGCTTAAGTGTCCTACACTCAGAACCCTGTGGTTACTGTGATGCAGCATACCTACAGAGCATTCGCTGTTTGGAGCGGACCACTGCTACCCTTCACGAGTTCCACCGCTGCGACATGCGTACAGTATTTGCCGAAGTCATGCATCGGCGCGCGTTAGAGCACGTTTTAAATTCGGAATTTGTGGAATTAGACTAAGAGGTTATTCTTAACGTAACAACCAGATGGAATGTCAACCATTTATATATATATATATATATGCATACATTGAAATTCGATAACGAGAAAACAAACTCACACGCAAGTACACGGAGCAGCTAAACTTTTGCCTTGCACTGTATGCACTTCGTTTATGAGATGTCAGCAAAGTGGAGTACGTTGTTTTACGCTTGCGCAACCCGCATAAAGAAACTGTATGTGTGTGTTGTTAAGGAACATCGTAGCGTTCTGTCTGTGCCGATGAACCACAACGACCACTTCTACGTAACTTGTTTCATGCTGAAATTATAACATATATGCCCACTGTCGACACCTTCTACCTAATTATTTGGGGATGTTTCCGCAAAGTAAAAGCTCGTAAGCGACGGTGATCTAATTCAAAACACGGATCTCCCATACATCCTGTTCTTACTTCTGTCTGGTGGCCAGAATACAGCATAAAAATAACCCGCCCACGCTTCTTCATTGTTGCTATGACAAGGTTCTACAGCAGTCCAGCGCCACGTGCGCTAGTATGCGGCATAAACAATACCCCGCTCTCATGGTCTCTTCTTAGGACGGGGGTGGCGGCAACAACGCGTGTGAGTTTGAACGTACTTAGACGATGGGACGGACCGCAAGGCCCAAACCTAGACACCGACAACGGTGTTGATAACGGTAATATGATGATGGTAATCTTATCAGACAGTACAAAGTATGTCAAGCGACTTAATTGTCATCAAATCTTCTTCTTGTTAGTTGATGTTCAATGCACTTCAGCGCGTTAAAAGACGAATAGTGTAATGACGCTTCTGGAAGCAGTCAAAATGTGTTAGTTGCTGCAGGCTATTGCTTTGACGGTTAGGTAGCAGGGCGTGGAGAGTGTATCGATTGCATGGCAGGATGAAGCATCCTCATGCAGCCAACTAATGCGACTAATGTGCACATGGGACGGGCGAGGACATTGGTAATGGCATTTGAAGGTAGGTTTGAAGGAGAATCAATCAAATTTACTGATCAGTGTGTGGGGCCGCAGGCTCATTACTGTATTAGTAGTCTCCGCATTCTGGCAGGTAACTACAAGAATTTATTGTTCTCGTTGATTCTGTGTCAGTACTGCATTAGGAATTTTACATTGTTATGAAACATGGACATCCATTTTTAGGCGCGTTCGCAAAATTGCAAAACGCGGCTATTGGTTTCATGATGTCTGTCCGTCAATCGCATGGAACGACTCGTCTCCCACTGAACGGATTTTCATGAAATTTGATATTTGAGGATTCTTCGAAAATTTGTCGAGGAAGTTCAAGTTTAATTAAAATCCGATAAGAGTGACGGATACTTTACATGAGGACATATATACATTTATGATCATATCTGGCTGAGTTCTTCTTACAATGAGAAATAGTTCAGACAAAAGTTGCAGAGAAAATCAAAATGCACTTTATGTTCAATAATTTGTTTCCCGAAAATCGTGCTTTTCACCAGGCAGTGTGGGAAACTGTGGTAGAACCGGGCAGGCCACGGAGGACAATATAATACAGCGCATGCGCTGTGCATGCTAGATAACCAAGGCTACAGACACACACTCAGAATATGTAGTACTTTTTGCTTTCTAACAGCAACAATTGTTGCACGAACACGCCACAGTGTTACGTTATACGTACTTTGCCTGTTTTGTATAAAGTAACGTGTACTGTGTCATATATGCTATCGTAAAGGAACACCTCAAATAAAAAGACGGCGCATGAATGTGTTGTGTGCCTGAACACGGCAATAGGAACGTGTATAGGAGAAATGGAGATAAAGCTGAACGTTAGGTAGAGGTGAATTTTCATGCCTGCTATCTGTCTGTGCCTGAGGTTGAGGTTTCACACGACGACCATTGGAAGAAACGAGTCCCGCGTTCTTAGAACTGCCAGATATCTGTGTAGGCATCGGAGGCGGGCTGTTGTGAACACGGAAATGAATCTTTGGATTCCATACAAAACGGGAGATTTTCTTGACTATTTGAACAGCTATTAGCTTTTGAATAAGGGCTCTTGTCTTATCTGTGTAGCGTCAGTATGAATGGGGAGTTTCATGAAGTTCCGGAGGAGTGAATGCCCATTCCGTTATTACTTCAGTTTTGATTAACCCAACCATTTGCGTAACATGGGGAGTGAGGGCAAATGCCCCCCCCCCATACTTTTTTAACCTAGGAATAATTTATTTGGTTACTGAATTCAATAATGGTAAATAAAAAATAGACAGAAAAAAGAAAATGAAAAACTTGCGTTTCATCGGGCCAATTTTCCACGCTTTCAAATTTTACTCTTTGTAAAATAAAGTTCCTAATGCCCATGGTCAGTTTTGTCCCCCGACCCCTAACCTCCCCTCCCCATGTTATTAGCGAAGCTACGCTTATGAACCCAACTATTAGTCTTTGTGTATTAATGCCACATACGTAGCATAGAGTGGTTGAAAAGAAATTATGCATTGAAATTAGAGAATTATGTGTTATTATGAAAACTTAAGATAATCCAAATCAAATGTAAATTATGTCCTTTTCTAAACATTTCTGAACGCGCTGTGTCCTACTATCGAAAGTTTCTGTAGTCACTACTCTGTGATGGCTGCCGTATATCTCACTGCATAGTTTCGAATGACGCATTCTGTATAAGCCGTTTTCATATTGTGTCCAAATACTTATCGAGCGTTTATCGCAGACAGACCTTGTCAGACCTAAAACAGTTGCGTGACCTCGCCATAAATCGGCCTGAAACGAAACTTGAGGACCTAAATAACTAATGAATATTAACTCTAGTATCTTTGATCGGAAAAAATGATACGAACACGCACACACAAAGAAAATTGTTATATAAATGTTTGTGTGTATTGAACTGTATTAGAATCAGTATCATTAATAGCATTTCGTGACAATCAGAACGTGTCTGCGCTTTTCAGAGTATTGTACCCGGAAAATGGACATGTCGTTCTGGTGTCCATAATCACTGACCCACAAACCATAAACCACAACGACATGAAACAGTCTATTATTGTGCACTATTTTTACATAACCGAATAAAATAGAAATGTCTTTTTGCTAGAAAGAACTTACGATGCCAACTCTCCTTGAAGTAAGCTACGTATAATTTGTGATAATTCGTGTTCATTGGCATAGACCTTCCAGTTCTTACAAGCCGAAAATTCTTAAGCCAAACAACGCGACTTACGAAGTCTTCGGAAAAATAAATTTTAATAAATGTATTATATAAACATAGAGACTTATTTCAACAATATCATAAGAAAATATTCAGTTGAAAATTCACGTCAGTGCTTAAATTTGATCAGACAGGCTAGCAAGAATTACGCCCTATATACCTATGTATATACCTTTTATGTACAGTATATGTGGTAGGAAACGTAGCCGGGATGGCGAATTCGTTATAGCGACTCGCTGTGGGCTGGACCCTCCGGTGTTCGAACCTCGGTAGAGACAAGAGAATTTCTCTTCTCCAGAACCGTCCAGCCGGCCCTGGAGCCTCCTGTACAATGGATAATGGCGTTCTTTCCCACAGGTAAAGCGGCAGGGACGTAGCTTTGACTGCCCTACCCCATCTAGCGCCGAGATTAAGAATTAATAGAGCTATACATCTACTCCCCCACTGTGCTTGCGTGGCATATTCGGAGGAGAACTTGATCTGTAGCGTGAGATGGTTCATGACTGACTCTGTGTGTTATTCCTTCAGAGAATACGTAGCCACTGTCAGTCTCTAACAGATGGCGTTAATCGTCAGAAGGTCTCGGCATGAACGTACCTTTAAGACACTTCCCGTTCAATGTTTAGTAAATCTTTATCAAAAGAGAAACACGAGTATGAATTCCTTCGTCATCACTCACGTTCCAGATGCTGCTGTTGCTGTTTCATTACTCGGTGCTGTTCCTGTCTGTCCTGTTGACAAAACTACGTACATTTTGTGGATTAATTACACGGAATGCACAAAATAGTGACGTCATATCTGTCCATATTTTTCATCCCCGATTCTACGAAGCGATTGTCCATTAAATGTGGCATCTGAAGTGAAATTTACATTCAGCCCAAATCAGACTTTACAAGCTTCTTCTTTTTAAGAAAAGAAATCGTGATGCATAGGATTTGTGTCTGCCGCAAAGCGGACCTTATCAAGATGTATAGACAGATTTTTGTGGAACCTGCTTCGATATGTTGTGCACTTAACGAAATACGACGCAAACATTTTCAGATGTTTATAGTGTGATTTTTGAGTGTTTCAGTAAAGGACGCTTAGACTTGTGTGTGTGTGTGTGTGTGTGTGTGTGTGTGTGTGTGTGTGTGTGTGTGTGTGTGCGTCCGCCTATTTGTAAACTTATGTTCATACAAAATGCTGCTAATTAGAATCCGTTTAGAAGAAAACGTGGATGTAAATGGGATCAGTAATTACGTAATTAGAGGTCGTTATCTGCATGTTACTTTACCGCCATTGTCTTTTATTACACAGTAATTAGCTGTATCGTTTCTGAATACAGTAGGACAGTTCTACAGCCAAAAAATGAAGGTACAGTGAACAGCAGTTTCATAATTTCGACGTACAGGCTCAAATATGAACTCAATCTTTAAATAAACATAAAGTAAAATAGATTATACAAAATTGTTAATAACAGGCCTGTTCACATCGGGCAGATTAGTGTAATGTACTTGTGTGTGACTTGAATCTCAGTGAACTTACTTTGTCTTAATGTAGGCGCAATGACAGCTATTCAGTGGCGTTCCTCAACCTTTCCAGGCGAGTACTGGCATGGTATCTTGAATGTGGCTAAGACACTTCCTTCCACAACCTTTTCCACTTGCATTTATACCGAACAGGTTGGTTCAGTCGGTGGACATTCTAACATTTATTCAGAACGTTTCCCTCTAGTTGGTAGAACTCGTACTTTGCATTATAGGAATCCCGCATTCAAGTTTCTGCTTTCACACTTGTTGTCCTGACGGGATTTCCGCAGTTCCTCTCAGTCCTTCCCAAACAAACCTTTTCCATCTACAGTCTTTCCAAACTTTTTCCACCGATCCTCCTATCATGTCACGATGTAAAACTGACGTACTGACAGCGCGGTTAGGTACACCATAAGTGAATGAAACAACAACAACAATAAAATTGTAGCACTGTTGACCTTAAGCTGTCAAACATTTTGCTCATTCCTGTCAGGGTTGTCCAGTGGTCACTGGAGCGGTCGTCCTTGATTTTTTTATACGTTTGGTCTGCATGTAATTCTGTCTGTTGGCGTTTTGTCAGTCATTACTTTAATGACCCAGCAATCATCCTGTCTTCAGTTCATTCAGAGCGCTGTGGTTCTTTTCGTAGTCTGTCTGTGTGTCTTGTCTTGTCTATCTGTAACAACAAGCCATTCCTGCCCTTCAATTCAAATACGATACAACTACGCTTGAGAGTCTAATCCTACCTGTTTTATACGGATATGAATGTTAATTTGTCGCTCTAACGGAAGAACACGCAAACTTGGCTTTCGCTCTGACGGAAGGACATAAGGGAAGGTACCGGAATATAAATTGGTCAGGAAAATACGGTATGTAGACCTAAGAAGGAAGAAGTAAAAGGACAGGGAAAATTATACCGTTGGTTTAAGAATTTGTAGTTTTCTTCTAAACATTTTAGGGCTTTCGAGTAAAGTAGTTTGAAAAGGGCAGGACCTGTAACATGGACGCCAATATGGTAAATGCGTACAGTGTTGTTTTCGGACCTTCTCAAGTGTCATGTCGGAGATGAGATGTGGGTGCAAGGATACTATTAAAATTAGTATTATTTGATTAGGCTCTGAAGTCGACTCAGCCTGTTCAAGAGTGGTACCCAGTAGAAGTCATGGTAACAAATCTTAAATTTTAAAAAATATGCGGAATTTTTGGACTAGCTCACTGCCTACTTCGTGTTCAAGGAATGTTACGCACAACGGTGTTTGTTTTACAGCACTAAACAGTAACGAATTATTCCAGAACCGTAATGGATAAAAGAAATATGTTTTATGTTGTCGCATTGGACAAGAAACATACAGAGAAGGGAGTGCTGTCAATACACAAAGTAACGTAGCTTTACAGAATTCTTGGATTTCGTAGCATAACGACCCCCTAGGTTGAGAGGTTGTGTATACGTCTCTCTCTCGCTCTCTCCCCCTCTCTCTCTCTCTCTCTGTCTAGCAATTAGGGAGATGGGATGGTGAGTACCGTCACTGGTGCGAGCTTGTTTTAAATGATCCACGACCCGTCCGCGAGCGGTCACCTCAAGGAGTGACTGTGATTAATGAGAATGTTTCTGTACTGCAGAACACCGTAATGCAGAACAGTGACACATTCTGATAAGTAGGTCTGCGTGTCAAGTTTCTCCACAAAGTCCACTGTCGATCTCTGATCTAACACTTGTCATGGTGTATGAATGAGCAGAGTTACTTATGTCATTATATAAAAGCTATAAGCAATATTCGTCTCAAATTCCATGCTACAAGTTATTCATTTATAGACATAAATAAGCTGTCTTGACGTTGAAACGCCTTCTTTATTAAAATACAGTTACAATCGTGGAATTAGTTGGAGTAATGTTTGTTTGTCTGTTTATCCGAAACATTTGTCTATTTTTGGACCGACGTATGCATTACCTTACTCATTTTTTTGTTATTTTGTTTCCTTTTTCGTAATTGCAATGTTTTGTTAGTCTGAACGGTTGGTGTCCACAATGTCGGTCCTTTGCATTCATTTTTTGTATTGACGGAAAAGTCTTCACAAAGATATGTGTTCGTAATAGAAGAGGACAGCTAAGCACCCAACCGACCATCCCTTGTTTTCAGTCACGTGACATATTCTCGCCCCAGTCTCATCTCGTAAATACACATCTTATGTCTTCGAAGCTTTAACGGCGACTAAATATGTCGAAGTTTTGTTTCACGAACGCTAATGTTTCGAAGAACTGTTCTGCCTCCATCTTCAAGATTGGTAATCTTATAAACTGTAATTTGTATTTTAGTATCCTCACATTCCTCAATGCTGCAAGAGATCGTGACTTATAAAGTCCTGCCTGATTGCTGTATTAAATTTGTTTTTAACGACTGTTTTAACTGCGTAACTTGTAAAGCGTCGAGTGAGAGAGAGAGAGAGAGAGAGAAAATAGTGTTAAAATGACTCTGGGGGAAGTGTGGTGTGGGACAGTGGACCGTATTCAAGTGACATTTTTCTCAAAATGTCTCATAAATCGCCCATATTTAAGTGGCAACAGGATTTCCTACTTAACATTAGACCTGTTTAAATTTCAAGCCTGCAACATACAGTGTGCTGAGGTCGTTGGATGTGCATCGCCGAAAACGATACTTAATTCGTAATACTTGCATAGTTGGAGAGGCTGTTCTGCATTATATTGCAGTCGGGATATGTACATTTATCTGCAGACGTGCCGTATATCCACCAAGACATGCACATACGGGCAAACTGCTGGACACTGGAAGGTGCTGAGCCAAATGCAGGATTTATACAAGCGTCCTTAATGGCCCACTTTAATCATGGGTTGTTAGGCGACAAAGTCATTCTTGTTACTGTAACTACCGTCTTTATGACGTCTTGTTGAAGCAGCAGACAGATTATGTCCTGACAAGACCCCAGAAGTGATGTCAGCAGAACGCAGAATTGCTATTGTGCCTTGTTTGCCTGTCTGGTCGTTTGTGCCTTTATGTACTCGGCTTCTTCGTTTCTTATACAATTTCTAATTGGACTTATGACGCCAAATTTTGGGGTTTATATCGGGTAGAATAAAAAGAATTGAAGTTGCAGATGTTAGGTTCTTTAACTATGTAGGAAGACTGGTTGTGTGAGGAATCAACAAGCAGGCTTGAAGTTGTGTAAAAACATGGCGATGCCTATATTATTTTAGATATCGAAGTGATGCTTGTAACTAAAGGGCAGCGTGTAAGCGGTAGAAGCGAGGTTTCTAAGTGGAGTTTTTCGAGCTACTCGGAACACACCCTCTGATTTTGAAAATTGGGCTTAAAAAAACATAACGTATGTAAAATCAGTGATAGGCATACCACAGATTTAACCATTTTGTCTATCTAATGGTAACACAGCGTGTTCGTTGTGAAGTAGAAACTGAATTCTTGTATGCGTACACAAGTGAATATTTCAGTCATTCATCACAACATACAGTGAGCAACAACAAGGCTACATGTTTCGGCTAAAAATAATTAGCCCTCGTCAGGCCCCAACTGCAAGAATACAAAAATCGCGGGATTTTACAACCGCATTTCTGGTTTGAGAGTTCAGTCTTTACAAATGAACTTGTACTGTAAAAATGTAAAACAGTAGTATTTAATAACGCATTGGGGATATGCCACCTTAAAATAATTGTTTTATATAATTTAGAGTTACTGTAGTCTTTAAAGTGTTCAATTTTGTATTCTTACTCCCGTCGCATTAAGACTCTGCCTACGTAAGGTAAAGGTTCACCCTATAGCAGGCCCTGAGGGCCCAGGAGGGGGAGTAGAGGTGTAACTCTACACTTTAGAGAGCCTCGGCACGAGGACGGGATGGGGTGGCTAGCCCCACGCCCCGGCCGCTTTACCCCCGGGAAAGAGACCCGGTGCCCATTGTACAGGAGGCTGCGTGGGCCCCAGGGCCGGTCTGGACGGCTGCGGAAAATCTCGCGCCCACCAGAATTCGATCCCCGGACCGTCCAGTCCGTAGCGAGTCGCTATACCGACTGCGCTATCCCGGCCCACTCTGCCTATGTTTCTTGCGTTATAAGAGACAGCGCAACACAACACAAGCTAAACTCTTTGCTACAGACCGACTCACCGACAGCTGAACACATGCCGAACGTTCAGCACAACTTACACTGCACCTCGGTGCCGCACAGTGTTTTGAGCCAGAGCCATTGACCTTCCATTCTCACAACATATTTTCCTAAAATTTTTCTCCCTCGTGCGAGGTACTTGGCTCTGCTTTGTTTTCGTTCACGTGGTCCTTACAGTATAAGCGGATTCCTTAACGGTCTGTACCTGTGTTTGTGTCCTCAATCGAACAGAAACGACCAGCCTAGATTTTACTGTTCCTACAACACTATAGGACTTCTACGGCGCAAAACGTTTGCTTTACGTTATACCTTAAATTACGCACAACGTTCCTGCTAGGTTAAAACATTTTCTTGGACACAGCGTTTAAACATTAGTAATTTGTGTTTTTTCCCTGAAGTTCGGTACGCGATTCACTCCAATGCATAATTATGTTGTGTGTGAAATATTGAAGATCTTTATTCTCTGTAAAAACCTATTTTTTTACCGTAAAAACATTATTTAAATTTGTCTTCTGAAGAAACTGAGGTACGATGTAGTCAGTGTATGAAAGTAAAACTTGAAGTTAGATTAAATAACTCTTGTGTCTTTGTGCAACATCTGTTGTAAAATAAATGAACTACTTCGAATGACATCCAGTGACGTCTCACGACCGCCACGAGTCACGGTCCCGCAACCGTAAAAGTGTGTGAGTAGTTTAAAAGAGAAGAAACACTGTTCACCGCGGTCACGAGATATCTGATGAATGTTGCAGGAGGCAGAGAGTGCAATCGCGGCGATGAACGGTCAGTGGCTGGGAAGCAGGAGCATCCGAACCAACTGGGCGACCAGGAAGCCTCCTGCCCCCAAGAATGAAGGTGAGTTGCATTGCATTGTGTATTGCTTGCTTCGCTTCATTTGCACCTGTCTTCTGTGTTATCCTGAGTACAGTCAGTGCTCAAGATACAAGTCTTCTAGGACATGACATCGTGTCAGAGTGGTTAATACTAACTGACGACGTCTCAGAAGATACTTATGCCTCCATTTTCAGGGTATGAACGGTCCAAAAAGAGATAATCTTCTTGGGCCACTAAGAACCTACAGTAGAAACTGCAAGGACATAAAAGTTAAAATTAGCAAGATTTTACAAAACGTCCGTAACTGCTTAGTATTGGGCATGTTGTCACGTCCCAGAGGACTTGAATCTCTGTGAACACCGCTGCGAGAACCTCACATCTCGCACTGTTTAAATTATGTTACAAGACACAGTTTCTGAAATGGTTTACTCTGTAATTAGAACCTGACCGTCCAGTTAGTAGCGCCCAGTATCGTGTGGGATAATCTTGTATTTCCTTTTGAGTTGAATTTACTTGACGTTGCGTGCTCACTACTTGTCAGAACCGTCGTTTTTCTTGCGCGATTTTAATTGAAAAGAACTGAGGATCTGTTCGTTACAAAATGTTCAAAGCAAACGTCGAAGACTATCAGTTGATAAGAGCGTTGTTGTCGCTTGATGCAGTTGTATGAAGTTCGTGTAATGGGTCTGTAGCCTATTTTAAAAAGGAAACTTTCCCAATTACTATGCGTAAAATTTTCTCTTAATCACCTACTTCTGTTCCTCCATCTCTTTCTCACGCTTCTTATTCTTATCTTCCTTCTCTTCTTAAACCGTGTTTCCTTGGCTCCCTTCCGTAATTCCTTCTCCTAATTCTTCTTCTTCTCTTGTTCATGTTGTAACCGCTTTTCGTCTTCTTTCTTCCATTTTCCTTCACCTCCTGTTACATCTTTCTGTTTTTGTTCGATATTATATTTTTATCTATTTTCTTCCTTCTGCTCTAGCAACTGCCTTTCTTCCTTTTTTATATTCTGTTTCTACTTACCATTTTCCTGCCCGTCCTTGTTAAATAAATGGTGTTTTACTGCTCTTTCCTGACCTTATTTTTGTTGTGTTGCTTCTCTCCTACTCCCCGCGACTGCGCCAGTCCTTTAGGCTCTGTACGTATATCGTCCCTGTTTCAATGTGGCCGTGGTTTGCGGCATCGGATTACAAAATACACAGTGGAAGTGGTCATAGAGGAAGGCATTGTGTCATGCCTTATCCCTAAATTTACTCACATATGACAGTAAGAGTCCCTTTTAATATGGCAGGACTCTAGCCTAAATTCAAACTGGATCCTTTGCGAATGGCAAACAGAAGTGACAATCACCTCCCTGGGTTTTGTAAAACTGCATCTGGGCTTTATTTAATTGGCATCCAAAGTCATTTTGTAGTTGTTCTATGCAGGATGTAATATGATTGGGTATGTTCTATAGAGTATTAAGTGGTTTCCTCAGACCCTCATGAATATTAATGGCATAAACGCTTAAAATACGTGTGGTCCGCGTTTTGTCACATCGCTCCCAAACTGTCACTTTACAATCATCGTAGCTATTTAAATTTTACAATCGTTAAACCATGGTTAAATAAATAGATTTACAATTTACCGCAGTGCGAGGGCGCCACAACTGATGGAGCAGTAATTGTGGACACATGACGTCATAAACTGGAATTATAGGCTGTTGTGGCTAACAGAAATATTTGCATATTTAAATATCTAATTAATGCGTTGTAATAGAACGTCATATCCGCATACACTTTGCTATGTTAATGCTTCAGCATGTACTTGTTATGTTCACTCACTATCTGCTAACACAGTGGATCTATTTTCGACTGCTTATTATAATGCATACATGAACGATATTTAGACATGAAAATGACGTTCTTCCCTTTCATTTGCATGTCAGAGTGATCTGCTGTTCTGCAGCGATACAAAAGTGGCTGCATCTGATAGAGAAATTTGACAACAGACTAAATTGCGGTTATAGAGGCTGCTGACAATGATTTAGAATCGCCATGAGAGTATTTTATTTGAAAATTTTCCTTTGTCTGGGTAAAGGAAGAGCTGAAATTGTGTTTTCCAGTGGGGAAGACCTACAGATATTGTAGTGACACTGCATACTGCATTAGCTTTAATTGTGATTTGTTGCAGCCACAAATTCGATGTCACTGTCACGTGATCACTGTATTGTAATCAGAATTTATTTTTACTTTGTCTCCTTAAATATTAACGCTATTCGCTATTTAGTTGCGATTTATCCCACGATGCTGTTGAATTTCAGAATTCACAGCGTTGAATGCTGGCATGACTTGCTGCTGATGAATTGAAAAAATTTGAAGAAAGTGGCCGTGGCCTAATTGAGGTATATTCCGATAGTTTTGCGGGAAAACTAAGGAAAACCTTTACAGTTTCAGCCAAAGGCACACCCAAGAGGGGCTGCCGGGCCGCAGCCCCCACCAAAACCCCCAAACCCGAAATTAAAAAACACATATTTTACATGTTATGATATGAAAAGTTTTACGTGATTTCCTGTTCGGCCGAAATCAGCCACAGAAATCGGCTGATGACTATTACATTAGAATTTTGAAAAATCAAGTAGTAATATTAAAAAAGGACGAGAAGTTACGACACCGTGACTGAGTCGTAGAACACGTAGATATATTGTACGTATTAAATGCAGTTGCAAACAGTGTTATGTCATACTTACAACGTGATTTTTATAACATGATTTTTAAAATCAAATATAAATTATATATAACGTCAGGGTCAACCCCCCTCCCCTCCCGCAAGGAAAAATTCTGGGTGCGCGCCTGGATTTAGTCAGTCTAGTGACTTAGTCGAAGCTTGAACCGGTAAGCTCCGGAAGACGTTTAGGAAACGTTAGCGCTTGAGCAAACGTCCGTGATTTCATCGTATGAATTCTGTTCTTAATAAAATAAAAATGTGTACTTTATTTTGCATATCAAATTTGTGTACAATGGATTGTATTCAATAAAACGAATACAGTACCTGTTGAGCTTTCAGGTGAAGTAAGATGCAGATGAACTGATAATGACAAAGTAATTATTCCACCAGCAACTTTAAGTAGGCCGCCTTTAATGTACTATGAAATACTATCAAAACTGGCGTTTGTAGTTGTCCTTTTAGTGTTAAGTAAATGAAGCAAATTGTGCTGTTCGTAGGAAGAACGCGGAATTTTACTTCAGTGGATGGCAGCGATATCTTTCATGTCCAGCCATATTTTCCGCAATAATGTAAACTGTATTACGTACGTGTACTTTTCTTCTGGAATTTGTCCATCACGTAGAATTCCCAGAAGCGAAAGCGGTTCTGTTTCCGTCCTTAGACTCGTATGAATCCGACAGAAAGGCTCCTCTTTGGCACTGAACAAAGCAACCACATTTTTTCTGAACACGGAAACAGGTTCCATAACAATGTGTTATTTTCGGAGTACCAGTCGACGGACAAAGGCCGGAAACCAGGTGATCCTACGTGCAGTACACGTTGCATCTTCAGACTGGTTTAACAGGTTGTCAAATATCCGTAATTCGCAACACTTATGGCCACGTCTGCGCCGTTATTTTACTCAGATGTTAAATTCGCGAATACCTTCAAAAAAAAGTTTTCATAACAACAGATTTACAATCGATCGTTATGGAGGTATCGCAAGCGGGGAGATTTGCAATCGTTACTTCTTAAGACGGCGATACTGGGCGATTACAATCGATCATATTTGATGCTCAGCTGTTTCTTCAGCCTCAGCTCGTACCTCATACGGAACACTGTCTCAGTACCAGAAGCTATTTCTTCTGCTTCATCACGTAACCTCACATTGAATATTGTCTCGGTGATAAAAACTGTTTCTTCGACTTCAGCACACACCTCGCCCAGAGCACTGTGTGAGAAAGTTGGTGTAATTCTTAGTATAAAGTGTGTTGTTTTTCCCCGGTTTTAACCGAAATTGGAATGTGTCGACACATTTTAATAAAAATTTCAGACATGAAATTTCAGGAAACTCCGTCGGGTGGCAGTCGCCGTAATACGGGCGGGCGGACACACAGACAGATATAACGCAGCGAATGGTCACTTTGGCATGCGAACGCAGCTAAAAATGATAGTTGTGCGCGTCCGAGAGGAATTTCTGTTCATTTGCGTCCTCCCCCGGTCTTTTCGCATGGCCTCTGTGTGTGTGTGTGTGTGTGTGTGTGTGTGTGTGTGTGTGTGTGTGTGTGTGTGTGTGTGTGTGTGTGTGTGCGCATGCGTGCGCGTGTGCGTGCGTGCGTGTGTTTATGTACACTTTAGAATCCAGTGTACTTTCTGAGAGTAAGATAGGTCCAAAATTCATATCCAATCGATGCTGAACAAACGGCCTCAAAAGAAATAAAGCAACTGAACCTAAACCCTCATTTTATGCTTTTTGCAGTAAGGTTTCCAAAGGAATGTATCAGTTTTTTTTCTCTGAGCACGATGTCAAAGAAGGTCGGGTAAATTATACAGTGGAATAAACATTCTCTTTCTGTCTCTCTCTGTCTCTCTCTCTCTCTCTCTTCGTGGCGAGTGGCGGAAGGGGGATGAAAGAAAGATGCATTTTGCTAGCCACTGCAACAAATTACCTGATTAGTGCAATCTGTATGCGTTTTAAGTCGTTGCTGTGTACAGTTTATGAAATACATACATGACTGTAAGTTTCACTTTGTCATAACACTGTTTGCTCTATTTCTGCAGCCTGAAGGTTAGTGTCTTTTTTCACAATAATTCGACACTTGACCCTATCTCGAGTCAGATGAGTCTAATTCACGACATCCCATCCTATTTTCTTAAGTTTCATTTTAATATTATTGTCCCAGCTACGAATAGGTGTTTCAAGTGGTCTCGTTCTTCAAGTTTCCCCGTCAAAACGTAACGTGAATTTTTCTTCTCCCATGTTAAATTAAATTGAATAATTTGTACCCCCATAAAATTAATATCTGTACTGGTAGGTTATCTCAATCGGCAGTAGAATTTTATGTAAATAAACGAACACAAGGCTCTTGACATTAAACATTTAAAATACGTAAAATTTTTATTCATGTTTGTGTTTTAATTTAATGTTTTAACATTAATTCCCAGTACACCAGGATCCATTGTACAACAAACGCCAACATTTTAACTGATTGACTTTATACATCTTGTCACTTGGTACACGGATTGCTAGTTCAGTTTTGTAAAGTGTTACTTTAATGTGATTCCCTGATGGTGATCCCATAAGAGATCAAAACCTGTAGCATTGTTCAACGTGACATTGTAATATAAAATGTCTGGAAACAGTATTGTGCGTTTTGTTGAACTGAGTGTTGTGAGTTGCGTACGGTGAACTGTGGGCTTCAAATGTGCTGAGTATTTATTCCTGATTACAGTTTTACCTTGTCTGACGTTCTGTTAAAACTTTGCCGGTGGAATAGTATCGTTAAACAGTGTATGAACTACTTAGCTTCAAATAAGCTTTCATTTGAATATTTCGTGGGCGTGTCTGATTTAAAGATGTACGTATACCACTTTTACTTGCAGCTCTGATTTGAGGTAATGCAATTCTGTGTGAATACGAGGCAAGTCTGAATCCCATGCGGTATGTGGCTACCGTTACCTGCATGACATTACAAACGGCGCTGCTGATGTTCACATCCAATTGCACCAGTTATCTAGAGGCGAGCTTTGAACGCGAGACTGAGAAAAGTTACACCAGTTTCTATATGAGCTGTTACCATAAAGATGGGCTGTAATATCCTATCGTGAGAATGACCCAGGGCCATTTGAAGGACCGCTAGAGACTCTAACATCAATAGAAAGTTAGTACGTCCGCGTTTATGATGTGATTATAAAGAATTATTCCGACATTCATAACTTGAATCTAGAGAGTATTCTGCGTTTATAACACCAACATTTCCGCATTTAGTTACGCGGAGTTTAATTGAATATTATGAAGAAGAAAAATATGCAACATTAAAATTCTAACTTTAAGAGACGAGTACACAACTGCATGGATTCCTGTGTCTCTGGCGAACGGTATACGATACCATAGTGAAAACAGAACTCACTTGTGTTTGCACTTCATTATGTGGCGCTCCTTCTTTCGCCAGAACATACTTGTATACAAAATCACAGATATGCTAACGAAACATAAAATTTAAGGTTGAGTTCATAACTGGGACAATTCCTTCTATAAACACAGTCGTGCGGCGATTCATTGAATACTGCAGAATTTGAAATGTTAATTTACGTCAGATACAATAGTAACTGGCTTAAACTACACAGTCGAAGGGCACCACTTAAAAGAAGGATTATACTATATCACGAAAGTCTTGTACCATTACATAAAAATTTTAGTGTTCACTTGCAGTTGAGATGTTTGTGCAAGGACACAATTCCAAAGGCACGTAAATAAGTTAGGACAGGTTTATTACAGGTTTTCTTAAAATATCACATAACAAATATGCATATATGAGTTGCATACCTACTTCTCTGCGTTTCATTAAACATCTTCCAACTGTCCAATTATTTCCTGCTTTCCGGCACAGTATATAGTATTTTCCATCCATCCGTAAAGAATTCTTGGGCGGCTTCTTTCCGTGAAAGTCCCCCCATAAAGATGCAACTTTATCAGTGCCTGTTGTTCGGTTGTGCCGGCTACGTTTCTGGATCTTTTTCTTAAGCTCATCTCATCTCGCCTGTACGTGCTGGTCGAAACTCACACAGTCGTCACTCGACAGACTTCTTAAACATATCCACCCATACGAAAACTCCTCTACTTTATGGTTATCGCTGTATGTTCGATCAGTTTCATTATGTTCACGCTTCGTTTCCACAACGAATGTGATGTAGGCCTGCCTTCTCTCATTGAAGCAGCCATGTTTAAAGTGTCGAAGTGTTCGAGATTTGAGATTCTTACTCCTGTGACTGTAAGGGTTACCTTATTGTGGGATGTGCCGCTGTGTAGTCTGGTAGATTCGTACCAGCGGTTTGAGGATCTACTACCTCTGTCTTCAGAGCAGCGTATTCTGAAAACTGAGGCAGTAATTTACGCGAAGACGTGTTTATTAGCCATCGGATTACAAGGCATGTTATCATACACAGCGCCATTCTTCTTGTTTAGAGTTGTCACTATACAGATCCAATGAAAACAAACTGCATGCAAATGGAGAAGGCACATATTCGTTATCGACCATCTCTCTTAGGGCAACATACATCGCTCTCGAGGTAAACTAAAATTATGTTCACATTCCGACTTAATTTCGTTGAATTTTAACACGGTTTACTTACTAAGTCTCTGAATTTACTGCATTATGACGTATTGGTGTATTATGTAAAGCTAATCAAATCAGACAACAATACTGTGGTTAGAAGAAATTTATAGACTGATGAAAGAAAATAATTTAGAGTGAGGAACCAGGAATGAAGTAGAAATGTGTATAGTATTAAATGCTCTTCATTTACCCAAATTGTACGGCCTTCGGTCCATGTTGTGCTGTTCGGACAAAAGAGATAAAAATGAAGGGGCTATACTGTGCTACTGAATGTTGTTCCTGTGAGCAAATTATATACTCTTCAGTTCGTCTTGTTCTATTCGGATGTTCACAAAAAGTGAAACAGTTCTGCGGGTCACTCGATGTGCAGAGCACGTCCCGTGTAGGGCTTAATGAAATACGGTCGATCGCTGGGGTGGCAGTACACCGTATGGGGCACGTGGCAAATTTGCATTGTTCCCACATCAGTTAGACGTTCCGGAAAATGAGATATTGCCCTTGAACTAAACGACACAAGAATTCGAAAGGACCTCGGCAGTTTGCTTAGGCCAACCACAAGAAAAAGAATTCAATTCAGAGCCTTCAGTTCCATGGGTATTCCTTAGAAGTGACGTTGTTGCAGCGAGCTTTCTGTTAGTGGAATATGTCAGTGCGCAACTCTTAAATTGTAACCGTGCATCCAGCTTAACCCTTTTCAAGACGGAACGTATCTGTTTTAGTTAAGGACCTCAGTCCGTACCGCGCTGTAAACACTCTCCACTTCGGTTATAAAAACCAGTCTCTTAATGTTTTATAAGGCAAAACTTGCTGTTTGTTCTGAGATCCGTACGAAACACATAAACGCAATGTGGGCACCACGTAGAATTTTTTAATGTTAAACCTGGTGGTACGTAAAGTTACCGCTAGGCTTTAAAAGGTTAACATATACAGTAGGTCCTCGATCATCCGAACTCTATTGGGGGTGGAGTGGTCCGGATTACCCGCGAGTCCCGACCGCCGAGGGGAAACTCAGTCGTATAGGTAACTCACAAAAAAAAAGTCATCATTCGATGATAAAGTATAACTCCTTAAAGCGGAAGTAATGTACCTAACAGTATGTAATAATAATAATAATAATAATAATAATAGTTATTATTTCAGTGGAAAATACTGGGCTATAGTTGGCGCAAAATTGTCCGGACCACCGGGGATCCGGATTACCGAGGGTTGCTGCGTCAGATAACCGGTGTGAGTCCACGCCGGGATTAAAGGAATAACAAGAAGACTGCTTTTGATTAGTTGCATATGAAGAGCTTAAACGTGACAGTGAAGGCGAACTTCTCCCTGTTCACGTCATAAAGAAATATAGGGGGAGTAGAGGTATGGCTCCACTCATTTTTAACCTCGGCACTAGATGGGGGTAAGTGGCCAACTTCACACCCCGGCCAGTTTACCTCCAGTGAAAGAGTTCGTGCAACGCATTGAATAGAAGGATGGCTGGGCCACGTGTGGGAAGTACGTACATACGAGTCTTAATTGTTTCGGTTTTAAGCACAAGATACGAAGAAACAGTAAGAACTGTATGAGGTATGAACTGAAATGCTGACAGTTTAGACCAGGGAAGATAGTACTGCAGAGTGAAGGGAAACTGTCAGTGCAATTGAATCTGTAGGTGTGAATGGTTCCGACAGGGTGTGGTCAGCCATCATCGGAAGAGTTATGGCAGAGTCAGTCACTCATATGGCGGTTGGAAATCAGCGTGCAGCCTTAATTAGCAAACAGCTGGAGGGGGGGAAGGGGGGAACGGGGCGGGGCGGGGCGTCACACATCACTTTATCATACATTCACACGCAGTCACTTCACACAAAGGTGCGCACAGCGTGTGTGCATGTCTACTTCTGAATTCGTGATGGTCTAATGCAGGAGGCTACGAAAGGATGGCCCTGTGGCTAGGATGGAAAACAGTAAGTGCATACAGAATTTTCGTAAGGAAACCTCCTAGCGACCAGTCACGTAGAACATCACGAATGAGATGGGAGACATACATCAAACGAATTTTAGTGATAGGGAGTGACAGGGAATGAAAAAGCTGATCCCAGTGGCTGCGCCGTCTATGGCGTGGGTCTGCGGCCGCTTGCTTGTTGGGATTGCGGGTTCGAATCCCGTCTGGGGCACGGATATGTCTGTCGTGAGTGTTGTGTGTTGTCAGGTAGAGGTCTCTGCGCCGGGCTGATCACTCGTCCAGAGGAATCCTACCGAATGTGGTGCGTCTGAGTGTGATCGTGAAGCCTCGACAATGAGGAGGCCCTGGCCCACTGGAGGCTGTCGTGCCATGAAAGAAATTACAATATTCCGCCATGGCATAATCATCAACCAACAATGCTGGGATAACTCCCTTGAATGAAAATAGCTGAATTGATATAGTTGTTTGTCAGCAGTAAGAGATAAAGTACTGTTAAGAAATGCAAAACATTTGTAATTGATTTACATTTTAAACATATTTAGCAATTTTAGTTGATAATATTGTATTTTAACTCTACTTGCACACACCTTCCACAGAATTTGCTGAGTTTGTATTCATTTGTGTTCAACCTCCCTGATGATGGCCTTGTAGAGACCGTAACGTGTAGGAGGGACATCATAAATGACAATTAATTGTTTGTTACTGATCGTGCAAGTTGTTGCATTAATACTCTACATTCATCCTATTGCATGGAATGTGGGCTGCATTGGATTAACGTGTCTTGATATTTGCGATGATATTTGAAATGCGTGAGGAAAAATTTAAGTACAATTTCGGTCGTAAAAACTCAACGTCAGTTACCACTTGCAAGATTTTCGTGGGAGGGAGAATATTATTAAAATGAACCGTATATACGATAGCGCGATTACATGAAACATGGAGCTTTTGTCTTTGACCACGTGTAGTGTGTAGATATACGGATTTGTTTCATCTGGCACGTCGGTGAATTTTTGAGTTTTTTAAAGCAGGAAATTTTTGGAACAGCGTAGCGATTATCAGCTTCCCAGAATAGAGCAACGCCTTGGGGTTTGTTACTTGGTTGATTAGTTAATTAATCAGTCAGTTTACGTTATGTTTATTTTTCGACTTTGAACTATATTATGAGACTTGGGGCAATGAAAGTTAGGTCTATCTATACGATATATGTCGGACTTAGAAAGTATTAGAATGGCGGAGTATGGTTACGACGTACCATATCAGTTTTATGGAGGTTATCCTCCAGTTTCCTCCTACATAGTCTCTTTCAACTTCGTCACTTTGTTATGCTTTATTGCAATAGGTAGTATCAGAGTCACCATCGAATATAAATTCAGCTGCGGCTAAACCTGCTTGTCGTCAGCCACAGATTGTGCTGCTAGTGTAACAAGTTTGCTCGTATATTTTCTGAACTCAGAATATAAACTCCGCACCCCCCGGCACCCCCCCCCCCCACTCCTACCAGCGCCTGTCTTTCGAAAGCATGGGCCTGTATTTTGTCTGTTCTTTCCTAGCATTTGTCAGAGAACCGCTTCCAACTTGGCCCACTGCAATCAATAACACTGAACTGCATAAATATGAATTATATTGTTGGCAATGCTAATGTTTCTAGACTGTGGTCTTCAGAGTTGTGACACCGTGTAGTCTTGTGGATGTATACCAACGTTTTGGAGTGTTTGCTGCCTCCATCTTCTGGGCCGAACTGATTACAGCAATAAACTTCCGGGTTTTGTGAATGACGCAGGGAATTTCTTGACTAGCTAAGTGACTTCAGCCTTCACTATAAATAACTGTGCTTCGCACACCTAATATTTATTTCTTTTTCTCCATTTCCCGTACTTATTATTTTTTCTGTTATTCTTTTTATCCTCAGTTGGCCGCTTTCCGGGTCGTTCCCTCACACATACTCCGTGTGCATTATTTGTCTCCTTCTCTACGTGCCCTGGCTGCATCTTCGCTCTTGAGTTCAACAGTATGGTCACTAAATTCCTCATTCGAAATATAATAATTAAATAGGTTCGTATATTTTATTATGGCATACCCTGTTGTTTAAAATCCTGCCTGTGATCATTTTATGGTGTTGAAGCAAGAGAATTGTAATGTTGAAATTCCTCTCTTTATCACCTTTAATTTGAAATGGTAAAAAATACGGTTGTTTTATTTGCGTCTTTGTAATCGTGTGACACGTGAAGATTAAACATGTAATAATGAAAGACTTTATAGCCTATTTGCTTCCTGGAGCAGGCAGAATTTTATGGAGGCTACTGTACTGATGACTTGTTCCTTAGACGTTATCGCCTGCACTTAGCGACACTCGTAAGGGACCCTCCTTATTTTACCACGCTTTATTTTTTCATGTACTGTTTTCACAGATGCATAAAATGGGTGTATAACAGGAAGACCTTGACCGATTTGCTGCATGTTTTCAGATACGACTTAAAGTGATTAAACAAAATATGTTACTAGTGGTCTACATTCAAAAATCTGTTGTGTGTACCTCCAATACGGTAACGTTTATTTGAAATTCATTTTGAGAAATTTTAGTTTCTTACGTGTTCTTTCTCTGTGATTAAGGCTTTTTCCGGGGTTATTAATGTATTTGTTTAAATGAGCTCAGGATAAAAACTTTTATTTTGTACGTTTGACTAACAAAATATAGAATTCAAGCGAGATATTTTGCTAAACTTGATAAATAGGTAATATAATAATAATAATAATAATAATAATAAATCAAAATGCGTGAATTGTTTAAATTATTATTTTCAGTTTTAATGTAGATGTTGCCACTGCCTTATTTTACCATTGTCAAACCTTTTTTGACCTAACAAAACGTACAGTACGTGTAGCTCGCAATGTCGAAATAGCGAAACGGTTCTTTTTTATGTTGCCGACTTCCATCGCGAGATCATGCACGCACCACCACCTCTACAGAGAAGTGCGCCACACGTTAATAACCAGGGGGCCAGGGTTTTGTAGCAGTGCGACGTTTGTTCCGATCACAATCAGCAAACATGTTCCTCTGTTTGTACAAAAAATCTCTGGTTTTCTGTCATTTCTAAGCTCTGTTTTAGGAAAAGGGAGTTGGCACCCCTCAACTTCTAATGTAGCAACTTTCTTGTGTCGTCATCTGGTAGTGTGTTAGAGAGACTGGGGTTCTGAGGCGTTCTTCGCTTTTCTCTGGTGTGTGTGTGTGTGTGTGTGTGTGTGTGTGTGTGTGTGTGTGTGTGTGTGTGTGGGTGGGGGGGGGTGTGTGTGTTTGGGCGGGGGGGGGGGGTATATTCCTGTCACAAGAAACTTAAGAATTCAGCGTCCTATGCATAACCTGAGTCAGCAACCGAACAGAACTGGATAACCTGGTTCCATATCCTTTAACAGAAGTTTTCCAAACCTACCCCTACCACCAGGATCCCTTCCGATAACTTGTTCGGGTGATAAACCCTACTTGGGTAGTGACTGGACGACAACATTACACAGGGAATCAGGAACTCAACCCTCATACGCTCTGTCACGCACTGCCCCTCTGTCACAATGCGCAGCCTGTAGGGTGCTCTGTCACTCACTGCCCCTCTGTCACAATGCGCAGCCTGTAGGGTGCTGTGTCACTCACTGCCCCTCTGTCACAATACACAGCCTGTAGGGTGCTGTGTCACTCACTGCCCCTCTGTCACAATGCGCAGCCTGTAGGGTGCTGTGTCACTCACTGCCCCTCTGTCACAATACGCAGCCTGTAGAGTGCTGTGTCACTCACTGCCCCTCTGTCACAATGCGCAGCCTGTAGGGTGCTGTGTCACTCACTGCCCCTTGTCACAATACGCAGCCTGTAGGGTGCTGTGTCACTCACTGCCCCTCTGTCACAATACATAGCCTGTAGGGTGCTGTGTCACGCACTGCCCCTCTGTCACAATACGCAGCCTGTAGGGTGCTCTGTCAAAATTACTGCACTGTATCGAAATGTTTCTTTTTCACTCTCATGTTATATCGCGTCGCCTTTCATACTAGAATGACGAGTGAATAAATGAATCAGAAAAGATGTAGGCCTGTACGTGGGCCTGATTTTGGTAACATATATCATTTGTCTGGAATGACAGAGGAAGACCACGCAAAATCTCAAATTGGACTTTTTTGGGAAAAGACTTGAACTGTGGTATTCTGGGATACGAAACTTTCGTAGTGACTTTTAAAGTGTTGTGTTGCCTTTAACTTGTAAGAGATGTTGGTAGGACATATTGCCTTTGCTACCTGTTCTCAAGTCTGACATGTCGTCAACAGGATAGCTTAGTGAGTGTTAGAGGACGACCATGGTTTTCCGTCGGAATAAAAATCATGAAGTTTTTCGTTTATTCCCACGACTGCTGGAGTTACGAATATGTGGAGTCTTGCCTTCTGTTCCCCTAGATCTTATGTACGTTTTCATTGCTTCTGCTTACGTACACCGATACATTTATTTAGACCTGTGCATGTAGTTTCCGACGTTTCAGAGTAGGATTTTTATTCTGTCTTCAGGTTTGAGTGATTAGGGGGATTTTTTCCTGTTCGTCTTTCCCTTTCTTCTGTCTTACTTTGTGCTGTTTGGATCACGTGGCGGACACATAAATGTTTGTTGCCTGGAACCGGTGACTAAAGAATGTGGTGGTGGAACTTTATAGAAGTAAGTTCATGATAATACACGCACAAAGCCCGCTATTATAATCCATAAAGAAAAGAGAAACTCGGTGGAACAAGTTTGCGGCAAAGCTGTTGATACGACGTGGGATCTGGAGGCACCGCCTTTTTATGTGGCATATGAAGGGAAGGGAGCAATAAAATGGGGTGGAGGGATAAAATAAGCGAGAAACAAGAGGGAATAAAAGTAAGAGAGGGGTAGCAGGTGCCCGGGCCTGCCGTGGACGAGTTTCAGAAGAGAATAAACCAAATTAAGGGTCCAAGATGGGGTAGTGTTCTTTCCTCTTCGTTCGCTGCTTCATGTCCTCGCTACGGAGAGGTGCTTCAAATAAAACAGGCTACTTCATTTCTACGCCCAGCGTCTGTAAACGTGAAGACGAACATAGAAATGGAACTCAGATGTTCCTAATCGTCAACACATTCCCCCCTCCGCCCCCCCCCCCAATTCTCCCCGCGATCACACTACGATCTGAACCACTTGTATTCAGCTCACATCTGAGCAGACTAGATGTCTGAGATCCAACTTTTTCTCCAGCTGGTCGAATGGAAAAGAACATAAATTGATGTAGGACTGAAACTTTTGATTGGGCTGGAACTTTTGATTGGGAAATCTTAAGAGCAAACATGCACAAATCCCGGGCGCCGAATCGCCCTGGCGACTAAATTCTGTACGGTGACGCCTAATGCTTGTGGGTCCTCTATATGGAACTCACTTCATGTCATAATGCTGTTGCGCAACATTGTGAGGTTGTTCTTAGATTTTTGGAACTTTTCTACACCCCCACTCAAAGGAATGGATTAATTTGTTAAAAAAGTAAAGGTAGAGTTGTCCTATGCACGCCATGAAGACATGTGGGGGAGTGGAAGTATAACTCCACTCATTCTTAGCCTCCGCAATACCTTAGGTGCTTGGTCAACTTCACGCCCAGACCGCTTTCTTCCTGTTCCTCGCTTTGTGGTGCTACATTTTACGTGAAAATATGTAAATGCCTGTTAGTACGCTTACGTATTTTCGAAGTCTGTTGAAGGACATTACTTGTATCGAACGTCACTGTGAAGTGTTTTTCATCCAATGATTCCTATACAGGACGTTCAAGCTCGTAATTTCGGTCCGTGAACCAATTATCCTGGGAGAATGGATAGCGTGGTCGGTACAGCGAGCAGGCTACAGGCTGGCCGGCAGACGGGACGTGGTTCCATTTCTGAGAGGGGAAAAAAGAGATTTTCGGCCCTGCAAACAGTCCAAAGCAGCTGTGGGGCCCACCCGGCGTCCTATTCAATCAGTACCTGGGGCGCTGTGGGTAAAGCGGTCGAGGCATGAAGCTGACCACTACGCCTCCACTGTCGCCAAGGTTCAGCATGAGTGGAGCCGTACCTCCACCCTGACATATACGTTTATCTCATGTACAGTGACAACTTTGCTTTAATTTCCCTGTCGTCCTGACTGGAGTGTTTCGGGTTTCCTCATCTTTCCAGAGCAGTAAGTCATGACTGTTCATCTGTCACCACATTTCATACGAGTGTACCGTCTTTTGACATGATAAGAAATTTTTTTAAATGAACTTAAAAAGTTTTTGGTCGAAAGTAAAGCAGGGGGTGTATTTGACCGATACGGACCAAAATTAAGTACTAATCGCAACGTTTGGTGTAGACTTCGAATACAAAATTCAATAGAAATCCTTTCCGGATTTGGGAAGACTGACGAAGGACGCCTCTTTCCATACCTTTGTTTATTTCATTTGCTTGTCCGAAGGACGTACAAACATCAGCAGGTTTTGTACGAATCAAGTCCTATTCCAAAATGTTTAAACACGAATTAATAATGGTGGATGAGATTTTTGTATTTTATATAAGCAACGAATTGTGAAATAGCAAAACAAATTTACCCCGTCGCTTTTGGGAACGCGAATGCCGGACCTTTTCACGCGGAAAGTGTGTAGACTGCACTACTGAGCACGTCATCTCTGTGTGGATGAACGACCTTTAAATTGCAGTATACGTAATATTGCAGTGTACAAGCAGTGCCATCTGGCGACCTGATGGTAAAGCACAACCGTCGCTTTTCGCATAGTTTCCCATCATCCATTGAAAATCACCCTCCTAGGAATGGCTATTAACTGATTTAGACCACATTTTCCACTCCTGGCGTCAAATAAAATATTGATGTGGTATAATTTGTTTCTTTTGGCGTATAGTAATGTGAGATTAATTCAAAAACGAGGATTCTTCAAAGATGAAAGGTTGTACTGTCCAGTTTACGAGGGTTCATTGTCACCACTACGAGGTGTATCCTCAGGTTGGGGTTCGTAGAAACGATCTCCGTAGGCGTGGGGGGGGGGGGAGAGAGGGAGCGAATGACAAGTATATTAAATAAGAATTCTCGGACATCCGAGATGGGGTAGTCTTCCAGCTGGGAAGTTGTACGTAGATTCGCATTCCTTCACTTGACGAAATGCTACGCAAAACATGTGTTTACGATGTGGGCTGTATTCATGCGGTTCAGAGTGACGACAAATGATGCGCTGTTGTGCACATGATAATGATCGTTCCAAATATATAAAAGGCAGGAAGTCTCTTAACTAGTCGGCTTATTATTGGCTTCAGAATGATGATGATGATGATGATGATGATAATTGCTCTGACCCAAATGATTGAACAATAAGGTGAGTATGAGGGTTACCGTGATGCCTTCACGTATAAAAGTACATCAAAGTGTAATTTTGTTGACATTCGAAATACGTTGCCTTTACGTAAAATGTAAAACTTAAAATGTCCGACTTTGAAGTATCATGACACGAGGGTGTGTCGGTGGCCCACAGTCTAAAAATAAAAGCCTTGTGACGATCCAGTATGAATTTATTTCTATCCGGAAGAAAGGATTGCTGATCACGTAGAATATGAACGTGAAGATGTACTCATGAACACTTGCTCCCCTTGTATATGAATCTGTCAGTGTTTGGTGTATAGAAAGATCTTGTGGGAGCGATTCATCAAAACTCGAGGTAACGCTGTATTAATATGGAGCAGGATGTCACGTCCCATGTTTCTAGTTTTTAAAGTTCAGCTGAGGCTCGGCTCGACTCCAGCCGTGATGAATTGACCGACCGAGACGTGGTTTGCTTAACCAATACTTGGGGGGGGGGGGGGGGTCCCGAATCACGTGACAACATTGGGATTTCTACCACGCGAACTTGAAGATAATACGCAATATTGCAGTTTCAGAACAAAGTGTTCGGACCACTGTGATACATTAACAGGTGCGGAAACTTCGTCACTATTAGCTGGACGACTGGAATTTGATTCCCGGTAGAATAAACATTTCTCTTTGCCGTCATTTCCTATTCAGACTGACTGAAAGAAAGACAGAAGCAAAGAAAGAATGTAGGAATATTGTAGTTTCATTGAATTATTTATAATATTTACATATATATATAAGTGAACTATACTCGCTGTACTTTCTCTTTTTAGCACCTGCCGTATAAAACGCCCTTATGTGAATGAGTGATTGAGTGAAAACGGGTAGTCACGGTTACGATGTTTCATACGCCGTTTCCGTGTTTGTATTTGCGACATGGTTCCCAGGTTACCATGGTAGTGATAGAGCTTTGTTGTTCATAATGTTCCAGTTATTACTGGAATACCTTGTTTAAGATAGAGCTTGATTTGTGAGTTACATCACAGATCGGTTTGTTTGGTTGCTGTGGGGTCCGAATGACAATGTCAGTTAACATGACATCACCAGATGGCAGCACACCTATGGTCACGATAGAGCTGCGTTTGTGTGCGACGTCAAAATTGGTTTGTGTAGACTGTTTCAGTGGAGTAGCGCGTGAATATTATGGCGTTCCTTCGTGTGACCTCACGTGACCAGTTAAATGTATAACTGGTATGTGTGTATGTGTGTGCACCCTCATTTATCTTGTCTCTAATTCGTGCACCCTTCTTCACGATTAAGAGTCAGTTCTGAAGCACTGTATTTATTTAGGTATCCGGTATGATATCAGATCATTGCAATACAGTACGATGCCAACGCTGCACCATGTCCTGACTGATATTCGAACGGACATGAAATAATACTGGCCTTTGACGACGCGAACATTGCGGTTGGATTAGCGTAAATTAATTTTCGTTTAACGTATTTCCCCATAATAAAAAATTAACTAAAGACGCATTGCCGCTTTTACTTCCTGTTCGTGCTCAGCCCACAAGCATGATAGATAAATGGATGATGTACGGCTGTTGCAGAGTTTATCTAAAGAATGGAGAACTTATGGATTGGACAGTATTGTCTGACTAGTGAACACACAACAGGCTGTCCATGCTTGTAGTGTTGGACGTACACATATTAGCTGCCTGAGCGAACGTCAACACTTGATTTACCTCTGACATTTTTACACAAGTTTTTAGCGCATCGATTTCCTATAGCTAATGAAACTTCGTAAGGTCATAGTGGCATTTTGTGCATTATTGCGTTTTATTAACACGAGTCATTATACTGTAGGTCAATTGTACTTTTAGATGCGGAACTTCCTGCTTCTGTTCCTGCCAGAGGGACACTGTAAAGTGTTTATTGAACGACGCTTAAAATTATTCAGATTATAGGGTCTGTGACAGAGCAGTGTGAAGTATGAGAATGGACCGTTGTTGGAAAGACACACAGGAAACCACAGCTCGGAGAGAAATCTGTCCCAGTGCCGCGTTTTCCACCAGTCCCACATGGACTGGCCTGAGGTGGAACCCGGAACACCGTGGTGAGAAGGCGACGGCTACCCGCCTGAGCCATGTCACGGTCACTTCTGTTCGACCAATGATAATGCAGGCACAGCCCTACTTATCTCCGGCCTTGTAAGTTCAGGGGAAGACTCGAAGCAAGATCCTTCCGAAAACAAAGCACATGTCGTAACAACTGCATTGCGAGGTTCAATAATCAGCTTGATACATGTGGCGAGGTTTGGCGACTAAGAACGTTTCGGGGTGGTACATTAATTTAGAGCAATTGTCGCGTTGGGGACAGAAATTTTGTAGTTGGGTCATTTTGACACAAAAGACAGTTGCCGAAACGTTTCCAAAGTTGGGTAGGCATGTGGAAGAAAAACATAGACAGAGGAGACAGCTGTACTGGGAAATGAACAAGATTTGTGCCGTATGCTTTTGTTTTTGTTATAAATGCGTAAAAAGTATGCGTATGAAGAAGATAAGAATACTAACAAGAGGATCAGGTTTATTGTCTCTTGCTCTGTTCTTAGCATAACGTCTTTCACATTTAACTGGGTAGAAAATGGTTTAACAAGAGAGATGGAACAAGTTTTATGTGCTCTTTCTCAACACGTATTTAACAAACTCGATGCTCAATATGGAAGTCGTAACTGCCCGTCCACTTATTTGTCCCCAAGACTGCTTGACCAGTTCTTATTAAATTTTGTATTTGTAGTCTAATTTAAACTGTATCGAGGTAGTCTAATTGTTTTTTAAATATCGGTTCAGGTAACCGCTATCTTTAATTTAGAAAGACGTTCTTAATCTAGTTTTATGTTTCGTTGGAAACAACTCATACGAACAGTAAACTGGCTAAGTAATTTGTGTTTATATCAGAGTCTATAATATTTATGTAAGACATTATCCGATATGATGAATATTCAAAGAAATACGATAATATCAATTTATGCAGTGTGATGCCTGTAATTCGATAAGCTTTGCAACGATAAGTTTATGCCTGTAAGGGTGTTACATGAAGGTTAGTGACGGACTTGAAATCTAATAAATGCATTTGGAAAAGATACGTACTTAGGTGAATATGTTTGCGCCGTGTCAGTTTGATATATGGCGAATAATAAGTGGAGTGATTAATGCTTCTTTTTCATCGAAATTTCGATAGTAGCATGTTTGTAAATATCAGTCCGATATTTTGAAATTTCTTTCGTGAAATTAACCCGCGAACCTCTGGCAGTGGGTAGAATGCAACTCGTTTACAATTTTTTTACGACACTATACACACACACACACACACACACACACACACACACACACACACATGTGTGTGTGTATAGTCCTCCTTCGTTGTCCTGGAAATGCAATTTTGCACTGAGCACTTTGTATTCTTATTAAAGTAGGGAAGCGTACAGTGTCTGAGATAAAGCGAATATCTTCTAATAAGAAATACAGTCCGTTATTCTGCCTCCGCGAGGTCAGATGATATCACAGTCCCTATGGTGTAATTTGTTTGGCAATGTTGGCAACTCACCTATTGAAGTTCAAGAGCACGTACCACTTCGTAATAATGATTCAGCTTATAGGACGACTGTGAAGCGATACAGTGGCCACATTGAGCTACTCGTCAAACAAACCTAGAGAAATCTGATATAAGAATTCCGCATCTTTGCAAATACATACGGAGGCAAAACAACATGATCTTTTACTTTTCGTTTGACAGAGACAGTAAAGGTAAAGAAAATTGAAGAACAAAGCAATAACGTTCATAACAGGACTGTAGATTTTGTACGTGCTGTGAACAAAATTAGCAGTAGTATTGGGCGAATTTCATTTTGGTTAATGGGCCTATACTGTCTGTTCAGTATAAGCCTCACCATAACTTTACTTGTTCATTTCAAGCATCCACGATGTTGATACTGGTCCTGTTTTAGCGTTCTTTCTTCGTGTGGCAGTCAGCTGTATTGCCGACTTTCCTCCTGCCGCCTGCCTACATTACCCGAACGCTTTCTGCTCCTACTTACTTGGAATGTAGGAATATCTGTGCTCTTCTGACGTGTAACGCAGCTTCCAGTGGTAATCCTTTACCGACGTTTCGGGACAACGTATCGGTCCCATCTTCAAGAGTCAAGTAGTCCAAGAAGAGTAGAAAGCCGGCAAGAGAAACACTGGTTTATGTAGGGAGAGGCGCCCCCCCCCCACTCAGCTGTCCCCGCCCACGCGTCTCCCTGCATAAACCGTGTGTTTCTCATGCCGGCTTTCTACTCCTCTTGGACTTCTTGAGTCTTGAAGATGGGACCGATACGTTGTCCCGAAACGTCGGTAAAGGATTACCACTGGACGCTGCATTACACCTCAGAAGAGCGCATATCTCATCAGCATCGCGGGGGGAAGCCTGAAGTCAGTGATGTAGGAAATTCGTCCGAAACGTCTGTAACACAATCCGTTCCCACATGGTGCAAATCCCTCAAAATAAAATTAACATTAACATAGATTTTGTTGCGTCATTATCATTATAATAATCACCTTCATTCACTGACTTTGACAAGATGGTGGGCCGTCTTACTAAAAAGTCTTCAGCATTCTTGTTTCCAGTTCCACTCATATTTGTTTCCATTGTTTCCCTAGTTCCTCTTTTCATGTGTGGACTATCCACCTTGCTCTTGGTGTTTCCAGTGACCATTTATCCAGCGTCCTTGTTGTTTAACCTGTCCATAATATCCTCTTTTCTTGCATTCATGACACATATCCGCATCGGTCTGCGCTCTGACAAATGTTTCTTACAATTTTTCTGACTTGTGCTGTTGCCCATCTTAGTGTGTGTGATTCGTAGCCCCTCTCGTTTGTTTGCTACGCCCGGCATGTCTTAGAAGCTGTACGCCCTTCTTCTGCAGTCTACACCCATCGGACTTAACCCACGAAAAATTATTTAACTTGAGACTCCAAAGAAAGCATGGAAGAAAGATAGGAAGAAAGAAAAAATTTCTAACGTGAACCGCTCAAGAAACGGAGCACTGGGCTACACATGCTGGTGTTTATTAGAGAAGGAGATTATGAATACCTATGTTGTGGGTTGTGCGGTGTATTTCACCAAGCAATTTGGCTCAAGTGATATCGCATTTGTCGACTACTTACAAAATTCTATCCAACATTCTCTTGTCAAGGTTAACTACATATGCAGAGGAAATTATTGGGGATCATCAGTGTGGATTTCGACGTAACAGGTCAACTACTGATCATATATTCAGCATTCGTCAAATAATTGAGAAGAAATGGGAATACAATGAGGCAGTGCATCAGCTATTTATAGACTTCAAGAAAGCCTATGATTCAGTTAGGAGGGAGGTCTTGTATAATATTCTCATTGAGTTTGTTATCCCCATGAAACTAGTAAGGTTAATAAAAATGTGTCTAAGTGAAACGTATAGCAGATTTCGGGTAGGCAAACATCTGTCTGACACGTTTCCTATTAAGAATGGCTTGAAACAAGGAGATGCTCTGTCGCCATTGCTTTTCAACTTTGCTTTAGAATGTGCCATTAGGAGGGTTCAGGCAAACCAGGAGGGCTTGAAATTCAGTGCTACACATCAGCTTCTGGTTTATGCTGATGGTGTTAATATATTGGGTGGAAGCATACATAGTATAAAGAAAAATGCATAAGATTTAGTGATTGCTAGTAAGGAGACTGGTCTAGAAGTAAATGCTGAGAAAACTAAGTACATGGTCATGTCTCGAAATCAGAATGCAGGACACAATCACAACATAAATATAGATAATAAATCCTCTGAAAGGGTGGAAGGATTCAAATATTTGGGAGCAACCCTAACGAATCGAAACTCCATTCATGAATAAATTAAGAGCAGATTGAAGTCGGGAAATGCTTGTTATCATTCGGTGCAGAATCTTTTGTCTTCCAGGTTGCTATCCAAAAACACAAAGATTAGGATATACAGAACTATAATTTTACCTGTTGTTTTGTATGGGTGTGAAACTTGGTCTCTCACACTGAGGGAGGAACAAAGACTGAGGATGTTCGAGAATAGGGTGCTGAGGAGGATATTTGGGTCTAAGAGGGACGAGGCGACGGGGGAGTGGAGAAGACTACATAACGAGGAACTTAATGACCTGTACTCATCACCAAGTATTATTCGGGTAATCAAATCGAGACGAATGAGATGGGCGGGGCATGTAGCACGTCTGGGAGAGGGGATAGATGCATACAGGATTTTGGTGGGGAGACCTGAGGGAAGGCGACCACTTGGGAGACCCAAGCGTAGATGGGAGGATAATATTAAAATGGTTCTTCAAGAAGTGGGATGTGGGGGCATGGACTGGATTGAGCTGGCTCAGGATAGGGACAGGTGGCGGGCTCTTGTGAATGCGGTAATGAACCTCCGGGTTCCATAAAATGCGGGGAATTTCTTGACTAGCTGAGATACTGTTAGCTTCTCAAGAAGGCCTCTGCTCCATGTAGTTAGTCAGTCAGTCTCCCGTTTCGATTCTCGGCCAGCACGCCGTCTCTCCTGACTCAGGTCTTTCGTTAGGTAACTATCTCAAACAGTAAAGTGAAATGTCTTGTTCAGATGTGAACTAAAGATGTGCTTAGATAAGTCCGTCATAAGATTTTCGGATCGAAGTCAACAGGAGGAATTCAGTTTTCGTGCACTGACTGTCTTCCTTATTATACGGTGATGGAGGTGGTTGATATAAAACATTGACTTTGCTTTATCATATTTTTCAATTTCTTCGACTTCTTCCGAGTCGTATTTTCCCATCCTCCCCGGTCTTCATATCCTTCTTATGTTCCGTTCTCTTTCCTCTGTGGAGCAGAATCCTTCTGGAGAAACTTATCGTCGCGCATGTAGTTACTCAAGTCCGCCTTTTATGGAATCCGAAGTGTTACTGTCACGTACAGAAGAGCTGACAGTATGCCCTTCAACCAGAATTTGCATCTGCCTAAAGGAATTGTATGTTTAAATTTTCGCTACGCTTTAAATGAACTTAACATAATAGGGTAACGCAGTCTGAAGGTGTAATGTCTCGGTAACTAAGTCCACAATCTGAAGCGTTACTCAGCCATTTAAATTGTATTCATGTCCTCATAAATCTATTTCTGGAAGACCCACTTTAATATTATATTTCCGTCTTATGCTTCGTATTTCAAGTACCCTATTTGGAAGATGTTTGAACACAAAGTACCTCCAGAAGCGATAACCATCTGGGCTTCTATTGTGGATACGCTAGTTCGAATATTAATGTTTGTTATCTGCTCACTTGGCTGACGATTTTCATTGTTCTGAGTCTCGACAATAGAATTTCGTGAAAGTTCCATGTAGGACTCCGCCTTCTTCACATTTCCTCACTACTAACCATAATATTGTTTCTCATTTGGCAGTGCGTAACGTTGGCATTTGCTTCACGGTCGTTTACAGTTAATGTGACTTTGTCTTGAGTGTAACACCACTTTGTGAAGGCCTGTAGGTAGGAATGGATATAAACCTCCCTCTGGACCTCAGTATTATCGGGTATGAGTGCATAGTGAGGTTGGCCCTGTGCGTAAATATCAGGCCATGATGGGAGTGGGCATATATGTATATATATAATGCTTCATGCACCAGAGGCCATAGAATTATACGAATGTGAACCATCGGATTCCTTCTATGATTTTCTTTCCCGTAGAACGGGCCAACTGTATGCATGGAACAGAAGGCTTGGTGAACATCAAAACGCCGTCTAGACATCTTAGGGGAAAGAAAAAAATTCGTTTTGCCAGAAATCTAATTCTCAACATGTCTGAACTAAACAGTAACGTGTGCAAACATCAGGTTATCTCAGTGAATCATATGGGAACACCCTTATATATGTCACACAATATCCGGGGGAATGGGTGGACCTCGGTTCATCACGCGCATCGTGCAGTCCACTGGGACTACCTAGCATGTCGGGTGACGCCCCTCGGAGCGTGCCTTGGTGCTTCTGTCCTGAAATTGGACGACACTGGTCACACTTAGTTCACATTATCTATGCGGGTACTTGGTTAGGTACTGAGTGACATGTCGAACACGTGCACCGGACATTCGCCACTGTCACCGCCGAAAACAAATTAGAAAGGGAACGGCTGTAACTGCGTCAGTGTAATATGTAGGGGGAAATCGCCTAGTATGGGAACTTTTTTTTAAACTGCTATTAAAGTTAGGAAAAATCGGAAAACATTTCAAAACAGAAGCGTAAATTTCTTTGATTAATGAAGAGACAGTTGTTACATTGGGCAGAGACAAAAACCTGTAAAATTCGTTTCCCTAAAAGCTTCATCTCCCCAAATTAGGAGCACACGTGTTCCTAATTAGGGGAGGTGAATAATTTACACAGAACACACAAAGAATATTTACAGAATATTGAAAATTAGAAGTGAAAACGGCACAGACTGAGAACCACACAATGTTTATCCCTGACAAGATCACAAACAAAATCTTCCTCCGTACCAGCACAGAGGGTGTGCGCCCAACTGAGGCATTTCTGACATCTTATCCGGTCTTCTCCATTGTGGTCTTCAGAGAAACGACCAGTACAATACAGACTATCAGCGTCTTGTTCATCATGCACTTCAGTCGAATCGTCAGCGACAGCAACAACTAGTTGAGTGTCCCAGTCTGGTGTAGTCTCAGATGGAGTTGGATCGCAGCGAACCCTTCTCTTCAGTCTTTTTGAAGGTCCAAGAAGAGCATTCGACACAAACCGTTTAGTTTTGGATTTAGTGGCCTGTTGGATTTTCTTTTTCTGAGTTTCCTCAACAATTCCTTTGTAAGGCGAACTCGTTATTTTCTTTGCTGTTCCACCACGAAGGTTTCGCTTTAGGTTCAGGCTTGAAACAGGGCTGATGTCTGACGCTCGGAGAGGCCCAGCAGAAGTGGACGGCGAACGATTGGCAGAATTCAAGGATGGCTCGTCGCCGGTCTTCAACAAGCCAGGACGGTTCACAGGAACAGCATCTGTATTCTCTGAGGCCAGACAGAAATCATGCGGTTTGAAGATGCTCTTGTTACAAGGAAAAATGCCTGGCTCCTGGAAGCCATTAGCCGCTATCTCGCCTGTTGCAGCTCGCTTGTATGCATTTCCAAATAGTTGGCCAATTTGGTAGACAGTGACGACTCGCCCTGGGTGTGAACGCAGCAATTTTTCAGTTTCTTGACAATAGAATGTTTTTAGTGGCGCCATGAAAGCTTTATCCAAGGGTTGCATTTTGTGGCTGCCGTGAGGTGGGAGGCAAATGATGTCAACATGATTCTGTCGAGCTAAAGTAATGACCTCGAGGTTCCCTGTGTGTGAATAGTGTCCGTCCCGTTCACACTTAGTTCACATTATCTATGCGGTTACTTGGTTACGTACTGAGTGACATGTCGAACACGTGCAGCGGACATTCGCCACTGTCCGTCCCATACTAAGATGACAGGATCTTCTTTCGTCGGCTTTGTTTATTGAAATGAAGAAACCACTGGGTGAAAATCTCGCTGTGTATCCACCCCGAGGGATGGCAGCGAGGATTGATCCAAGAGGTGTGCCATTCATCAGCTCTTGTTTTATATTTTTTCTTGGAAATACAAGTAACGGAGGAATGAAGTGTCCAGTTGGACGCATACAGGTGACAACTGTTACAAGTCATCCCCGTTCTGCTTATTGAAGGGAAGGTATCTGACACTTGCCTTTCAGTTCTAAAATTTTCGTGTGTTTGTGCTGTACAATAGTGATGCCAGTCTTGTCGCAGTTGTAAAGTCTTGCAGGATTATGTTGAATCGTGTCCATAGCGAGTTCGTAGATTTAAAAAAATTGAGCTACCGATTCAGGAGTTAAAGCCCTCGCTCTTGCGACTGAAAGACCTTCAGAAGTTCGAACTGTAATTTCTTGATGGCGATGTAGGAAATTTTTCAACCATTTACTTCCAGCCTTTTCATTTGTGTTGCAAAACTGGTTTTTAATTCCGTTTCTTACAGCATGTTGGTAAGCGACACGCATGACGTCTGGCCTTGTCAAGCCAAAAAACCTTCTTTCCATCAGAAGACAGTGCTCAGCCAGATCATTTTCTGCTTCACAAGGAAGAACCTGCTTCCTGCCTAGTTTCTTTTTTATCGCTTCACTTGGGCTTTTCTGCCGGTCTTTAACATACCGCTGTAATGTTGTTTGGGGTACGTTGAACACTCTGGACGCCTTCATATTGCCCATTTCCTTGTTCCTCACAGCCTCAGTAGCTGTCTTCATCCTTGACGGGTCCCAATTTTTCCTGTGAGCCATTTGTAATATTATATAACCCAAAATAAATTCATAAGGTACTGATTTGCTAATGTGCGGAGCATCACATTAGGCTGTTCAAATCTCCCCGTAATAGGCGACGAGAGGTGCTCGAAAAAATGGCTGACTAACAGAAGGACCTAAAATTCTACTTATGGACCAAAACCAGGGTTTAAGGTTACACTTAACAGAGAACTGAACACTGAACTAATTCAGAAAAACAGCTTGCCTTCACCGACTTATGTGTCAATTCATCGAGAAGCAAAAGTTTCACAGCGCACCAAAACAAAGACACCAAGCCAGTTCCGAAGTCTTGTGCAACTGACCGTTTGTACTGTGGTCACAAAGACCAACTTTGTCTGCTTAATGAGTGACACTCTCAAGCAGAGAGGGCAGCACTCCCACAAGTTAGGAGATCACCCCATAATAGGCGACTTTCCCCTACCACCACATCAGTTGTGGTGGTTAAAGCGCTTTACTGTCGTGGAATAATTAGGTAATGGCATTTCTGCCACATCCTGTATGCTGTAACGGTTATGTCGTAGTGACTTTGTCGTCTAAAATTAGGCTGTGACGTTTCCTGCACACCAGCTCTGAGTGGTTCGATGGTTGTGTACTTCAACCAGCACAAGTAATGAACTAATGTATTTGTGTATGCTATATTCAGTCCACCTTTAGATACGAGGAAATTGTTAAGATAGACCAACAAATACCCACACTGTTTACAGTTATATGTTTGTATCAGTATCACCCCTACATGTTTCGGTGGTCAACCCACCATCATCAGGGGGCGCCAAAGGTCACAGGCTCCGTTCTCTATCTAAAGTCACAACAATATTACATTTACGAGTGTTACATACTTACATGTAATATTGTATGACTTTAGATACAGAACGGAGCCTGTAACCTTTGGCGCCCCCTGATGATGGTGGGTTGACCACCGAAACATGTAGGGGTGACACTGATACAAACATGTAACTGTAAACAGTGTGCGTATTTGTTGGTCTCTGTTAACATTTGTAAAATATGCACGGTGCACGGAAATACTCGTGCGTAGATACCGTGAAAGTTGGATACAAACATATGCATTTATTATGCGTTTGATCCTGAAGTTCAGGCGTGTTCTTGAAGGCATACGTACATACGTGCGTGCATGCATACATACACACACATACGTACGTACGTACACACACACACACACACACACACACACACACACACACACACACACATGCTTGTGTACGTACATACGTAGGCTATGGGAAGTACCTAGCAAGCTGAAGTCTGTCTTACGAAATTTGTCATTTTCCCGACCTGCATGACCTCCCAGCCAAACACCACAAAGTTGGTCGACGCGTAACCGGGTCCACGCCCTCCTAGTCATATGCATATGTGAAGGAGGGGGCTGTTGGTGGCGTGTCGTGCACAGGCAGCAGTCCGTGTTAAACGAGGTGTCTAGCCGTACAGTTCCCCAGCAGCCTTTATAAGAGGGCTTCCTGTCATGCCCGCACTACCTTAGGCAGACAAACCCTCTGATTCTCCTTTATGAAAAGGTATTATATTTAAAATTTTACAGAAATTAACGTCCTCAGAGAGTGCGTTTAAAATATTATCCACATCGGTAGGGCACTGGAAACACACGTGCGTGTAGTCAGCTTTGGATACTACCGGAAGGACAAACAGAGTTTTGAGGTTTATTATGGCCAAGAAGGCGATGACTTGGGGGGAATGCAAAGGTGGGGTCACATAAAACTGGATGTGCATAAGTATGGGTCGCACACGTAATTGGAAGTGAATTTGATCGTTTTCCTTGGCGGGGATTGATCGTGGCGGCATTAAATGTCCCTCCTATGCTGCCAGAGGATGTGTGTTCTCCTCTTCAGGTTGTGACACCTTGTAGCCTATAAATGTTGCTTCAATCTGCAGGTGTTAGTATAATGTCGGGCTCGATTCCCGATGGAGTCATATGAATTTTTCATCGACTTAATCCTCCCGGCCGCACTATGTGCCGGGGTCGACTCAGTCTCTAACAGAAATGGGTACCAGGAATATTTCCTGGGGGGGTAAAGGCGGCCGGTGCGTAGGCCTGACAATCTTACCACCTTCATGTATCGATTGTCTTTATATCTGGGAATCTCAGCCTCCTGGAACCTTCAGGGCGTATCCAGGCCTGTACAGGGACTGCTTTGCCTTTACCTTTGTTGTGTTTTTATGTGCTTTTGTTGGAAGTAGAACGCTTCGACGGGTCTAAATTTTAATCCCGAACTCGAAGGAGTGTATAAGGAGAAAAGACAGAAAGAAAGGAGGAAAGGAATAAAGGAAGAACGGAATAAGCAGTTGTCTGATAAAAGATGGGAATATGCGTGTGTAGGAATAAACAAAGGAATGTGTGTAAATAGGAAGATGTGAAGGTAGAAACCGTATATAAACCAAGAATGCGTGAATCCTGTTGAGATGAACTGAAAAGAGTGGAGGCACGAGAGGTGTCAGACCCAGTTCAGTGAAGCAAGGTTTAGTCGTTCAGGTATCACTGGAAGTTTACATTTTTAGTCTCGTGGGCCGTGAGTAAAAATGTGGTGTGGGAGTAGCTAGAAGTGAGAACTGTATAAGGCCGAGGAAGCTCACAGTTGATGGACGTCGATTGCAGGGAGGGAAAAAGTGTGAAGTATTTATGGACATATAATTTTGATCCAGCCAGAGATTGTTCAAATCTGCGCTAGCATTTAAGTTTTATGTCTTGCAGCACGATTGCATGTTTCGTTCATATTCCATAGGTAGAATCCTGTTGCTTGGCACCAGCTTTGCTGATGTTCCGAAAATGGAAGACTTCTTAACGGGTCGTGTGTGCGTGCGTCTGTCCTTCCGTTTCGTGGTCTCAGTTATACACCATTGTTACCAACATTAATTGACATGTTTTCTGAAACTATCTACAGTCGTAGAAAATAACCACAGTACCATGAATGATGTAAGGATTGACGATAACCAATAACCAAAATAACCAGGGAAATTCAAACAAACCATATAAGTCTTTTTAAAAAGTTAAAAGTTTTAAAACGATTTTGCAAGATTTTATCAAGTTTATCTAATTTTAACTAAGGTGCAGTGTAGTGTAACAAACAGAACATGTAGAGTACAAGGCTCAAACAGGTATCATAATATGTGTAAATAAACTTTGTAAGGTGTGAGATCTCACACCGCAGTGAAATTGAAGGTATGATATAAGGCTCCTGTCTTCGATATATTTCTTAGTGGTTTAGTCTGGTGTGAGAGTCGAAACATGGAGTGAGTTATTCTAAAAAAATAACTTGTTTACTTATAAAAAGATTTGCATCGATCGAGTTATAAAATTATATTGGTTTCGTATTTATTTATTATTTGTGAATCATTTGACATCTGAATAGCGTCGAATTCTAAGATAATTCGTGAATTATGGATGGAAACGAGGACGGAAGTGGTCGTGGCCTAATTTGAGGTACTAGCCAGGCATTTACTTCGAATAACTGAAGAAAATCATGAAAATCTCAATCAGGATAATCAGAGTCCCGGCTGACATTCGAACCCGGCACCTCCCCCAGTACATGTCAGTGGCGTTACCACTTGCTTATTGAAGTCGTTATGAGCATCACGCCACCGAGAACAGAGAATACGTGGATGTCTATCTTCACGTCCCCTTTACGTCTTTGTCGAATCGTCGTATTGATTATTTTTTAACTGTTGACGCTGCGCGTTCGTTCAGCTTTAATCTAGTGCAGCTTGCGTGCCTGCCAGCGACCGCTTCCTATGCTGTCCACTTGGCCACTGGCCACTTACTTATCTGTCCCCAACATCACATGCCGACCGTCACGACATGCGGAGCACAACGCACTTGCCTCTATACAGGCCCATTGTAACCAACACCAAAACGATTTTCATTATTAACCAGTCTAGTTCCTGCTCGTGTGTTGCTACCAATAAATTATTAATGTTCGTAATCTATTATATGTCAGTGTCCCGCCTCAAAGCGTATTCAACCTATTGTGCTGTTTTATGTGAATTTGAAACCTGATGTGTCTAACTCAAGAACGTAGGTTTGGGAAGTCTGAGAACTAAATCCTGAGGAAGGAATTGGTCCTAAGTGATAAGGTGACATAATGTTCAGATAGTACTGTAGTTTTAGGGTGAATGAGTCATAGAGGAGAAGAGCAGCGATCCATATAGCACCCGTATGGGACACGAATTTTGCATGCAGAATTTTATTCAGAAATCCTAACTGAAAATTTGATTATTATTATTATTATTATTATTATTATTATTCGAAAATTCTTCCTTTTAAGTGTTTGGAAGCGTCACCTAGACGCGTCCTTTTTACTTACCATTTACAGTGATTCAGAGTTTTTTTCCTCTTTTGAAAACTGTCGGCCTTCGTGTGCCGAATCTCTTTCCTGCGTGTTTTTATGTTTTTTGTTATTTGTGTATTTTTCTTATGTTCTTGTGCTGCCGCTGTAATTGGCCCTGTAGCTGTTGTGCCAGCACATTTATAATAACGACCGAAATATTATTATTATTATTATTATTATTATTATTATTATTATATCCTTTTTGCAGCGTATTCACACTTATATACCTGAAACGAACCACGTTTCTAGGGTATACAGTGTCGCAGCTATTCTGCACTTACTAATCATTTATTATTATTATTATTATTATTTACAGCCACGGTGTCTCTCTGCTACGTACATTGCAGCGGACCTCAGACTACTTCTTGTAACCAAACTCTCACGTGGTCCACGGGTTTAAGACTGTCGGTTGTACAGGGTTACAGCCACCCCTCGCCCATCGCGGGGGTTTGGTTCCAAGACCCCCCAGTGAAAGGCGAAAACCCGCGAAAAATTAACCCTCTCCTACATAAAAAGTGTTTCAGCGCTTACAGTGTTTTTCTTTATAATAATGCATTTTAATATTTTTATTATGCTTAAATCGCTTTTAGTCATTTAGCCGTGCAATAATGGGAATAGAAAATACGTTTTAATTTACTTTTTAGGCACTTTTATGTTATTTTGCGACTCATTGACTTTCGCTAGTTGGAGTTTTTTTCTGTGCAGGAACACTGTGACAGGGACCGTGTTATCGCATAACCAGCCGCCCATGTTTACACGAAGCTTCTAGAACCTTCTAGAATGTTCTTCAAAGTTCAGGGATTTTTTATTTTATGTTTTGGGACTACCCCGAAAATTTGCGAAATGGCGAAAAGTGAGGGACGACGGTATTTCAACCCTCTTTAATATTTTTCCTTGTTTTTGGAAGTATTCATTGGAAGTTGATGTTTGTTTGCTGCGATAACTGAAGCACAAATTTGCCAACCGCCTGTCTGAAAGGTTTCCGCATCGTGACTGCTACATCAGTGCTGGTAGGTAATTAATATTTCGGCGAAACTGTATCATTACGTCAGACTTCCCTTAAAAGAGCTTGCTTACCGACCCGGGATTCGAACTTTCGATCACAGCCGTACGAAGGAAGAGCGAGTCTTCAGCAATGTGCCGCGTTCATTTTCGTTCCCATTTTAATGTTTCATATTTTTTAATCATTCCCAGCTATGATTTTTACCCATATTTTCCAGCCCCATTCTTCTTCATTTCAAAGCCTGAAATATGACGAAAAGGAAAAAACATCGAGCAAGATATTTCTTGACTTTGAAAATGATTGGAATTTCCGGACAAGATTTCGCATTTCCCAACAACCGAACCGTTATGCCATCTTTTGATGAGTTTTTAGGGGCAGCAGTTCCCCACCCGTTTCTACGTCTCCTTCACTCGAAGTCCATCTTCCACTTAATGATCTGATTGTCTGTGCAAATTAGCCTTGCTTTCTTCACAGCCTCTCGAGTGTGCGTAGCATAGAGGAAGAGAGAGCACTAACAGTGGCTCATGAACTTTCTCTATCCTTGCTGCGGAACTTACGTTGAAATATCTCTAGAACACAGTTGTCTGTGTGGCTGCTTCTGTGAACTGTTCTTAACCTGCCAGAAAGTTGACACTTTAAGGCTGATGTAAGTGATGGATAAAGATGTGCCTTACCAGGCCCAGGGAAATCTGACAGACCTATTTATAAAGAAACGTAGTGAGGTGCCTTGTTTGGCCCTTGGCAGTCTACGGACCTATTCATAAGGAAATGTTGGGAGACGGGTTGCTAGGTCGTTGGGAATCCGACAGACTTCTTTATAAGGAACTCCAGAGAGCTGCTTTGCCGTGCCCTTGGATATCTGTCAGTTGTAGTTTTAAACCGACGCTCACGAGGACGTGGACGTCGCATAGATTTAGTAGTGAGTTTTTTAGTGTAAGTTATTTATCAGATACGACCCAAGTGGTCTGTTTTTTCGATCGGACTTTTCTTGCTGGAAAAATGTATCCTATTGAAATAATGTAATTGCCTATTTCGTACGAAACTCATGTAAATCCCATTAAAATTGTAACGCGAAAATTTGAAAATTCCTGGCCTTTACAGAACATTTACGCCGTGAAATTGGGGAGTTCCAAAACATCCATTTTAATAACATAGTCCTACTTCCATCTCATCTCCTTCTTTCATATAACCGGCTTTTAAGGTATTCGAGTGCCAGGTTTGTGTAAATATTTTTGGCTGTCGGTCAGGACGACGTAGTGATATCTGTTCGGACTTCTTTCATGCTGTGCCTAGTTCGAAGTTTGTCCCCTGTATCGACTATCCCAGATGGGGATTTTTTATTTTTTTTTCAGCAGCCAAATGTGGGATGGTCCCACAAAATAGGCCACAGCCTTCTCTTTTACAGTCCACCATTTATGGTCACAATATTGGTACTCACTTGACGACTCGTAACTACAGCAGTTGATGCATGGTCATCAGCAAAAATAGGAAACTTTCTCCTGAGCTTATCACCGCTGTGTGAAGGGGTGCAGGGACAGTGAGTGATTACTGTGGCGACACTGTGTAGCACATATTCTGTACCTGCAGACCGCATGTGTCATTTAGATTTCGTCCGGGCGCTACAATGTTACACCTTCAACCTATGGGAAGAATTATTATTCCACAAGTCTTCACCTTTCTAAGTCTCCGGAATCGAAACCTGGACGCTTGTGTGGACGATAGAACGAGGTAATTAGACCTATGTGCCTTAGAGGGATCTAGAGAAGGGACGGAGTTTGTGGTTGAAATGTTGTTACGAGCAACAGTCTTTGTTATATTTTATGCCGAGTAGTTTTTCTGCCGCTGGAGAAATAGCCCTACTCGTCAGCTGATGTGATAGATTCAGACTTGCTTTCACGCCCACTGTTGCTCAGACTGTCGCGTTGCGTGAAGGGAACTCAAATTCGTGGATGTTTGCTTTGTCTTGATAAGAAGTATTTTTTCGACCAGTTGCGCTCGAACAGCAATCACTTGGGAAACATCTTAACAATGCAAAGGTGTACAAATTCCGGCCACCAGGTCGCACCGGGCGACTAAATTTTGTACGGTGGCGCCTAGTATTTTTGGGTCCTCAGTACGGAACTTGTGTCGTATCACCCTTCTAGTGCCTAGAATTTGGAAGTGACTCCTAGATTTCAGGGAAACTTTTGCGCCCCTGTTAATGTAGAGTCACAAAATTCTGCCCTCTGTATAAGTCATATGGAATCAAAAGATGGGGGCACAACCATGAAACCTTTTTGGATATGAAGTTACAGATTTTCATCATTTTAATTATTTCACGTAGCGATCCCTGTTCTATGCCTAACCTTTAGGAACCTTAACACCAACGTACATAACCGGAAACGGAAATTTTCGTGTCGATATATTGATCAGCACTTCCACTATAATAGTGTGCTTACCCATCAATCACTCGAGTGTGCCTGTTTGTGTTCTGGAAGTGGCTAGAAATAAATATGCTATCATTTCCGTTGCCAACATAAAATAACATGCTAATAAGCATGTAATACACTTCATCCGGCTGTATTATCCATATACAAGGCTTTTGCTATCTTGTCGTAATCCGACACTCTCATACGAAATATGTTTTGGTAAAATGGCCAGCACTCCTTGTTCGAAACACCCCAAATACCATTTTTAGGCGCGTTCGCAAAATTCCGAAAAGCGACTGTTAGCTTCGTCATGCCTGTCCGCCCTTCCTTTCTTCCGTACGTCCGTCCGTTCGTTTGTTCGTCCATTTGTCCGTGCATCCGTCTGTCCGCATGGAACCACTCGGATCCCATTGGGCGGATTTTCATGAAATTTCATGTTTGAGTATTTTTCGAAAATCTCTCCGAAAAATTCGGGTTCATTAAAATCTGATAATAATAAGGGGTACAGTGAAATAGTCGTTGTGACGACCACATGAAGCGCAGTATTTTTATTGTCCAGGGACCAGTGTGCTTTAAAATGTTACCTTTTAATGCAGTAATACAGGCTCACTCCACAGGCGCAATTTCACAGTCGATGCACAGTTTCGGAAACAAGCAAAACTAGCCTCTGGCATTGAATGGCTTTTCTGTGATGACGTCGGAAATATCCATCTAGTTTTCGGAACTGTCGTATATCCAATAACGATACAAACGAGAAAACAATATTGTCAGCAAGAAGTTTGTTTCAAGTGCCGCTATCCACACCTTTCTCTCCAGAGAACTCAATTTCCAGCCGTATCCAATAAGTCCTGTGGTCTGTTGAAGACCGATATCCAATAAGATGAAGGTGACTCTTGCTTCCACCAGTAAACATTATATTTATCCGTCTGGACTTATTAGACAACTTTGTAAGTGGTTCATCATACAAACAGTAGATAATATACCTACCTTACACGATATCTCTTTTGTAGTTTCATCGTGTGTCATTGATAACCTTACCCTGCTTTGCGGATGCCAAGTGACAGGCGGTCCTTACATACTGCACAGGCTGACAGCCGTATTTAAATATTGCTTTTGACCCTTTCTGTACTAATAGTGAGTCATAATACATGGAAACTTAACATATTGTACTTGTTACTCTCCCTTCAGTGACGCGTTGCACCGAGACTAACAGCGTGTGAAGAGTAACATGTCCGTACAATGCACAGAGGCCGGCAACGAAGGGTGAAAGGCATGTCGCCAACAAAAACTTGACCAAACGTGCAATAACAAAGATATTTTGGGAGGAAATTGTAAACCCTTTTTGCCTTCTAATGCCTGGATCTGAATGACTAGGGCAGTGTTTCCCAACCAGGATTCAGCAGAACATCATTAGGGGTTCCGCGAAAAATCGTGGCATGACTACAAAAATATTTGGGAAATTTTGACATAATCGTCCCGTGAAAGATTTCAAATATGCCTCACAAGACAGGAAAAATGCTTAAATTTTCTTCTTATTGTGTAAGCTGACTTACACACACACACGCGTGCGCGCGTATCAGCTGTGTGAAAATAAATTTTTGTGACAATAATTTACCTGTAACTGGGTGGCGCTCCCTGGTGTCAACTCTTCCTGTCCTGTAAACATTTTTCGGGATATGAAGAATAACTTTAGTATTTACTCCACGGAAGAAAGGTTCGGAAACACTGGACTAGGCAATGAAGAATTATCAGTTATAACCGCACAACTGACTGGCTGGGTTTGGAACATAACACACATATAGCTGTGTGCAAAATACAGATTCAGACTGCATTAAATCTGGACCACATAAACTCCAAGTTTTTTAATGTCGCAAAGTTCATAACAGTAAAGGGATTGTAATTTAAGTTTATGATCAAACTGTGTATAAAATTTCACATGGTTTGTTACTTATCATTATGAAAGCGAAAGCTGTTTGTATATTGCATTTCGCCGCTCTGCTATTTTACATTGAACAAAATATGATTCAGTTGTATGATTTACCACACACATGTCAGGCTGCACTTTGTGTTACTGTAGTGTCGCTGCAACATCGGTAGTGCGAGCTATCGCCATGTTGGCCGTGCTGATGATAGGAAATTAAGAAACGCAGACCTGGTGCGGGTTTTAGTGGCATGACCTCCACATCAGCTTTCATTAAAAATATGTTTCTTCTGAGTTAAGACTGGAACAGGCAATATCTATCTTAAGGAAAGTGCAGATTTTAAGTTGCCATGGATGTATACAATACAATGTACAGGACACAGAGGGCTGAGGATGCATCGTGTGTGACCTGAGATACGTGTGCATTGGCTGGCTATGAACTGCACAGCTGGCTTTCCAGTCGTGATTGTCGCCTTGCATTTTTCTTCTGTCAGCACGTTCAAACAGAAAGTGAGCACCCTGGCCATTGCGTAGGGACAGCTGGCAAGGTGATCAGGCACAGTGTAACTGTATTGTCATCAGCTTCCTAGATTTTACAGGGGCAAGTGACAGAAATAGTATACAAGGAAGCGGCCGTGGTGTGTCAGGAATTTTCTGACGCCGCATTTATTTAGACGCGCTGAGGAAGTCGACGATCGTTATTAGGTGTCTGGCGGACTTTTCGAGCTCAAATCCCCGAATGTCTGCTTCCTTAATTTAATTCTCTTCCATTCCTTCTTTTCTTATATACAGTGCACATTCCTTATTGCGAGGTCGGTACAGTAACTAGGCTGCCGAGGAAACGTGGTTCGAAGCCCGGCAAGTACAAGAGATATTTGTTAGAAATGTTCAGACCGGCTGTGGCCCCATCCAGCCTCCTCTTCAGTGTATAAGCCTAGTGACGGTTTCTGCGCGGGTAAAGCCTCCGGGGCGTGAAGCTGACCACTTTTCTGTATCTAGTACCTTAGAGTGGAGCGGCAACTCCTTTCCCCCCATGTCCCTTCATGGCGTGCACAGGAAAAGATTTACCTAACCTTTACACACTGGAGCTCAGCCTTAAACCCGGCAACTACATCATCTCCCGAAACAACAGAATAACTGTCCCTTCCCATCGCCCGTTATTTGGTTATTTTATTTGGTTTTTTCTTATTTATTGTCCGCCACCCAATTCGCAAACAGTTTGCGACGCACTGCAATCTATAAGTCGCCAACGAAGTCGCAACCAAAAAATAAACTCAATAGAACCGCTTGAGGCATTGCGTTGTTGGAAAACATTTGCACAAAAAAAACTTTCAACTTTTCTCATCTAAGTTGTATACAAGCTTGTGTTTGTTTCGCACATCTGACGCCATGGACTGAACAAACTTCAGCGATTCACTGATTAAATTATTGTTAATTTATTGCATGATTGATGGATCAATAAACTGGTCATTTGGTTGATTGAATGAATATGTGTAGTTAATGCATAGTATTAGGCGCTTTCCGATAAAATTTTAGAGGTCACTATTAGTTTCGTAATATCCTTCCGTCCCTCAGTAATCGCTCCCTGAACTGTAGATCCGATAGGCTTTCAATCAGGCTTGTTGTGATACAGCGGCATAGAATTTAGATTACTATGAAGGCGTAATTATACTTCGAGGTTTCAACTAATATCTCTGTAGTTCTTTCATTAATCTTCTTGAACCTGTACGGCACTTCTTTTGCACAGGAGTTGCAGTTACTACGTACTTCGCATTCCAGTTTAAGTCCACGTTAGTGAAGGGTCGAAATAGACGGTCACGTATTTAGGTGAGTTTTTGAGTCCATCTGTCAATTCCTGATACATGTGTTTAGGTCAATACGGCACGGGAATGAAGATGGCCGGAGCACGAAACTTGTCGAAATTTTCTATTTAGTATCGACGTTAGTGCGTGCGTATTAGTACCCCCTGTCTCATGTGCCTGTCTCTATATAGTGCAATATACTTACTACTTTTCTTAACCTTATCAGACACCAAATAAGTGCTGACCAGAACGGTTACTGTTATAAATTTTACTTCATTTTGGTCCTTAACGTGTGATGTCCGGCACTTTAGTGCATGTTACAGTGTCTGAACCCCATAGGACAAATTTAATGCGTTCCATGTCCGTGCACTATATTATACAAGAACACTAACCACAAACAAATGCACAAAGAGCGTTTGTCATCAATCGTAACACACTCCTACATGTTTCGACCCTGCTGGGTCATCTTCAGGGAAAACTTCTTGTTATCGTTACACTAAAGTTGTACTTTATATTTGAGTGAGAATGTGCTGTTGACTGTGTACTGCGTTGTTTTTGGAGGCGTGAACTCTCTGTGGCCCGGGCCGCGGCCCGGCCCACAGAGAGTTCACGCTTCCAGTACACAGTACACAGTCAACAGCACACTCTCACTCAACTATAAACTGCAACCTTAGTGTAACGATAACAAAAAGTTCTCCCTGAAGATGACCCAGCAGGGTCGAAACACGTAGGAATGTGTTACGATTGATGATAAAACTCTCTCTGTGCATTTGTTGGTGATTAGTGTTCTTGCCCAAAGGACAAATTTATCACGACCCAACATCAAGAAATACGCAGCTGAGGATACCAGAGGACCTATAAAGCCTTGTACCTCCCTAATTTTTGTCCGCCATCTGCAGCAAGGTGGGTAACTGTTACGAGACTGTGCGTCAGGGGAACGGGTGAGGGCTGCGTGTTGCATAAAGCAAAAGGGGCTACGATTATTTCCTAGAGTCCAACAACAATGATGCTGATTATTTACTGTGCTGATGGCTTGTACATGGCCCAAAGGTCCCGATCCAGGCGTCATGTTGGGCTGTCCCACAGGATCATCCAACTAAACACACGGGGACCCTAACAAGGTCCCGTATATGCGCCCACCGCAACACGACCAGTAAACGTTTCGCGATCCTAGAATATTCCCCACTTAGGTAGATGACGTCACTGCGCCCATGTTGTTCTGGGGTAGTGTATGGCTTGTCTCTTTTGGTTTCAGTAATTCGTAGAAAATTCGGCACGTGTTTCATAATCAATTTATAACCTTTCACATTTCACTATCATATTGAAACAAGTAGGCTAACACAGTGTAGGCTTCACAGACCCGTTCATGTTTACACTATTTCTTATTGATGTCAGTTACTAAGACCATATCAAATGCTCTCTTGTAATTAATAGACACTAAATTCATACACATCTCTTCACTGTTGATTTCTGTCAGAGTTGTGACATTATTTATTCCGTGAAATTGATCGGATTACATATTTCATTCATGTCTGATAACAGTGACCCCTTGTACGGCGACAGGATCCATAAGGGATCGAAGACATTTTAGGTGTCTGCATGCAAAGAAAAACTACACATAACAGCATACAACTTTTTAACCATTTTTAATGAAAAAGCGATAATAAAAATCACTGTTTTAATCAAAGTTTGTGGAACCTGTTCATATAAGGATAACATTAGCTGCAAAAATATTGCAATATAATATGCATTACTTTTGTAACGTGTTACATGTTAGTAAGTTTTAATTCATGGTCTGGAGCTCCCTGAAGATGGTGTAAGTAACGCCGAAACATGTAGGAACGTTATAACACTCTTACTTGTTTATATCAGTGGTGCATTTGTTGGTGTTATGAATGAAATATTTAGTTCTGTAACAGTTGTTTGTTTGTTTGTTTGTTTGTTTGTTTGTTTGTTTGTTTGTTGCTTATTCTTGTGCTGTTAATTTGTTAAATACTTAAGAACTCTAATGTAAATTGCATACGGCTGTGTAAATGATGTGCGTAAAGAGTGGTTAATAACATGACCTTACTTCTTGTACACACAGATGACATTACGCAAAAATGCCTTAGCGTACCTAACGGTTTAAATATATTGAATATGCTGAATGATAAATATATTTTAATGTGCCGCCAAGCAATGACCGTCGATCAACATTCTTTTTAAATATAGAACCACGTAACTGTGTATAGGCGTGTCTCATGATGTTGAAGCCCTTCGTATTGATGTCTCTTATTAACATCTTTCATCACCATCCTCTGTGTTTCAGACAGGTTCTGCTTATAACGTCATCAGGTTTTGTGCGTGATGGCAGGCTTCCGCCGCGGTGTAAATAAGATCTGCGCTCTTTTGGGATTTTACGCAGTGTGTAACGGTAGTTTCTTACAGGCGTTTCGGGACAACCTATTGATCCCATCTTCAAGGCTTCATCCTTGAAGATGTGCCTAAATTTCGGAAGGAAACTGCAACTCTACGCTGCGTAAAATCCCAAAAGAGCGACGGTCTCGCCGTCAGGTATTGTTAGTGTTAGTGTTAGTGTTAGTGTTAGTAGGCTCAGGTGACGTGTGTGATTTTGTGTGTTATACGTGGATCTCTGATTCTCATTGCTGACAGAACCTTAACTCACAAGGTTGCGGTGAAGGCAGGGGGTACGGTTCCTTCAGGCACGCCACGGCTTTGTGAATGTCCAACTCTGTTCGTGTCGAAACATCATTGGCCGACAGTTTGTTATTGGTATCACTCTGGCAGTCACAGTTTTCCTGGCTGAGCTGATACTGTCATCCGTGCAGTCTTGTGACTGCACACTTCAACGCTTAGAGCTGAAATCATCTGACGAGAGCGCTTAATCCTTCTGCCCGAGGTATGGTTCTAAAGTCAAAAGCAGCCGTGAACAGGGGTCTGTGTGAGGATTATAGAGGTAAGACACTGCCTAGAGGGAAGAGATCTCTTGCCTACCTGTTATATACAGGGTCCTCATTTTATTTGTCATCTATCGGTTGTTGCTTCCGGGCTGTATTCCGCTGCGCGTGTGGGCGGTCGAGTGAGTGCGCTACGTTAATACGATAAACGTAACTACAGTACTGCACTGGTGCAATATGTTTCGGCCAGACAGGCACGGCTGTACCAAGTATATTCAAAATGTGTGAATTTATGTGTGCGGCAGGGGTAGCTGTTTAGGCACCTGACGACTTTAAATTACACTTTTATTTCAAAAAAATACTACCTACGAGACATGCATGGTGTTTCCTGTGGATCACAAATATGGACTCAAGCTTGAAGCTTCATAAGCGCATTTTCTGAAGTTTGTGCCGACACTTCGAAATGAAAAGAGCAAAACGCACGTGTGTGAAAATGATTATAGACCGATAAACTTACAAACAGAGTTAGTACTGACGTGTATATTACCGTCGAACGTAACGGACTTTTAATAATATCATCAATAAATGCTACATGTTTCGCTCCTTAAGGACCATCATCAGGCACTGAAATACACGATTTAGTTATGTTTTAAATCATGTTCGTATTTTAGTGCCTCATGATGGTCCTGAAGGGCCGAAACATGTAGCATTTATTGATGATATTATTAAAAGTCCGTTGTGTCTGACGGTGATATATATATATGTATATATATATATATGCATGTATATATATATATATATATATGCCAATAGTAATATGTCACAGCACAACGAGGTAGTTTCCATTAAAATTATAAACACAACTTTAGGCTACTACCGAGCCCAGTGGCCTGGCGGTCGAAGGCGTAGGTCTGCTGCCTAGCGCTTGCTGGGATCGTGGGTTCGAATCCCACCGGCGGCATGGATGTTTGTCTCTTGTGAGTGTTTGTGTTGTCACGTAGATGTCTCTGCGTGGGGCCGGAGTCGTACCGACTGTGGTGTGTGTCTGAGTGTGATCAAGTGAAAATAAAAACAGCCTCGACACCTACTGTGAGTAGGTAGAAGAGAAAGGACTACGAAACGAAACGAAGCTTTAGGCTGCTGATTAATTGATGTGTTTGTCTTAATTTCCAACTGATGGAAGTAAATGTTATAGCAACGAGAGGTTTGTGATCCACAAGGAAAATGGAACGCTAAAAGACCAATAAAATGTGTCTTTGTTGTTATCTCTCTGTTCGTTTATTTATCCTCGCTTTCTGTACACCTCTCGCTCCTTCTGTTCCTTACCTGTGGACTGACCGACAGGTATATTAATGCTGATGACAAACACTGATATTCGAGACTAAAGCAGGCGACGGAAGGGTGTCTCCCTCGGCGGGGCCTGTCACATGGTAGGGCCAAGAACAATCGTATCGGGTTACTATACATACGTGCAGCATGGAGCTTAATTAGCGAAAATCCTTTCACGTCACGTGACTTCGGTGGACTTTAGTCGCGTCTGATCATGCCCACAGCAGCCCTGCCGACAGAAGTGCCATGCATTTAATATGTTTACCTTGCATGTGTGGTTACTATGACAACCTTTTAATCGTATATTGGACACATTTAACAATTTTTTGAGAACTTTTTGACATTATTTCAACGATAGTAACAAGATGGCGATCGTGCGAACATCTGTGGTGGAACGACTGCGGTGACATTCGTTGCAGACATTTTATATTGTGACAGACTGTACAAGATGGCTGATTGACAGAACAATAAATAGTCTGTGTTTTTATTACGTTGCGTGAAACCCACGTAATACTATACGCATAAGCGTAACTTGTCTAATAACAATGGGGGCAGGCGGGCAAAAAGACCATGGGTATTAGGGACTTTATTTTACAAAGGAGTCAAATTTGAAAGAGGAGAAAATTGGCCCCATAAAACGCATTTTTTTTCATTTTCTTTTTTCTGCCTATTTTTTATTTGCCACTATTCAATTCAGTAACCAAATAAACTATTCCTAGGTTGAGAAAATATTGGGGGGGGGCATTTGCCCCCCATGTCGCCCCCCCAAGTTAGGCCTACGCCTATGACTAGACGTAATTATACGTAGTATCGATGATTACAATCGGTGATGATACTGATAACAATCGGTGATGATACTGATAACGATGATAACAGCCGAGTGCCGTTGTACTGCGTGTGAAGGTGCTCTATTGCACCGCTCAGATGCTGCAATCGCTTCTCACGTAATCCCCTCTGTGCACGTGACTAATGTGTATTCTGTGTCGTCTTGCACACGTTGCTGGGCCTGGCGATGCGCCGATCCACCATCAGACGAGTGTAAACAGTTATCTAAGTGACTGTTTTTACGGAATGAATTTGATACTTCAGTGTTGTTGATCATAATAATAATGATTGTGATCATTTACCTGGTACTTCTATGGCGTGTCTTCAAATTCTGGTAATACCTCTTAACTCTGCACAGTACAAACCAAATAATATAAATTAAACATTATAATTCGTTGCAACCTCAGATTTCGCAGTGGCCTGTTTTAATCAATGTCTAATTACAGACGAAACTTTTACTGTCATCATCGCCGCCGCCGCCGCTGCCGTCGTCAAAAGAATCATCACTATTGATAAAATTTTGATGGGGAAACCTATGGAAGGTACCTAATTGGAAGACCTTAAATGAGGTTAATAGAATGACATTAAGACATAGCTTACGGAAACAGGTTATGGGGATATAGAAAGGATGGAACTGGCTCAGAGTTATGTCCAACGATGGAATTTGGTCTCTTCGATATTAAAACTATGTGTTTTATTAGCAGGCAGTTCTTAATCACCTTATTAGTAAAACTGCTAGCCCCGTGTCTTCTGTAGAATGTGACTTCCATTGAATTTCTGTTTACGACGTTGTGTGGTTCTTCAATGGAGTTGTTGCTTTGAGGGATGCCGTGGCGCTTACCGTACTGAATTTTTATCCCACAAACCTTCTTCTTTCCAGTGTAATTCACTATTCAAATCGTTAAAAAACTGCAAATACTTGACTTGCAGCTTTTGAAAGATGTCGAAGAACGTTTCTTTCATTGATCTTCGTAAACATCAGATAAAACGAAAGCGGTGAGGCCACTTTTTAAAAGAGATATCTCGTGTGTAACACAGAAGTCGTTCTTGTTTGAAAAAAGTACATGCCCTCTGTCACCCCTATAGACAGGATTGCTTTGGGCATTATATTGAGATTCTGTTTCGGTATATGATAGACCCATTGTCTTCAGTGTACGGGTAATGTAAAGGCTTTTAACTTATTTTTATAACATTAAATCTAACAGTAACTTTCATTAATTATCTCTAAATTGCTCAATGTCTAGTAAAGAACGGAGTGGGGAGAAAGGAAGAAGGATGCACTTTTTATGTGTGTGTACTTTGAATCCCGTTGGCTTACAATAGGGAGGCGCTTCTGTGTATGTCCATCCACCCTCCAAAATCCCCTATCTCCCACAAATCTCTCGTCCAGACACTCATCCAACCCTCCATTCTCTTTCCTCCCCCCACCCCAAAGAGCCAGCTCTTTCCTCTTCTTTTACCCCTTACTCTAACTGCTACTGCAACTGCACCCCTTCCCCACAATCCTGGCAAATACAGACTACATAAAAATAACATGCACCATTTTCCAGTGTATTTTGTATATTTGCAGAATGTGCGTAGAGTGAAGAACACATGATGGGGAATTTGTGTCGGTGTGCCTGTTGAATTGTAAAAACTAGTGAACTAATTCCGAAGAAATTTGTAATGGAAAGTTTACGCTGATAATGTTGAGACGGATTTAACGTATGTTTCAACCAGCATAATACAACAGCGATTTTACATGGGGCTCAAATTGAATTTGATGTACAGTCTTCAAACCGTGAGATCCTACCAAAGCAGTGTTATATTGTATAAAATGTAGACGTTATTCAGAGTTGCTTTCCTGCTTGGAACATCAGCGGATAAAAGAATATTTAAAGAAACGCAGCGGAAGTAATTTGTGGGCGTAAAAGTGTAATTACCTTCGTAACAACTATTATTATTTGTGGTGCTGCCGCGACAGCTCAGTCGGAATAGTGAAATCACTAAGGGCTGTGCGACTTCGGCTTTGAATTCTGGGGGAGGGGGGGGGGCGGAGTAAGATATTTTGCGTTCTCCATACCCTTCTGGAGTGACCCTGGGACTGAATCAGCTTCGTGTACAACGGGTACTGGGACTCTTTCCTGGGGATAAAGCGGCTGAGGCGTGGCGCTGACCAACCACCCCTCATCTTTAGCCGAAGTTAAAGAATGAGTGGAGCCATACCTCTACTCCCGTTTTTTACCTGCGTGGCCTGTTACGGGGAGACCTTTACCCTTTACCGTACCATTATTTGTAAGACATGAACATTGAGGCATTTGATATTTTGAGGACATGTGGCGAAATTACTCATGTTTAAATTTTTATATTCCTGCTATGTAACCCCCTTTAAAGTGTTATTCTCAACCATAGTAATTATAGTAATGGTAAGTGCTATGCCGGTACTTCCCCAGTAAGCACTGGCCACTTTGCTCCGTTCAACCATTACGAATTGAAAAACCTCCACTCCAGGCAGGGCCTCATGGTCTCCTTGAAGACTCCACACCATCGCCGTCAGGCGTCCTTGGTAGACTAAAAACCACCGTTTAGGAGACCTGCACTAGCGCCGCAGTCACTCTGGTGACGACGCAGCTGACATCTCGAGAGCAGTTCGGTGAAAATCGTCGCCGCGACAGCGTCAGATCTTTCGTGTTTCAACTTCACAGTTCCTGACATCCTCCTCCCTGGGGCACACTGTTTTTGAGGAACAGGGACGTTCATTACTGTGTCAAAAATACCAATATGTATCTCTATCCTCGCCCAGCTCAGTCCAGGTCATCACCTCAGACAATTTACGTACGTGCGATTCACTATAATATTACTTTCCCAGCTACGGTATCACCTTCAAGGACTCTTCTCACTTGATGTTTGTTGACTGAAATTTTGTATGCGTTTCTCACTTCCCACAGACATAGGACGTAACCGTCATTGTCTTCATCCTTTTGGTCTCGTGTTTGGTGTTACCTCATAGCACTGTGCATGGTGCCCAACAAATTATTACCCTGAAAATGGAAGCGGAAGTTTTCCAGAAAATGTGGTATATACCCACAGGGTGTCACAGTCCACAATACAATAGAGCAGTCCGTCGGCCGTCCCGACTATGTGGGGAGACGGGTGGACCTGGTTACCCGGGAGTCCGGATCACCGAGGTCAAACTCCATGGTATAGGTGACACAAGAAGACATCACTAATGCTAAAGTAAAACTCATTAAAGGGAAGCTACTGTAGCAGACAGTGTTTGATGGTGATGATGATTCTAATAATTATAATATTAATAATAATAAGTAGAAGCACAAAGGAGTTCAATATTGAAGACAGCGTTATATGCACCATTAATAGTATGCGCGGAATAGCTGCGACTCTGTATACCCTAGAAACATGGTTTGTTTCAGGTATGTAAGTGTGAATACCCTGCATAAAGGAGATGATGGTAATAATAATAATAATAATAATAATAATAATAATGCAATAAATTCAATGGAGTATACTGGGCTATATTTGGCCAAAAATTCTCCGGAGCACTCCGGGTGCGGATTACCGAGGGACAACTGTAATTTAAATCTTCTTTGTCTTGGAAGCCTTAAGTCTCTTCCTACAGTACAGGGCGAAGTGCTCACACACGGTCAGATCGGGCGTGTATGGACTAAAAATGGAATTCTGTGAGAGGGTGTGCGATATGTTCATGAACACCATGTGTACAGGGTTACCCCTTGCATTGCGTCCCTCTCTGTGGTTGCTTGGCAACCCGCCCAGGGACAAACAAACATGGGAACGCTTTCTGGGGGTGCCGCTTATCAAAACTAGCGAGGGGACGTTCAGTATTACTCCCATACACAGTCGCTCTGCCGTTCTTGCCGGGTGCTTCTCTGGCGGTCAACACCAGTTTCCACTCTGACAAGATCTGCGCCACTTTGACCTTCCCCCCACACTCACATATTCCATAACTCCAGTTTACAACCTCTGTTGTTCCCCACCTCCAGTGTTTGATAATCAAATATTATTATTGCAATCGCCGGTCCCGATGGCCGTGTGGTCTAAGGCGTTGGTCTGCAGCAGCTCGATTGCTGGAATCGCGAGTTCGAATCCCGCCGGTGGCATAGCTATTCGTCTCTTGTATTTATTATGTGTTGTGTGGGTAGCGGCGAGCTGATCGCTCGTTCAGGGGAGTCCTGTCGGGAGTGTCTGTCTAGTTGTGTGTTGTCTGCGTGTAGAAGCCTCAAAAAGAGCCGGCCTATGCTCGATTCGGGATTAAGAATGTACGGATGACCAGATTTAACTGGCACAGGACATATCCCAGTGCCGAGCGGTTGTGTAGAAGCTAATATTCCTTTGTGTTACACAAATGGCTCTGCGGAGTTGGTTTCGAAGCGCGGTGCCTATGTGTAGCATTTAAAGGATTAATGTAGGAAGTACAAATAGTGACTCTGCTTGCGATGGTTAAAACAGCTCGGTCGTTGCCATCAACGCAAACGTATGATGTATCAGAGCAAAGACATAGTATTTGTATGTGTGAGTGAGCGATGCCCCGTGTAAGGATCTGTGTTATCAAGATGCGAATTGCCATTGATAATATTTCCCCTCACGCAGACGTTGCGGGAACTATTCAACTCTTTGTGACGGAATAATGCGCTATGAGGACTGTCTGTCTGTCTCGCTCTTTAGAGTCGTTACATGCTGGTGACAATGTGAAACTGTTTCAATATTGCTGTCTGACATGTCACCCTAGCTTAATGTACATATTCAATGAATCACCTGCTCTCCACATGTTTCGATTACCTGTCAAATGTCATATCAGATTCTCGCCATGTTACAACCAGCATTGTTCCCCCGTAAGAAGCTCCACCTCAATGTCAGATCATTATTGTTAGGTTACATGTGCGCTGTCTCAGTCGCCTGTTCTTCACACTATCTGTCCAACGTTTCTTCTTCCTTTACGTGATACACTGGCAAAATTCGAGATTCCATGCGACTTGTGTGCGCCATCCGTTGTTCTTATCACCTCAACCATTCGCGTATCGGGTGACGGATTGACGGACAGAAAGATGCAGTGAGTTTCTAGGGTTCCAAGCAAGGAACCAGCCGAATAGTGACGTTTCAAGTGTAGGCCTTTTTAGTACAGCTTTGAAGTAAAATTATCCCTGCGTACTTTATTCTGACGTATGGGCGAATGGAAATGTAACTTTACTAATTCTTAACGTCAACCCAAGATCGGGGTGGATGTTTAGTTCTACGCCCCGGCCACTTTACCCACAAGGGAGAACCGCCAGTAGCGGTTGGATAGGCAGCTTGGCCAACCCCAAAGCCGGAATTGTTTATATGCGATTAGTATTTGTTTGAGATAAATTGCATTCGGTCATTTTCGGTTGTTACTTCAACTACAACGGTTATTTGGTGTTTAATGTAAGTAGAGGCTAGATGTGCACGGTAGTAGAATAATTACTGAGCCAGAAGTGGTTGTAACCTGTTTCTAGGTTTCTAGGAGAAGTCTGTGCAGTCGTCTGCAAGCGCTTACGGGAACCATGAGGTCAGTGCTAATGATAGGCCGTGTCACGTCCAAAATTTGAGGCTGGCAACTGTGGAATGCAAGTCAGATGGTCACCCCTTGAGGGAAAGTGTCGCATACGGAACATAGCTCCTTGTGTCTAATCCAGTCTGCGAGACATATTTATAATTATTTGGACATACGGATATCTCAGTGAGATAAGAGATATTCTTTAAGATAAGAGATATTCTGTAGAAAGAAAAAAATTGTAACAGTGTGCATCAGGGTTAGCAGGTTCGCGTTTTTGCTTTCCATTGTTTTCCTAGATGAATTATGGATAAAATTATCACTCTACCTGGTTGTAACAGTTTCTCGTACTTCTGCCTTCACTAGTGCCAAGTATCACGCGATAGTCCCCTGATTTGTTTCATGTATATACTTGAATACGCTTCCAAGTCCAGCACTTTTTTTTTTCAAGACCCGAAATCACGAGGCGGAAGTTAAGAATTATGTCCCGTTTTGAAGAAGAAATTGTGCTTATAACGCAGGATTTCATCACTCTTTTTCATTCAGTCTTAAATCCAACCTCGTTGTAATATTTGCCGATATTCTTCATGCATATGTTTGGTTTAGCCCTGTTACTGTACGGACGAAAGAGTTTTTCTGTCGTATTTATTACAGGCAAAAAGCGTTCTGACAGAAATACAGTGTATTACAATTTGCAATATTATTCGAGAGGTTCACTACAAGAAGTAATAAACTGTATTGCTCGCAAAGTTTTAGTCCTTTATCCTAAAAGGACTGGATCACTTTAGAGACGATAATGAGAATATAATGCTCAAAGACTAGATATTATGTAACTAGACTGCGAGTGCCTGGGCTTGATTAAAGACGAAGCGTATCTGTTTTATATAAGGACTCAGTGCGTACCGCGCTGTAAACACTCTCCACTTCGGTTATAAAAACCAATCTCTTAATGTTTTATAAGGCAAAAGTTGCTGTTTGTTCTGAGATCCGTACAAAACACACAAACGCAATGTGGGCACCACGTAGAATTTTTTATTGTTAAACTTGGTGGTACGTAAAGTTACCGCTAGGCTTTAAAAGGTTAAAGTGGCTCGGGTTGGAGTCCAGTGGTGATATTTTGAAGGCCTGGTGATGAACCTGTTCTGTATAAAGACAAAGAAATCCTTGGTCCAGTTTTTCGTCTAAGCTGCGCGGGTGCGCGGCCGCGCAGTAACTGAAATGCTCCCGCACACAGTGAATTGTTGCCACGCAGCTGGAATTTTTCAATTTTCATTGTAAATATTCTTATTATGCTTATTACAGGAAACTTTTAAAGTGTCGCGCAGTCGTCAGGCCGTGTAAGAATTTTCTGCTCAGAGAAGTAGCAGGTCCGCGCAGCTGTAAATGAAGTTAGAGGGAATGCTGCGTTGGTCGCATTTATTCTCCCACTTCTCTTTATATACCTCGCCACGTGCAGTTGATAAGGCGTTCGTAAATAAATTTAAAAACAGACTAATACTAGTCGTATGTACGGAAAACATAACAGGGCTCCAACACTCAGAGCAAACCCGTCGGTCAACTCCGGTAAGAGAACCTACACACGAGCAGAGAGATATGCCTGGCCTCCACATTATGCGTACAGTTTACGAAACTTCTGCAGGCAACGCATGAAAGCTTTTAACTGCAGCTTTCTGTGCCAGAACAGCGTCCGTTTATAAAAGGTCTGTTGGCTAGGTCAGTGTGTCTCAGACGGGGAGACGCGACTGCTTGAATTTGTGTGATAGCCTGGTAGGCTAATAGTCGCTTACTGTTTGTTCTGGTAGCAGTGACAGTGATTTCAGTTACTTAAGTTGGGTCATCCCGATGTGTCACTGTCAGTCAAATTATATAGTAAAAAAAAACAGTGCGACACACCAGTATATATACGTATGCTTGCACGCTGTAGCACTATTTATATACGTGTGCTATACTACATGTTTCGGCTCAGCTGAGCCATCATCAGGTGCATGTACGTATCAATACAACAAAGATCGTTAGTTGTATACTATAAAAACTATTAGTGAGCTCTCGCTAATGTACTGTTTAAAAACGTAAAATACCCAGATAAAACTGAAATCAAACGTAAACACTTACCTAATAAATAGTTTTTCCCAAAATGTATTATTATGACCAATTATATGGGTTAATTGGAAATGTCAAAAGTGAATCGTCTCCGTTTTTTACTTTTTGGTGAATCCAAATATTATCGCCGCAATAGGTGATGTAACGTCCAAGTTCTATAGGAAGAGTCTGGAATCGTGGAGTAGGTCAGCTGCAGATACCTCAAATTGTATTGGGCAGTGTAAGTTGTAGGGTTCTGTTTAGGCTGCACGACCTCGTAGGGATAATTATGGGGTGGCAATGTATATTTTCCTTAGGAAGTTTGCACCGTATCGTAGTATATGTATTTAAAGGGGGTAGACTGCTCACTGTTATATATCATAGTCTCCTGGTCGTGCACTACACTGCTGGATGGGCAGCCGAACACGTTGTTTGGTCGTGTCATCGGTTTGAGCCCTTATCTCTTTGTTTAACTGCTGCTGTGTCGATATTTTTCATTTAGACTTCCTTATACGTCGTGTATGCAAAATGCGCCTCTTCCTGCTTATCTGTTTGCAGGCGTGGGACGATTCGGCTCCCGCTGGACGTGTGCTCATGAAATTCTATGTTGGGGAGTTTTGCGAAGATCTGTTGAGAACATTAATTTTTTGTTTAATTGGACAAAATTAACGGGCAGTGCAGATGGATACCTGCGTAAATTCATGATACTTGGCGAAACTCCTTGTCGGGTGACAAAAGTTTCATGTTGAACTCTACCAAAGTAAGCAAGACACACATTTCGTGCCAAACACACTTTCACGGCCGAAAATCATGTCTTGAGAAATAATTACAAAAAAAAAGACAGTGCGAAAGAGGCCAAAGACATAATTGTCTAAATATAGATTCGTTTTAGTGTGACGCAGTAACCCAGTGACCCGGTATTCGCGTTGTTAAGTGACACGTGTCTGCAGTTGCCAGTTTTGTTCCTCATGCGAGCTACATGATGCATAATCCCAGAAAAGAAAAATGTGCAGTCGTAATATTTGTAATCTTAATAATATACGTAATAATATTTAATATTTGTTCGTTACATCTGGGAGTATGAAATTTTGTGTGTAGAAGGATTATAAAAATACCTGCCCACTGTGCACTTAATGTTGTTTGTAAATCAGTTACTAAATATTCCTACAGGGCGAAGATTTGAGGTTAATTTAACCGGTAAATTTAACATAGACAAAATCAGGGTAGAAGTATATATAATAAGTTTTTTCAAATAAATATAGTAACAGGTCCTAATAATAGTAATAACATCCTGTAATATACGTACAGTTGTGGGCAAACAACAAGTGTAACTTCAGTGTAGGAATGTTACGAACGTCTGTGAAGGGTCCGCGTTGCGAATGCGCGAACTCGTATCTTTGTTACTTTATAGATATGTTTCCTTGTAAATCATAACATGTGCTTTGCGAGATTCGAAATTTTTAGCTGCAGCGGCTCTGAAGATTGCTGGCTTTTGTGGTTTAGTAGAACTCTACGACGTTTCGGAAGAACTTACTGGCTCCGTCTTTAGCTTAGGAGTTTGATTTAACGTTTGACTTTTTGTACATATTGTGATCCTTTCTTGTCATAAAATTTTTCAGTCTCCGGACTTTGGTAAATCCTATCAGTGCACGGATAAATTAACTTCAGATTCAATTCAGTGATTTCTTGCTGCCATGCGGTTCAGAATTTTTTATTCCCGTCTGCTATCTAGATACTATAGCTTTTACTGTTGTTTTATGTGCTTCTGAAACGTGATCTGTCACATTAACGGAGAACATAAGCTGGGGCTATTCTAGGACAGGGTGCTGAGGATAATGTTTGGACCTAGGAGAGGGGGAAGTACAAGAGACTGTAGAAAACTCAGTAATGAGGAACTTTATGATTTATGCTCTTCGCCAAAAGTTATTAGTTGATCAATCAAATGAAAGGAGACGAGATGAACGGGGCATGTGGCATGCATAGGGGAGAAGAGACATAGGGGAGAAGAGACATAGGGGAGAAGATACATACCTCTAGGATTCTGTTGGAGAACCTGAAGGGCGGAACCGCTTGGAAGCCTTGGGCGTCGATGGGAGGATAATATTAAAAATATATGTTAAAGGAAGAGGATAGGAGGGCGTGGACTAGATTTATCTCGCTCAGAATAGAAACCAATGGCGGACTCGTGTGAATGACGTAATGAAACTTCAGGCTCCAAAAAACGTAGGGAATTTTTTGACTAACTGAGGATCTGTTAGCTTTCAAAGAAAGATGTGTTTGCTCCTAGGAATTGGTTAGGTACGTACATGAAAGAATTGTGCGTAGACCCTATATTTGACAGTAATTACTAAATATGTAAATAATTATTTTATGCAAGCCTTTGTAATACACAAATGCTAAACATTATACTAACACGCGATCTGCTTTACCGTGAGGTAGGCAACTACGTCTATGTCGCTGTGCCGCCACGTGGCAACGGTTTCGAAGCTGTGCGCAAACCGCATCGTCAGCTGCAGGCGATCTAAGGACCACAACAGCAAGTCAGACGGAAAATTTCGTTGTATTCAGTAATGATGCCCCAGGAGAGGATCTACATCTACATCTCAAGGCCGTAATGTGTCACTTAAAAGTTCGAAATTGATTAATGGTGAAATTCAGCGGACCCTGCTTCGTTTAAAGATCCACACTTTTAATAGCCCCGCTAATCCGATCAAACGACCGGCCCGGTAACCACGCAGTCGCGCGCGGTCTTTGGCCACTCGAAGACCGAGGTCCTGGGTTCCGTCACTGTTGACAGCGTGCAGTGCGTTGTGCTGTTGTCGTCGGGACCTGTAAATGTCTTGTCCCTCGTTTGAGGAGTCATATTGAAAACAATATCTAGAACTGGATCACGTGAGGGTCCATATCTGGCTGTAGCGTCGACGAGTGTGGGGGTACGTGATGACATAGGGTCTTCATGCAAAAAGCCACAGAGTTTTGTCAGATACGTACAAAAGACAGTCAAATTAAAGGTCGCAGGTATGAACTAAATTTCTTTTTCTTCTTCTTTTGTCTTCTTCTTTCTGTGGCTCAACAGACCAACTCGGGCCTAGACCTCCTCACTGTTGAGATTTCTAGATCACACCATTAGACACACACACACACACCCGGAGGTCTCCTCTGAACGAGTGATCAGCTCGTGACAGAGACCGCTACGTACACAACACACAACAAACAAAAGAGAGAGGAACATTCATGCCCTCAGCGGTATTCGGAGTTTGAAACTGCGAGTCCCACAATCGAGCGGCTGCAGACCTACGCCTTAGACAGCAGGGCCATTGGGATCGTCATCAACTAACTAACTTACACAGATATGCTGTGTCATGGTGGTCTTCGTGTTGGAGGAGAGTGTGGTACTAGAAAAAATACAAGCAGTTGCTGTGGATACAAATTCAAGATAACGATGCACTGGTGTAATGCAGTGGGAACTGCAGGCGGACACGCAGTTGCTGATATGAGACTTGAGGGTGTTATGGTACTCTTTTCTTCGCTAAAGACAGACTGTACGACATAGTCGGAAGATTGGCCCAGATTCATCATTGCATTTTGTCAAGGCTTCGGAATGACATGTATTTGTGTATGAAATGTGTATGATAAACATTTGGTCTGCTTGCTTAGCGTCGTATGTCTGATTACCAGTGATAAATTTTTATTTATATTTTCTTGATTATTTCACAGCATGTGTATAATGTGATTTGTGTGTAGGAAATATTTACAGAATCTTAAAATACAAGTGCACTAAATAATATGAATATTTCAAGCAATAATTACATGAAATAAAATACAATGTAATGATCAATCATGCTGAACTCACTTCTCCTGGCTGTTTATTTCAGATACTTTACCACCACACAATTTCTCTCGCGCAAAACAATGTGTAAGTGTCCTTCCCTTTTATGCGAATGATTTTTATTATCAGTTATTTTCTTGCGTAGTTTTTCTTCTCTCTCTGTTATGTAATATTAATAAGAGTTTTCTTCCTTCAGATTTTACTTATTTAAGCGTTATATTTATAGCTATAGTTTAACATTTTACATTCTTTGCTATGCCTCTTTTTAAACTATTACATTCCTTTTTATGTTTTAATTCCTCAAAAGCAGTTATCACCTTAGATTTTCTAACAAGCTCAGGTTCTCAGTTCGGAAAGTTCATGTTTCCCATCGCTGATCACTGCCAGTATAAGTAAGTTAAAGTAAAATAAAGTAAGGAAGCAAGTTTTTAGGTTTTCGCAGCGGAACAGCTGAATTCTCCGTTCGTCTGTGATATCGCGCCACGTCACGTGGTTGTTGGTGCCGGACGTATCCGGGCGGCGTGTTGGTCCGAAACTTCAGGCACAATTCATCCACTGATGCGACACAGGATCCCAGAGAAACGGAGAACTAAAATACAGTAAAGTGTAGTTCCACTCATGCTTAACCTGTGCACTACATGCAGGTGATTGTTAGCTTCACGTGCCGGCCACTTTATTCCCAGAGGAAGAGGTACCTGTGTCCAGTGGATAGGAGGCTACGTGGGCCCCACAGCCGGTCTGCATGCTTTTGGGGCAGAGAAAAGTACATTGCTCCTGCCGGGTATAGAATGAAAGTTCTTCTTAAATATAGCTAATTATAGAGTACATCTTTCCTCTAATTATGAACACATAACTTAAATATCAGTATTTATTTTTACATCTTATTTAAGTTTTATGCAGCTGCTTTCCGGTGAAAAGAGTAGCTTCTTAGGTTATGAAATTATCGTTCATATGCAATTAACTACCTCAAGCTAACAGTCGGTGTAAGATCTGGGCAACAGGTCGCTCAATATCCTACATCAATGTAGGTAGCACTGCAATTAATTAATATATTGGGTTTTAAATACACAGTGTACTGATATAAATGTTGGAGTGAATCTTGTATGCAGTCTTTCAAATTCATTTATGAGATTTAACTTTCCATGGCTGTTACTTGTTGTGGTCTTCTGAATTCTTGACACCGTGTAGTCTGGTATGTGGGTACTGTCGTTTCGGAGGAGTATTTTTTCGGTTTTCAGGGTAAAGGTGAGGCACGCTGGGGGAAGTGGTAGGTTCTAGGCTATAGAAGGGGAAAATAAACGACTGACGGAGGAGAGGAGCCACGAACGGGGCCGTCAGGGCTCTGGGAACGGCAGGCAACTGCACTGTACAGGAGAAAAATTTGTATGTTTTGTTATTTATATTAATATTTATTCTGCAGCTCTTAATATCGTTTTCATTTCAAATTTTGAGACTACCAGATAACGTTGCCAGTGCACAAAATAATTAAATGCCAATGTAATTTATTTGTATTTAAGTGGTGGGTGAATGCCTTCATAATGTTAACAACTCGCAGATAAAAATTTTAGTTAAAATGCGACAGATATTAATAATTATTATTTTTGTGTTAAGTATATGAATTGTGCAAATACGTTGATGCATTACATTTGGTTAGCCTCAGTGAAAAAACGGAAGAGTTCCTTCCTGTAATTTTGACTGTAAATTCCATTTATGAAGGGTTGAAGACTTTCCGAACGATCCTGAGCCATTTACTTTAATTAATATTATTATTAATATTTCTTGATTATTCTTTGTAAGTTTTATTTGCTACGTAATTATATTTATATCCATGTCTATTACCCCTTTCCTTTTAATTACACATACTCAGTAGCTGAGTATTTTTACATGTTTACGTAAGTGTTTTAAATTATATTGACTCGGGCTTTGTGTAATGCATTGGGCCAAAATAAATCCTTATACATTTACATATTTAACTCAGACATTTTGCTGCCAACACTGTGAAAATTGGAGATGATACATGCTTAGCAACACGTTCACTTCCCTACTGTGTGTGATAAGTGCCTAAAATATATTTTTGTCTTCTAAAATCCACCCATTAAATATACAGGAACAATATATTTCAAGTTCTGAAACAGTATTTTCGCGCGTAAATTCAATAAGCCGATCAGTTCCCAAATTAATCTAAGCATACATAAAACTGAAGTTCTACCTCACAGAAAGCATACTGCATCTTCATTACAATGGTCAATGAATCATGTTTTTTAGATAAATAATCCTCAGACGTCATTTATTCTAACAATCATACGAAGCACGTGTACTCTGTGGGCAAACTGAAGGTGGCACATGCAGTAACCTCTGACGGAACTGTACATGCAGTAACCTCTGACGGAACTGTACATGCAGTAACCTCTGACGGAACTGTACATGTGTATAAATTTCGGAACCTGGATCGTACTGTGTTACGTCTGCCCGCGTTACCCTGACAGACTAACATCAATTAGTACGACGCGCTTCTACGAAGAAGTACAACTTCTTTTCCAGCATTTCTACTGTGTAACACAAAAGTTCACTAATAATACGTCTACACTTCATAAACAGTAAATACATTACATGAAGTGTATATGTTACAGCGAACACAGTAACGTCTCTTTATACTCTTTTATATTCCGATGTTAAGAAATAAGGCTAAATTTTAGTCTTCTCAAACTTTTTGTCTCGGAGCGCCTTTAAACACTCTTTGTCTTCCCAAACTGCCGACTCAGCGTGTACATTACATAAACGACGCTTGAACTGTAGTTCAGCACATGTTTGACTCTAGCGATATTCTTAAATAAATTGATGAAGAAATGGTCAAAATACACTCACTTTATCTACGACCAGTAAATTAGTATGTAAGTAAAGGTTTCCCTGTCCACGCCATGAAGGCGCATAGAAGTAGAGGTATAACTCCACTCATTCTTAACCTCGCCATTATATAGAGATGCACGATCAACTTCACGCCCCGGCTGCTTTATCCCCGATACCCATTGAACAGGAGCTTGGTTGGGCCCCGCCGTCGGTCTTGACATTTTGGAAACGATGAAATTCTCCTACCCGTCCCGGCTACTAACCCCGGAGCGTCTCGCCCACAGTCTGGGCACTATACCAAATACGATCTTTCCTTAACAGATTGTAATTTGTCTTTTGCGAGACGGTGTGTAAACAGACTGCGTAACATTTTTTCTTTTATTTTTACAAATGATCTATATATTATTCTAATCTGTTCTGCCTCCGACTGAAGCATGTCCCCCTAGTATGCCTTTTCTGTTGTGCTTTATATGTTTGTATATAAGAACAGCCCTCAATTCGCTATGTTAATATACTACCCCCACGTTCTATGATACATGCTTTCTGTTTCGAAGTACATCGTGTAAGTACATAGGTATAGATACCGGTCCAATGTAATATACAAAGTGCCTAAGGTAAGGCGCACATTATGTTGCCTTGTGTCTTGTGGTAGACATGTTGTCTTCTTAAGGAACGTTTTTATGCTTACCACCTCTCCTGCTGTGTACAACAACATCGTGAGGCCTACAGGTAAGATATTCACTACAAAGCGGCTTAACTGTGAAGCCTCTATTCTGACTTTGGTATTGGATAGATATTCGTCGGCGTTGTTTCATTCCGTTCCCGAAGTACTCTGTTCGTAGGCTACTTAACGACTGTAGAGTCAAATGAACTGCGTTAGGTACTCACGACTGTCGCTACATCAAGTACCTCACAACCACGTACTCAATATCAAATATATTGTATTCTCTAAATATTTGTAGTGCTATTTCTTTCGCTACGGTAACGAGGAATTTGACTTCAGCGGTAATGCTTCTGACATCTCGGCTGATTTTTATAGCGTTCCCCAGTCCGTCCAGACAAATAGCGGTATAGTAATTGAATTTAGGCCACGCCTGCGCCCTTTAGTATCCCTTGCAGTTGTGTGTTCGTTAGTATACAGCACCGTTAAACGAACCAGAAATGAAACCTTTGTCACTGTCACACAACAAACAATGCATGTTGGAGTCTTACGACAGTGACATGTTAAAAGGCAACATTGTTCGCACTGCTTGTACAAAGACACACCAAATACTGTTATGACCCATCTTCAAAATTCTCTGACCTTGAGACCGATTTTAATATTATCTTCCTATCTTTAGCATGTGATAGTTTTCCAATAGGCTTCTCCGTCAATATTTCGTATACCATTTTGTCTCAGCATCTTCGCTATTTTTCCAACCCAACGAAGCCTTTTGGATTTCATCGCCTTAACAACACTAGATTATCGTCTGTCATTTGTTGTTGGCTTATTGACGTCACTTTCAGTAGCTAACCATCCTCTCCTTAGCTTCTCCCAATATGTTCCCTCTGTTGGGTTTATACCCTAGTGTCGATTTTGCGTCGTATATATTTTCGGCTTGTATGGACGTGTGCCGCTTCTTCGCGTTATTCTCGTGGTGACCAACATGACAAATTTTTCGTATGGAAGAAAAATTTGTGGCTTAATTCCACCCTTCAAAAACACGGGTGTTGAAATTCCAGCTACTGCCCAGGACGGCGGATGGGGTTAAATTTATATTACCCCTAAATATATGCACGTTCATGCGATGCGCGAAGGCTGACATAACACGAAGTATGACGGGCCCGCATATTGTAACTATCCTGGCATTGAAGGGTTAAGGTAATATTCCAGCATTTTCGTGGAACGGCTGAAGAAAATCGCGAATAGTCTTGGTCAGTATGGTTGGTTTCCACGTAGACATCCCTAATAAGGAACAGGAATGCTGAAGAAGTCGACCGCAGTCGGTGTGCGATCTACATAACCCAACCTACCGTGGCCGTCCGCCTCCCACCGATACTTCACACTCCCAGCTCCAGGCGTGCTTCCCTTGTAGCAAGATACCTGGTTTTACACCCCGACAGGACTACTGGCAAAATACTTCGCTCATATGAATATAGAGTGCTGCACAGTGCGAACTACGTGCCTTGTTACAGTGTTGATAAATCGTCTTCCAAATGCGAGAGAGTCCGAAACTTGATTCCACTAGCTCTGTAACGGCATCCTGCAGTGTAAACTGAACGTGTGGCAGGCGTTCATTGTCCGGTTGTCGCCGCCATGTTGGAGGAACAATTAGCGTAATGAGGCCGGTCCAGGGAATCTCACAAGTCCCGCGGCGTTCTTTCTCAAAGCGTACTTCACATCCTAGCGTCTCGCAGTCACACCATCGCCCAAAGAGTCTGTAAACGCTTCTGACAATGGCTGATCCACTGCAGTCATGCCCGACATTCTTTGAAGTGTGTATGTTAACCCTTTAAAGACGAAGCGTGTCAATTATATATAAGGACTCATTGCGTACCGCGCTGTAAACACTCTCCACTTCGGTTATAAAAACCAGTCTCTTAATGTTTTATAAGGCAAAAGTCGCTGTTTGTTCTGAGATCCGTACAAAACACATAAACGCAATGTGGGCACCACGTAGAATTTTTTAATGTTAAGCCTGGTGGTATGTAAAGTTACCGCTAGGCTTTACGACAGTTTACTATTTCAAGATGTTTGGGTGCACAAAATTTTAACAACCGTTCTGAATACAAATAACGTTAGCATAACTTTAACATTGCCAGCACTATACATTGGTGTTCTGCAGCCTCTTGCTTGCTGGGATTTGGGGTTCGAATCTCGCCGGGGGCATGGATGTCTGTCTCCTCTTATGTGTTGTCAGGTAGAGGTCTCTGCGTCGGGCTGATCACTCGTCCAGAGGAGTCCTACTGAATGTGGTGTGTCTGAGTGTGACCGTGAAGCCTCGACAACGAGGAGGCCCTGGCCCACTAGAGGCTGTCGTGCCGTAAAAAAAATACGTTGGTGTTGCAATGTTATGCTGGCATTGTGTGCCTTACCATTTATGATTGACAAAGCTGTGTGCTAACGCTGTGTATATATTCGTGCTCTCTGAAGAAGGCTATAAATAATAGTCGAAACATGCAGAAGTTGTTTTCTGTTAGTGGAAAAGTGCAGGTTTTGGTAATAAAATGGTTTACGTATATCAGTTGCACGGAAGATGTACAATACTAGATCAAATATAACGTTGTTTAAATTTTAAACGACAGAACGTAGTTTTCGTTCTTGCCTCCCCAGGTGAAGGTCCTGTCACTTACAGAAGTATTTATTATTGTTGTGTTGTTAGACACTGTCATAGTAAGAGCAACATTTATAAAACAAATTTGAAACCATTACGAAATGTCGAACAGTTTTAATATAGCGTAGGAATGGTTTTGTTTTCCTCTTTGTTACGGGAAGTCCGTCAAATTCTCGGTCACAAAGTTAATCTTCTCCATATAAGGTACGTATGTCCCTTTTTTTATTCCTAAGTAAGTTCATTATGTTCTTCGTATTTGATCCTTTGTCTTACCCTTGATTATGAGTATTGTCTTGCCTCTGGTTCAGTACGCCATCTAACCATTGCTTCGTTCGAGTACCTTCTCTGCGACTCCTTCTACTATTTTGACTAGGACAGCTTCATTAGCCGATCCCAGTGGCCGCGTGGTCTAAGGCGTAGGTCTGCGGCCGAGCGCTTGCTGGGATCGTGGGTTCGAATCCCACCGAGGGCATGGGCACTCTTCTGAGTGTTTGTGTTGTCAGGTAAAGGTCTCTGCGACGGGCTGATCCCTCGTCCAGAGGAGTCCTACCGAATGTAGTGTGTGTTTGGATGTGATCATATGAAAATAAAAACCCTCTAAACCTACTGTGAACAAGTAGGTAGGAGAGGGAAGGACTACGGAACGCAACGCACCGAAACGAAACGAAACGAAACAAGTGACTTATTGTTGTGAAAACGGTAATGTACTCTTGGACTGCACAATATTCAGTGAATTTCTTGAATTGCTAAGCAACTGGTAGCTTGGCAAGAAGGACTCTGTAGTGAGTTAATTCAGAGGCCGACTCTTCCAAATTGTTCTCCGTGCGCTACAGTGTGAATGGAGCCTGGTGTGTTGAGGCAGTCTAGTAGGGCCGCTCTTTCGTTCGGCCTGGTCTGGTCCGCCAGGACAATATTGACACATTCCATTAAGTTGCTTGCGCGCGCCGCAATGAAGCTCTCAGAAACTTCTCTCAAATTAAACTAACACTCTGTTACGGCCCTGCAGTTGTCAGGGAAGGGGGATTTTATAATTTCACGAAAACGTCAAATATACTTGCTGTTTTTTTTGGTCGTGGCAAGAACAGTGGAAAATTAACGCCGAATCTAGGATCCTGTGTTTTTCAAAGACCGAAGTCTCAAGCACTTAAATGAACTAATCCAATGATGGTTAAACTGTGCAACTCTTTATGGCATTGAGTGGACATTTAGGGGTGGAGAGTGGAGTGAAGGTAGATTTTAAAAAATACAGTGTATAAATACACCGGCGGCGTATAGTACTTAATTTAGTTGTCCGTGGAGAGTTACAGCGAGAACTCAACCAGGTCTGTACGTTCATATTCATGTATTTTCCTAATGTTTTGAAGTATTAGTTTTGTTAATATATGTATTATAGTCGTATGTCCATATTCCTGAATTGAAAAAAAATTGAATTAAGGTCACGTCATGATTCTGACAGAATCTTCTGTTTATTCTTCTTCCTCCATGTGCTTAACCATCTCCATGCTTAATGTTTTACTGCAGAGTAGTAAACAGCTGCTTTTATTTCTCCCGTAGCCTATCTGACGTCACATTCTTTACTCTTGCGTCATATTCCAAAGACACACGGGAATATCAGAGAGTCGGAAGTGAACGAAAGCCTCCACTTTCCAAATCCATTCTGTTCTTAATTTTTGCCATGAAGATCGATAACTGAAATAGTATAATTAAATAACCTAATAATCTGTCCCTTCACGCGCAGATTCAACTTAGTAAAAGACTGATCAGAAAATGTTGAAAAATACCGAGTAAGAAATGTCTTGAAAGTAGTTTATGCTCGAGAAAACAAAGAAAATCCTCTGATGACGCACTTCCTTCCTAATTCCACTCCTGAAGTCCTGGCATGGTACTTTAAAATGTACTGTGTTCATCGCGCTCTGCTGAGATTGCTAAGACCGTGTAGCTGAGGAAGAAAGGTCAGCTGGAGGGAAGCAAGGCGTAATCAGCCGCCTAATGATCTGCAGAGATGTTCTGCCTCCTCCCATTCCAGACACCATCGGCACCAAGGCTCTCCCTGTCATGCTTTTAAGAAATCGATCAGAACCCAGCAAGGTAACCATACTACTCAGCAGTGAAATTGGAATCAGAGATTGATAACATTAATATTAAGAGTAGGAAGTTGAACATATATGTTACGTAATGTAGCCTTAACACTTTGCTGGTGACAAATTTATTTTCATCAGATATGGCCTGTATTTCTAGAGCCAGCGCTAAGTAATATGTAACCCTGAGAACTAAGCCGGCGGTAGCATTGCTGGCAGCAGGGTCTCCCAAGCCTGACAGATCAAGACGGTAGGAAAGAGACGAAGAGAAGCGCCTGGGAGAAAGGAACTCCGATACAGATTCTTCAGTTTCCAGCAGCAGCGACATCAGTAGCGACTTGAAGCACAGAGCAAGTGAGGTTCAAGATGGTTCATAATCGGCAGCAACAGGCGTGACCAGAGTGGTTTGAACGGCTGCTGTACTGAGATGTGGAAAGCAAACGGAAAAACTTCCACATTGTAACTTTTCCTGGACAGTCTGTTTCCAAAAACAGAGACAAATGCTACATTTGGAACATAACTTTTTATGGTAGTGAAGCCTGGACACTTCGGAAAGTATATCAGAAGTATGTGGGAAGTTTTGAAATGTGGTGCTATAGAAGTATGGAGAAGATCAGTTGGACCCGTCGTGTAAAAAATGAAGAAGTATTACACAGAGTCAAGGAGGAAAAGAATATCGTAAATGCAATAAAAAGAAGTAAGGCTAACTGGATTCGTCACATCTTGCGTGGGAATCACCTTCTGAAACACGTTATTAACCCTTTAAAGACGAAGCGTGTCTGTTTTATATAAGGACTCAGTGCGTACCGCGCTGTAAACACTCCACTTCGGTTATAAAAACCAGTCTCTTAATGTTTTATAAGGCAAAAGTTGCTGTTTGTTCTGAGATCCGTACAAAACACATAAACGCAATGTGGGCACCACGTAGAATTTTTTAATGCTAAACCTGGTCTTACGTAAAGTTACCACTAGGCTTTAAAAGGTTAAAGAAAAAATAGAAGGATAGAAATGACGGGAAGACGAGGAAGAAGACGTGAGCAACTACTGGATAACTTTAGGGAAAGGAGAGGATACTGGAAACTGAACGAGGAAGCACTAGATCGCACTGTGTGGAGAACCCGCTTTGGAAGGGACTATGGACCTGTCGTAAGACAGACCGCGGAATATAATACGTGACGTATTAACTGACTGAATTAGTGTGAAAATACTACTTCCTCGCTTACCTAATAAATATTCATCCTAAGTAAGAGAATAACATGTTAATCCACAATACAAGCAGATTTTCTTCAGAAGTTGATATTTGTCTAAACTAACCATTTACAGGACAGTAGTAAGCATACGTTCTACCTTCCGTAACATTAAGAAACTCAGCATTTGGCCATACCATAATCGTGTGCATGCGTTTCATAGGATTATCCCAATACAACAGCAGTTATTCCTCTAAGAAATATTAAATGATTGGTTTTTTATAATGGGCATAAACTGTACTTTATGTAATAGGAACTGAAATTTTGTTTATACGCAGAAGAATGCCAATACTAAAGCGTCAGTTAACTCACGCGTTAATTGTTTACACTACACAACAGGCTAAGTCAGTGCCACGGAGTTTCTGTTCTGTACGTCTGATATTGTTCAGCTGAACCGCGTAACTACGTAAGCGACTGGCTGACTGGCTGATACACTGACTGATCAACTGGCCAATTGACTGTCCCTTTAAATTACTGACCAATAAACTAATTCCTTGTACAATGTCTTGGTTGCCGTTCGCACTACCTGACGGACTCAGTGGAACACAGCCTTTTCCTTACTCAGCTGATTAAGCAGCTACTTGGTGTAAGATCACAGTCTTGCACTGCAGGCGTTGATCAGATGATACGTCTTTTGGATGACCACATCGCGCAGGGTAATGTTTGTTCCGGCGTTTCGGAGGAACTTGTGAACAAAAGTAAGCATGATTCACGCTGTGGTATACTCACGGTCAGCACACGTGTAGCGCGGATATTCTTTACGTTTACTTAGATGCACACGTCATGGGACAGTCAGATGAGCGCGGGTATTGTTTAGAACAATAGGCTATTTGACACAAATTTTTACTGTTTATTAAATTCTTCAAGGGTCAAGCAGTCCTTGGACAGCTTGACCCTTCCGATAGGTTGTCCCGAAACGTCGGTATGAAATTACCATTCCACACTGCGTAAAAGCCCAGAAGAGCGCATATCTCAAAATACACTTCTCACGAAGTTCAACGCTCACAAGTTTGTTTAAAGAAATCGGCATTACACTATAGTGCACTTTTGCGCCAACATCCACTCACAGTTTTGACATCGTCGGATTGTCACTCGTTGTGGGCGTAACGTCATAGTGTGGTAGCGTCCTACGTCTGTGCTTTCGGTAGAATAAATGCAACGGAGTCATACGACGTGAACTTAATAGCAATATCAGAAAGCAAAAAGAAAAGTCGCTGTGAACGTGTGTCGGAGAGTGGTTGTGTAACGAAGTATCAATTCAGTACATTTTAAGTGAGTCAAATTGCACAGAAGGCTGCGTCCGCTAACACCAGATTTTTTTGGCATTCGCACCCTTTATGTCCAGTTGCACAAACAATATTTTTAAACATCCTGTAGCCCAATCTACGACCCGTGTTTACAAATATTAAAAACATCCCTCCAATCTTTATAGACCAAAGTAATTTCAAATGTTTTAACACAATCACTTACTTCCTTGCTTTCTCTATAATTTACTCGTTTCTTGTTATTTCGTATTCTTCGTAAAAAATGTTCTTATTCGTCCAAGGAGATGAAGTGTAACGCCAGTCATTCTTAACCGCGACACGAAATTTGAGATGACTAGTCAGCTTCACATTCCGGCCGCTTTAGCCCTGGGAAAATAGCAGCAGCTGAGTGGGCCCCAGATCTAATCGGGGCGCATTGTAGCTGAGGAACATCTTTAACCCTGGCGGCAGTCTAATCACGACGCCTGTGCCGACCAGCCCGTAGGCAAAACATTCGTCCCAGATTTCATTTTATTTCTCTGTTGTGCTGTTTATCAACACAACACCTCGAGCAGACTAAAATCCATTAACTGTTTGTGTCACAAAAAATTAAACCTAATTAAAACTGAACGAAGAGATAATTGCTATTTTAATTACACCGTTAACACTCGGCCTTTCAGAATAAAGTTGCAGTATTTCGTCCGCAACAAATGTAGTGGTAATACTAGTTACGCGTCCTGGGTCTCTAGTGTAATTAAAGAATAACATTTATAGCAGCATTTCTTCCACTGCGTATAACACGCGTATAGCGCAGAAAACGGGACAGTGTAGTCGGTATCATGACTAGGCTATGGTTAGGATGACTTTTTAATCTGGTTCGAGTCCAGGTTCAGGCAAGAGGTTTATATCTTCAAAACATCCAGACCGGCTCTGGATTACCGTGGGTACGCGGGGGTTCTTTCGCGGAGGGTAAAGCAGCCGCGACCTAACGCTCACCTCCATGTAATGTCGCGTTTAAGAATACCGGTACGTGGAGCTATACTTCCACTTCCCCATACGCCCTCATGACAGGCCTACTTTTATGTGGTACGGGTAACTTAGGCAAAATTTGGTCTGCATGCGGGCGTCGTGAAATTCAGTACACAAAATGAAGAATAAATATACGTATAATTATGCAAATAATTTTACTTCTGTATTTTTCTGTACATCATGTGCAATAAAAATATGTCGATGAAACAGAATTTGCAGTTACCAACTAAGGCTAGGGTTTTGCTGTTTTTAGCACATTCTTAGAAAATGAATTGATAATGTTAATGTATATCCGCGTAAAATAAACAACTCGTAAGTTTTCAAAATTGCTTCGCCTTTCTATCTCGGTTTTGCCAAGGGAAGGGTTAAAAAACGTTTGCTAATTTCAAATGTCTCCGCGGCAATGTAACACTGTGTCGCGAGCAATACGTTGTCCGCGAGCTACGCGTTGAGCTGGCCTACCTCCTGACGTAAGCACAGCCGACTTCATCTTTCTACATGTGTAATGTTCATACGACCTTGACCCGATCTTCGAGAATCAGGTAGTGACATTTTCACCACATCAAATGACTTTATAATTTCACCGCCATGGCTCGGTTTTCTGGAATTAGATAATGACGTGTCCTTCGATGGTGCTCAAGTAATGACGGTTTGTGACATTTTCTTTACGTCAGCTGTATTGATTACAGTTGTCTGGAGTCATGTGATGGTACTTCCTTCACTCTATAATTATGGACTCTTTCTCACATCAGGATGTCTTTTCGAAGCAAGTTATTGTATTTGTTCCAGGTCAGGGCTGTGGAGCCGGAGTCGGAAGGAATTTTAGGTAAGAGTCGGAGTCGATAAAAATGTACCGACTCCGACTCCGACTCCGACCTCAGTCTAAAATCTTAACTAGATACTCCAACTCTAGAGCCCTGATAGCTACAGTAACCATTAGATTTATACTTAAATATAGGTTATAAGTCAATAAAGCAGCCTGATGATTCACGTGGTGGCGATGAAATGTCTTATAGGTTTGCCGTTATTAATACATACTGAGCGTTTATGAAGGAGTCGGAGTTTTAAAAATCGAGGAGTCGGAGTCGAAAGTTTTAAAAATCGAGGAGTCGGAATCGGAGTTAGAGCTTTTGTGTAGCGACTCCACAGCCCTATTCCAGATATAATTTGTATCCCTAATTCCTCAGGCTTATGAAAATCTTCTACCCAGATTTGTATCTGCAAGCGGCTGTGACACTGCGATCCTAATCGCTGTAACTGTAATGACACTATGACTTTCGTGAAGAGCCCCGTTTATGTAAGCAGAGAAGGCGACGTGAAATTCGTGATTTTTTAAGTGTCTAATTGCGTTCGCTAAATTGTGAAAGGCGACTAGGAGCTTTATCATATCCGACCGTCCGTCCGCATGGAACAACTCGACTCCCACTGTACGGATTTTCGTGAAGTTTGATATTTGAGTATTTTTCGAAAATAAGTCGAGATGATTCAAATTTGATCAAAATCTGACAAGAATAACGGGTACTTTACATGAAGATCTATGTAAGTTCATGATAATATCGCGCTGAATTCTTCTTAGAATAGGAACTTTACGGGCAAAATTGTGGAGAAGGTCAAAACACACATTTTATGTTCAACACATTTTCTCCGAAAATCGAGCCTTTTATGAGGTAATGTGGAAGAACGTGGTAGAGCCAGGCGGGCCACCGATGACAATGTTCCTACATTGCTGCGCAAAGAAGATGCAATTTACATGCCGGATAACGAAGGCAACATTACGGACACACACTCAGATATGTAATACTGCTTTTTCACGGTAATAGTTGTTACGCGAACGCGCCTCAATGTTACGTGGTACGTACATTGCATGTCTTGTCTAAGTTTGTTACTTAACGACGCTGTCAGTTGCTGCTCACACAGCGTCGATGATGTATGATTGATTGATTGATTGATTGAATATGAAACGCTGATGGAATTATGCTGATGATGAAAATTTCAAGTACGTAACACAACATAGGCTAAAATATAATATTAAGCTTGGGCCTCTCCTATAAACGTTTGCAAGAGGTGAGTTACACTCAGAACAAACTTCATTCAAAATCTACGGTGTACAAAACTGTCATTCCTCTATACAGTTAATTTGTACAAGGAAGTTCCTGCTTTTAGCCATATACATTTCGTCAGTGACGGCCTTTGTTTGCAGCTCAGTAGAACCGGGTTTTTGTTCGTTTACCTAAGTAGCTGAATAAGCCCGAGGCTTCAATAACACCAACACCTTGTTAGATCGTCTTCTGACCCGTGATAAATTCGTGTCCCTACATTCATTGCCCCGACATGACGCGCTTCTCTAAAGATTTAACATAATGCTAGGAACTGCTAACAGCCTTTCTGCCAATTGTGGAAACTTTTAATAGGAATCTGACGGAGAACCAGTGTAATGCCAAATCGTTGTTCTGACTTTGCTCGTCTCATACAACTTACAATGTTCTCTTGATGCTATCTTCCTTCCTGTTCTTTCATGTTTCGAATACAAAAAAATGTAAATTTTTAATTGGAATCTGAAGTACTATGCGTTTTGCCTACATAGAACCGTTGTAGTTTTCATTTGATTTGGATAATTTATCCAGTCCACACCCACACTACTTATTTTTGTGAGATTTAGTTTAATATTATCCTGTATGTGCCTAGCCCTCGAAGCGGTATTTTACTCATAGGTTGCCCGATTAGTATTTTGTACGAGCTTCCAATTTCCCCCATGCGTGCTATGCGATCTGCCCATATGACTATGTTAATAGAATTAATAATAATAATAATAATATGGATATCAGTTCATTATTTTCCCGGTTTCTAAGAGATGTATAATTACCAAGTGTAGACCCTATGACAGTTCTTTTGACAACGAATTGGGGAAGGCGATGTAGACACCGTTGAAGTCAGACTAATTAGCTGCTTCTCGTGCCGGGTGTAAATTGCCAGTAGTGCAGTAGCGAGTTACTTAACTGAGCTAGACTGGCTTTCAAAATAACATGAACCTTAAAAAATAATGGATTAATATCTGTTAGTTATCCGATCCTCTTTTTCCATACTATCCAGTATCCGAGAGACTTCTTACAGTTTATACTGTAAACCCCACTCCCCTCCACTGCCCTCCACACCCCCCCCCCCCCCCCACACACACTTTACTTTGTGTTCTTTGAACTCTCATCATGAAACGTAAATTACACGGAAAACTTCTGAGTTTCTCTTATAAAAGAACCAAAGCAAGAAGCTAAAATAAAAAGCGAAGGAAGGAAAGTTTGGTGTATCTAACTTTGTACGCGCCAACCTATTTCTCGTATAACCAAAGCCATTTACCTTCTCTCGTAATACGCATTTTTCCTGTAAACCTTTGAATAGAAAATGTTTCTAGCCTCAAACAAGCAACAACAAGGCACTGAGCATTGCTTTTTTTTAATTTCTTTTTCTTGCTAAGAGAGAAATGGAGAAAATTACAAAGTGACTGCATTCATAATTTTTTCTCATCACAAAATATAGAATTCTCAGGGTGGTTATTGTAGAAGTAATATCTGGTTTAGAATCAGGGACGAATTTATCTCTACAGGCAAATACAGGTGTAGTAGGCTTAAATAAGCAGTATCGATTTTTTCCTTACCACCTTAACCTTAGACATAATTCCACCTCTTTTGATTTTGCGTAATTTACACACTTGAAATAGAATTGTTAAATCACCAAGCAATGAATTGGTACTTGTAGAGAATGATGAATTCCAAATGGCACGTTTTAATTTGAGTGTTCTTGGAACTAGAGTATACCTGCACCTTTTGCCCATGATTCTGCTTGAAGCTTCGTGGCTGTGTTATTTAGTGAGGACGCAGTCCGTCAGTTTCGGTAAGATTAACGACTACGCTGAGAATTTCTGGAGTTTTCTCGTGTCGCTCCATACATATTTCGGAAAAACTGATATTTCCTACACTGGCTTCGAACGCCCTTGTACAATATCTTTCCTGTTTAAAGCTCCTATTCCTCTTCAGTCCTCTTTCAGCGTTGTGTACCTGCGAAGTTGAAACATTGTCTTTCTACAATGAAGCATCAACAGTCATAAGCACAAAATCTTAAAGCACCCATTTACACAGCACTTATAATTATCTTCCACGTTTTCAGCCTTCACTGGTGATACACTGCAGTCACGACTGTATTTTCCCTGCTGTGTTCCCCGATTATCTAGACCTGACTCAACTTTCAGCTGCGACAGCTTCCTACACAGTGACCAGTTACTGTAGCTGCCGTCCTGCAAACTTCAGTCTGCCAAACATCTGGGGTTGCCACCGCGATGTTGTTGTAGATTGTAGTCTTCTGGGGTGTGAGGTTGGTTAGAATCAACCAGTCTGTTTGAAAAGCTTACTGCTTTCCTGTGTTACGTCTCGAATGCCACAGAACAGCCGATGTGTTTTATACTGACTGCAGCAGCGTGGCGACTGCTCTATTAAAATACACGCAGCAATGCTCAGTAGGTAGTCGCAACTGAAAGTCGAACGGCGCGCGCGCGCGTGTGTGTGTGTGTGTGTGTGTGTGTGTGTGTGTGTGTGTGTCTTTTTAATTTTCCTCCGTTCTTGCTAACAGTGAGATAGTATTGATATCTGATGGCTTTGTCATCTTGCACTGTGCTCCAGCTAACTGTAAGTTTTTGTTTTCGATGACAATACTGCTTTTATATATATATATAAATAATATTTTTACCCTCATTATCGTCTAGTGGTACCTTACGGCTGTGTTACCCACGGACTGCGATCCAAATTAATTTTTAACTGCATTAACGATTTAAAGATCAAGATTAACCTTAATTATATTTAAAGTATTCAATTCCAACCGCGCAGTAAACACACTTCACCTGGATTATACAAAACAATCAGTTACTTCTGTATAGGAAAATGATCGCTGTTTGTTCTCAGATCCATACAAAACTCATAAATACACTGTGTAGGCAGAACGTGAAATTTGTTTAGTGTTAAACCTGGTGGTACATATAGTAGTCACTAGCCTGTAAAGGGTTAATATATGCAATTTTATCAACACTGTAGAAACATATGTGCGTTCTGTTTTCGTACCCTGGCGACTTTGTCGTCGCATAGTGCTTTGTTCTTTGAGTCGTGTACTCTAGGTTAACGGGCAATATACTGTTTCATTATTTCACTGGCGATAGCACAGCGACATAGGTAACATTTCTTTCTTTCGCGGATGACAGTGTCTGTATGTATGTACCTTTTGATTGCTCTCGCTGGCGATAATCTTGGTGACATTTCACTTCTTTATTGTCTGTGCAGGGAACACGAAGCCACTCACCTTCGACGAGGTGTACAATCAGTCGAGCCCCACCAACTGCACGGTGTACTGCGGTGGTCTCACCAACGGCCTCACCGAAGAGCTCATGCAGAAAACCTTCTCACCTTTCGGTAACATCCAGGAGATCCGAGTCTTCAAGGACAAGGGTTACGCCTTCGTCAGGTTAGTGGGAAAGCCCTTGAAATGGGTTGTTTAATACAACTGCCTATGTTTCGCACGGACTGTACTCCCGGTATTTTTAGCAGGAATCACAGTAAGCCCTTTATGATCAGGTTGTACATCACTGTGCCCAAACGTGTTGCGTCTCTCACGTGTCAAAGCAGATCTTTGCACCCGGGCGCGGTGCCACTCATACGTCACAATGTAGACTTTTGTGCCCGAACACGTGAATCTCTCACATTGCAACGCTGAACTTTGTGTCCGAACCCGGTCCCCCTCTCACGTTACAAAGCACGTTATTTCTCTCAAACTTCAGTATAAACTAATACTTTTCTACGGGAACTGTGTTGATTTTTGCATTCTGCGAAAATTCTGTTCCCAAATTTTGTATGTGTTTGGAACAGAACTTGTATCAAATGGCTCTAGTGACGTGTCCACAGCCCTGTTATGTAGCTTACATCCGTCATGCTCTTATTAGATGAGTGTCACGAATTTAAAACAACGAAGTTGGAATTCCCATCATTGTTATAACATCTGTGGGGTATGCGGTGGCGCAGTTGGTTGAGGTACTGCACTACAAGCCGGAATGTCGTGGGTTCGATTCCGGATGGGGTCATTAACTTAATTATTCCGGCCACATTATGGCGCTGGGATCGACTCAGCCTCTAACAGAAATCAGTGGCGACTGACTAGAAATTCTGGGAGTCTCCACTTCCTGGAGACCTCAGGGCCTGTCCAGGCCTGTACAGTGATAGCTTCACCTTTTCTTGTAACAGTCATACAACACTGTGAAATACGGTAAAGTTGTCCTGAAGCCGAAGAAACAAGACATATTTTAGCTTGTGGTTTTCTGTATTAACACCGTACACTCAGGTAAGTTTCGGGAGCATTCGCTGTCTACATCCCCAGAGTACCAACAAAATATAGCAACGTAAAGTGGCTGTATTTGGTGTTCGAAAGGCTGATTCTGTATTTTGGCAGTGAATACCTTCATGGTTGGCAAGTAATTAGTTAAACACAGTGAAGGCATCGAACCACTCGCTGTTGCAGACTGCTACAGTCGGTCCTACAGAGTAGTGTATGGCGTTTTAGCTTGTGTTACTAAATTCGGCAATAATAAAGACTAGTGCTGTGGAACTGAGGCAGAAACTCCTTCAAGTAACTTCCTTCGTGAAAGTGACAAAAATATAGAGATGTTTTTCAACATTACCAACTCTGTCCCATATAACCAAATGTGTATGTACTCGTATACGGTCATGATGTGTGCGTGCGCGCGCGCGCGCGCCTGTGTGTGTGTGTGTAACTTCATTGCGGAATGTGTTTTTGGTGAAGAAAAACTAACACTGAAACTTGCGAGGTGGATTCTATAATTACGAGCTGTCGGAACACATTTTAAAATTGTCTTGCATCTGCAGGTTAAATAATAAAATTAGGTTTAAATATGTAATGTAGTTACAAGAATAGTGTAGCGTAAGAACATGTATAATATAAAAAATTGACATAACTTCTTACATTACCTGTTTTCGGAGATGAGACCTGGGCATAGAGGGGCGATCGGGCACAGTCCCATTATTACGCGTTATTTTATGCACTTCATGTAAACAGCACATAGAGACTGCTGCTATAATATAATTTTATAGAGTTCAGTTCGTAGTCCCAAATAGGCCTGCATGACAGAATACCACAGTTGCAGGGGGCTAGCAAGGTATTACATTTCAACTCGCATGTATTCCCACACGCAGCACTCAACAAGCTTTGTACTGCGTTTACAACACGCTTGTATGTCTGTTTATAGCCAGTGAACCTTTGTTTGTCGCTCTTATTTTTTTTAATTCCAGATAAACAAGTAATTCCCTGTTTTATTCATTTCGATTGGTCTGAATCGTGGTGTGGGTACATTTTCGTTCGGGCAGTCATTTTTTTTTCTGTCAGAAGCTCGTACGGAGATTGACGGGCATACAAACCGGGCCCTGTAATGAAGTCGGATTGGTGTCAATTTACAATGTATAGCTTTACAACACAATTGAACTAATTACACAAGGATTTTAATGTGATTTTTAGGAGCTGCATATATATATACTACAAACTGTTATATCAATAACAGTAGCACATACAATGCAATACAATGCAATACAATACTACACAATGCAACCTCCCCCTTCCCCCCCCCCCCCCAAAGTTGCCATATACAAGTATTCTCGTTGGATAAATCACTGGAACGAACGACTTGTTCGCAAAATGTAATTGCACTCTGTCCCTCGATGCGTATCGAAACGCGTTTAAACTCGTCTGCTCGCTGTTGGTTCTTTGAAACAGTAGCTCTGACCCTACCCTCACTACGGAACAGGTACCTCTGTGTATGCCTTATTGTGTCGATTTATTTGGTGCTCTAAATGATCAGTAAAATACATGCTGTGTGTATCACCTGCTCTCATCTGATGCAGTAAACTGTTCGTCGCTTCGCAACAATAGGAATTTAAGTTGAAGTGGAAACATAAAAGCAAAAGTGGTTACTTTAACTAAAAACCGCATGGAAACTGTGACGAAGGCTTTAAATCACTTAGAATTTAAAGATTGGTACTTTATTTTTATTAAATTGCGTGTCCATATTTCATTGCGCAGACAGCATAAATACAAGGTGACAGCAAGCAAAATACAGGTAATGGCATTGCTCAAGACGAGACAAAAGAAAAGCATCGCAGTGAAATCCAATTAAAGATATAATTAATAATAATAATAATAATAATAATAATCGAATATTTGGACCCGTAACTCAAGGAAACAACGCAGCTGAAATCCTGCCAATTACCGTGTCAACAAACAACTAGTTTGATGCCCAACACATTGAGCACCATCTCAAAAATCATCATCAAGATGGAACAATGTATACGCACATACACAAACGCAGGAAGCGCTGAGTCTAGAAACACGCAACATGACAAGAATACTCCTTTCAATGCAAGTTTTAAATAGCGTGAGACCTGAATTACCTGCTCATGTTACTCACATCAGCAAAAGATCTAAAACCGAGACACAGAAATTACAGCAGCTGCAGCTCAGTAGTAGTAGTAGTAGTAGTAGTAGTAGCAGCAGCAGCAGCAGCAGCAGCAGCATTGAAGTAACTTCTTGTTACAGTTTGCGCAAACTAAAATCCACTTTCCATTCCTCCTTGTCCTTCATGATGCTGTTTCCGTGTCCTGTAGGTTCGTAACAAAGTCCCGTGATATACTTGGCCACCTGCCTTCATCCGTATTTCTGTTTCCATACGCGATCGTCTCCTCAACTAGTCTATATTATCGTCTGACATATTTCATGATCAGCCTGTAATATTGTGTAACTGTTGAAGTGGGCCTCATCTCTGTCACTGTGCGTCAGTATCTCACAAACTAACGTATTTTATCATTGATTTAACCAGTATTTTCTGTATTTGCAAATATGTACTCCTGCCCAACCGATATCATTTTAGCAATGTTTATAAATGATCCCGCCCATAGGTATAAATATTTGCATTCTATTTTTCATATATCTCTCGCCATCTGGGCTTGTTAAATTTTCCACACATTTAAATTCACATATTTCCTGTAGTTGTTTATTATCAGGCACAGTAGTACATAATTTCCCTCTGAGGTGAGTTTCAGTTTACGCAACAGAAGATTTTAAGAATTAAGTGAAAATTACAAGTTCTGCAATGTGTACCATTTGTAAAGCAGCTTCACAAAGTTGTGGACATCAGACAGGTTTATGCCGAGCACAAAAGTTTGTGTAACCACTCTAAAATTTATCTCATATAATAATTCTTCTATTAATTGCGTGCAAAATCTTTAAGTGCCACAAGTATTAGAGTGCCCGTCAAAAACTAACAACCATATCACTTGTAACACTTTCGAATTTATTGTGCAAGTCAACTTAAAAATTTGTTTTCTCAAGCACGGTTTTGTACTACCTGCACAAGCGCATCTAATGCTAGAGTTCTTCTAGGTCTCTCATAATTACCGTAAAATTGGTGTTTAATTTATGATGTAAGCCGTTGTAAATCCTAGGAAAGTATTACTGCATAGTTGTAAATTACAGTTCTCAGTTTATTTATTGGATCATTTAAGGGCTTTCTCAGCTGTGTGGGCCCTATACGTCGAATGGAAGAATAACTGTGTCGATGAATTTGCATGCATATACAATCAAATTGTCGTCGGTCGCATTAAGATACAATCCCAGAATTTACGTGGAATAACTGTGAAGGATCACGAACATCAATCAGGCTAGGAAACCTGAGAGTCGAGAATCGAAACTGGGGCCTCGGGAACAAGAACCAGAATAGAAAAGAAGGCGAGGAAACTTGATGGCGTCGTTCTTCTCGCAGTGAACCTGTTTGTTTAGGTTAATCTTCATGAAGAAGGTTCAGTATTTGAAAAGGCCTGTCCAAAGTTCTTACGCTTTTTACCATGCACTAGAAAGTCTCATTTTTGCGACAGCGATACAACAGCCATCTATGGACAGAAATCAATAGCTCTGCTGTATGTAGCTACCATCTCGCGGCGGAAACTGAAACCATGTGCTGGAGTTAATGAAATTGAATAGATATGAGTTGAGTCAAACCAGTGTGTTATGCACAACAGAACATAAAAAGTAAAAAATCGTTTCATTTCTTTATCAAGAAAAAGTTCATTTTCTTTCTAAATGTATATTGTAGCAGTTTCCTTTTCTTACACGCATGTGAACTCTTCACAATATGATTCTTTGAAATATGTTTGTCTTACTATTGGCAGTATTGTTGGGATGGCAATGCAGGCAACTCACGTAAACGAGTCGGAATTTAATAAACTTGAAAAGGAGGTCACATGATATCACTTTTCGTTCCTAAAATAACTTCGTAGTGCAGAGGTTACTGATGTCAATCTCGTTATGCCTTATATCTGCCTAGAGATATTTCACAGCAATTTGCTTATCCATTGTGTTGGGAGAAAGAGCCTGCTAATGACAAAATTAGACTTTACAAATAATAAGAATAATAATTCTAAAGCTGCAACTTCAAATTGAAGGCACTGAAACTTCCTTCAACATCTAGCACAGGGTACCAGCATTATCTTTATGTCCACTAATATGGCATTTTCGATACGTTTAATCAAATTTTCCGTGAACAACCAAACGAAGAAACAGGAGAATGGAGAAAATTATACAATGTGGATTCTCGTTATTTATGCTTTTCTGCTAAGAGCGTCATTGTAATTACCCCTCTGAAGCCTGGTTTAACAATAATAATAATTCTGATTTTGCTAACAGAGCGTGTTAGTGTTCCGTGTGATTATTACGACAAACAGCCATTTTTACCGTATACAGCATTAACCTACTGGCTTTGCAGTGGAAGCGCATGGTGTTCTAATTGAGACACCAACTTAATATGTATGTACTCATAATGATTTTGTTTAAATTTAGTCTTTAGAGGATGAAATCGGAAGGTCAGATCGGCAGAACGCATAGCACATGTGGGATAGTTGAAAAATATTTCGTCGGAGAGCCTTAAAGAAACCGACCACTTTGCTAAGTTTCTGCTTCCTTAACAACCTTGTGGCCTGCATGTTGAGTCTTCGTCAGATAATATTAACCAGTTCCGAGCTACGATCGAAGTGTGTCTGTCATAAACACTAATTTCATCTCAGAATACTTCTTCCTTTAGCAAGCCAATATAAAGGACTCCCTCCTGCCATGTGGTCAGATGAATCTCTTACGGCTTTTTGTTATTAAGCAAGCATTGTACCAAGAAAACATTCCCGTAAAAGCTACAGAAATCTCATTATTAGGAGGTTAAATGGAATTTCTAACAAACAGTAAATATTTAGTTTAATATTTCGTAGTCCTTCCCTCTTCTACCTACTTGTTCACAGTAGGTGTAGAGGGTTTTTATTTTCACATGGTCACACTCAGACACACGACACAGTCTGCAGGATTCCTCTGACCGGGGGATCGGCCCGTCGCAGAGACCTCTACCTGACAACACAAACACTGTACAGGAGACAAACATCCATGCCCCCGGGGGGATTTGAACCCACGGTCCCAGCAAGCGCTCGGCCGCAGACCTACGCCTTAGACCGCGCGGCAACTGGGATCGGCTTTAACACTGACTGTAATAACTAAAACGACAAAATATTATACTTGCTTCAAGCCAGTTTCGTAATTTTGCATCTTTTCCAAGTTTTATCATTAGGTGAAGGATAAATGTGAAGCCTACAGTGTTCAGCAGTGTCACGCCGCGCACTGGGAAACATAGATACCAGGTGTACGACAACCGTTCCGCCTCTGTCTTCAGTTTAGGGCTACCCTGAAGATTGATTCAGAAGTTTCCTCCGAAACGCTAGTACCTATGTACCAGACTGTTAGCGGTGCTTCAGTCCAGTTAGTGATAAAACCTGGAAAGAAGGCAAAATTATAAAATTATATATTTATTTTACTGTGTAATATTATGAAATATGACAGTGAAATATTTGGTAAGATTAAGGCATTGAAAGCTGTCTATAAGTGTGAATGTGCCCTAGGGCACATTCACACTTAACTGTATATACGCAACCATAGTGTATAAAAACTATTCTCCCTGAAGATGGCCCAGCAGGGTCGAAACATGTAGGAGACTTTTACGAATAAAGATTATATATATTTTGGTGCATTAGTTGGTGTTTATTATTTCGGCGTAGAGTATCTCGATAGGGTGCTTAAGCCACACAGTACGCCGAGATTCTCAGTATTGTGTAGAATGATTAAATACGAAATTATACAACAAAAATTACATCAATAACTTATTTCAGATCGTTCATGATGAGTGCATAGAAACATAATGAAGAAGGTCACTTCTCTGGTACGTAAGTACACAGTGCTTCTGGTGCGTACAGCACCTCTCTTTATGTTGTCAGACTCCCTGTTGTCAACAATCAGCTGTATGTGTCGTGTTCCGATTCCCCCTGGACGTGGAGAGAATGGATCGGTAAATTGACGGTAATGTTTACTGGATCAATGATTACAGATTCTCGACCAAGGAATCTGCAACTCACGCAATCGTGGCTGTCCACAACACGGATATCAATGGCCAGACGGTGAAGTGTTCCTGGGGAAAGGAGTCCGGGGATCCTAACAACGCCCAGGTAGCCGGACAGGTGAGTGAACAGGTGAATGAATGTCCTAATTTGTTTCGTATTCCTTATATACAGTGACGGGGTGGCCCAGCAGCAGGTAACTGAACTGAAGTGAACTTCCCTTTGTGCTGTGAACGGTGACCATTACGCGGTCCACGCACGTAAGGAAGGAAGTTTTAATTGTTTCCAGCTGTTGCCTTTTACTAGCCGTCCTGTTACGTAGAACAGTACTGACCCGCACAAGTTTGTGTCCTGTGTCTGCCATCGCAGTACTGGGCTTTATAAATATTTTAAGTTGTTGTCAGCAGTAGGTGAAGCTTGTTTTGTTCACTGGTCATCTACTTCAGGAGTGGAGCATTATTATTGTCTCAGTAACCATAAGAGCTATAATGGGCCGTCCGGGTAGGAATTAACCTTGTAGCCGGTAAGCGTTCACGTTTTTAGGTGAGAGTTTTTAATCCTGTTGTCATCCATGGGTGATATACTTTCCCACAGGTGAAGAAATGAGCACAAGTTACATAAATTATACGTAAAATGTCGACTAAATCAGAAATAAATGTGTATGGCGTGGGGCACGCGGAAGAAAGGAGAAGTCCATGCAGGTTGTTGGTGGGAAAACCTAAAGAAAGGGACCATATGAAAGACCTAGACGTAGATGGTAAGATAATATTAAAATGGTATTTAGAAAATTGATGGGAGAATGTGGACTGGATTCTTGTGGCTCAAGATACGGATCAGTGCGACGTGGTTGTGAACAGCGGGTTGCATAAAGGCGGAAAATTTTTTAGTGGCTAAGGAACCGTTAGTTTCTCAACAAGGACTCTGACACATGGATTGAGTTGGTTAGTTAGGTGCTTAATTAATTACTTATAAGTTGCTTAGAGTTGGCTAGTCAGGTGAGGCCAATAATAATAATAATAATAATAATAATAATAATATGTAATCGTTAAAATTCTTTTACGACCGAAAGAATTTTTCGGCAAAAAATATACATTGACGTGGAAGTAACAGAATTACAGACAAATAAGCCGGAAGGTCGCGGGTTCGATTCCGCATGGGGTCATTGGGATTTTCTATTGACGTAATCTCCCGTGCGGCTCCATGGCCCTGGAGTCTCGTCAGCCTCTAACAGGAAAGAGTGCCAGGGATCTCCCTGGCGGCAAAGGCGGCAGGTGAATAGGACTGACAATCTTGCCACCTTTATGTGTCGATTATCTAGAAATTCTAGGAGCGTCAACCTCCTGGACCCCTAAGGGCCTGTCCAGGCCTGTACAGGGATAGCTTTACCTTTTACTGGAATAAGGTTCCTTAAACAACCCACAAGTATTGCCAGTGGAGATATAATAACGCAAATACAGCTCTGTATTGTAACTGCATCGCAATTCAGCATGGCAACGCAGTGTGATGGGTTCTGTTACATGGTTTGGATACTCCACTAATAATCACGTGCGCCACAATTTTACTGTTCGCTAATGTGAACTATTTCCTTCTATTACATACTCATTTCCCATCCTTCAACAACCTGGTGACACTGTTGTCCTAACATTCACCGCCGGATGTAATAGCCGAGGTGTACAGACATACAGTGACGTCGCTCGGGTGTAGCTGTACATATTGCATGCGGTGTATCACTCTATCAACATAATTCAACCTACAAGCCGACTACCTGGCGAGACGCTCACTTTAACTGATCTCTGGCAGATATGCGTAATGTTTGTTTTTGTTGCTATGGAAAAGGTAGTTGATTCCGTTGATTGGCGTGACTATAGATCTCTGCTACACGGACATGAAACATAATCACCCTGTGAGCAACAACAATGTATTTACCAATTTATTATTTGTTTAATTAAGCCTTTCTCGAATGAATATTTAGGTAGAAGGCTTGCCATTCTACACCTCGATAATTAATGAGGGAAACCCAAATTAAAACTTGAAATTAATTACATAAAACATCGGGAATATTTGGTCAATGCTGGTATAGTCTTTGGTTTATCCAAAATATTGTGTTCCTTTAGCAGTCCATCCGTTTATGTGTAGAGTGGCTGAAAAATCACTTCACACTCAATGCTTAACAACTGAAAGACCGTACATACGATAGTTTCGTGACCATTGTATCATTGTACATTGTGTCAGTAAAATTCAATTAATACGTTGCCTCTATTGTCAAGTAACTTCTGGCCAACCTGTATTGGCGCCTTTCATTTCGGCAGCTGTGATTCAGGGGTGCATTTTGTCTTTATTGTCCTGATTTCATTACCACAGAGGAGAAGTGCGGAAAGAAATAATTTATAATTCAGTACAAAACACTAATCACCAACAAATGCACAAAGAGAGTTTTATCATCAATCGTGACACACTCCTACATGTTTCGATCCTGCTGGGTCATCTTCAGGGAGAACTTTTTGTTATCGTTACACTAAGGTTGCACTTCATAGTTGAGTGAGAATGTGCTGTTGACTGTGTACTGTGGTCCCGGCTTGCACTGCAGTGCAAGCCCGGACCACAGACAGTTCACGCCTCCAAAAACAACGCAGTACACAGTCAACAGCACATTCTCACTCAACTATAAAGTGCAACCTTAGTGTAACGATAACAAAAAGTTCTCCCTGAAGATGACCCAGCAGGGTCGAAACATGTAGGAGTGTGTTACGATTGATGACAAAACCCTCTTTGTGTATTTGTTGTGATTAGTGTTTTTGTATAATATAGTGCACGGACATGGAACACATTAAATTTATAATTCAGTGTCTTTCTTATATTTTGCTGATCTCTTTATGGTTTAAACATACGCGACAGAGTCAAAAAGTGACGTGAATACGTTAATTTCGTCGCATACAAATATCTGTGACAAACGCAAAGTGTATAATTTCTCAGTAAATCACTCCTCTTTACAACACGTATTTCATATTGGTTCACAAGCCTGCTGATCCCATCTGCGAAGACAGTTTTCGATTGTGATCAGAGGCACGTGTGCACTACATCCATAGCTTTATCGTCACTACCAAATCTTCATCCACGCAAGGATTCTTTTAGTGATCCAAACATATGATAATCCGATGGAGCTGGGTTCGGACTATATGGGGGTTGTGGGAGAAGTTCAGATTTCAGCTGCCTGATTGCTTCTGCGGTAGCTGCCGCGGAATGCGGACGCGCGTTAACGTGGAACAAAAGAACCGCCTTGCACAGCAAATCACTGTGCTTGTTACGAATCGCTAACATTCTCCGATAAGTTACAGATGTTGTAACGCCTTCTGACCACAAGAAAAAAAAGAAAAAAGATCACAGCTCGCTGTTCTACAGTGGTGCAATTCGCAAATGGTTCTGCTATCTTTAAAGAAGATTTGGAAACAAACACAACGCTAACTAAACCTGACACTGACTCGTCCCGACAGTGCCTAGTGTGTAATCATTGAGAAAGCCGCTACGTTTTGCAGGGCGTTGATTGCAGCGCCTGTACTGACAAATTCACTTTACCTTTTGATTCGCGTTCATATATTCTTTGCTAATTCATTACGTTCAAAGAGTTCTGTTATTTGTAGGCTCGCTTTAATCGTTTCATGGCGAAGGATAAGCTTGCCGTGTCACATCCTCTTGTTCGTCAGTCCCTTCTTATAAACTTCGAACAAACTGTAGGACTTGCATCGGATAAGTATAGTGAATTTTCGGCCCGGGGCAATGCTTCTACCTAAACGGGACAACAAAGATACTTAAAAACCGCACCCAAATGGGATTCGAACCCGAAGGCCTAGTGTTCGAGAGGGAGAAGACCGTACGCGCTTTAGACCGTGGAGGCATTGTCATCGGCTTTTATAAATTCCTACTAAAAATATTTACGTTCATTTACATACATTGCTTTTAAATGAAATGGCGCCAGAGGGTATTGTTCTTCCATTCTATATTCAAGCTTATTTGTGCATTTTCTGGCTAAATTTCGAATCCACTATCTGGGGTCGGTAAATTAGATTGGAAATTTAACATCAAGTATTTGTTGCTGGATTTGCATCGCCGTAGTTAAAAAAAATACAGGCCCGTATAGTGAGTTCGGAGAACATTACAGCCTCTAAGGCCTGCATTTCTCAACATGCTTTAATATTGGCCTGCACTGTGAGGTTAATAGCAACTATAAATTAATTATTATATAATTTAATTATCCGATTTGAACCTAATTTATACAGTTGCTCTTTCTCCCTCGGTGTTCATTAAATATGATATCAAAGATTCGCTCAATTGTGATATAAGATTGATTGGTCTGTAGTGGCTTGACTTCATAAAGTTTGATGGAAGTCTGCCAGTGTGTGCAAAACATACTAGCCTGGCCGGCCTCGGGACGGGCACTTGCTTGTGATTATGCATAGTGACCAGATTAAAGCGAAACCCGCTCATAGAGCGTACAATTCTATCATGCAATCCTTTCTATCACGTGACTGCTCGCCCTAGAGCGGACGACATCGCTACTGCATTGCTACCGACGACATCTGCATTCTGCAGGGTTTAGTACTGCTCAGATACGCGTTATTACAGGCCTAACGAATTGTATAAAGTAGCATCGTTTAATAATCCCTCAAACGGTCGAGAATTTCCCCGCATACGTGACTCAGATGTGTAGTAATGCTTCCACAAGAGCTGCGCACTTGACTTTCTCGTAATTTAAGTGAATTCACTGCACATCTCGCATCTTCTTCCTTCAAGATGGATTTTAACATTATCCACATTCAAATCTATGGTCTCCTCAAATGTTCCTTTCTTAAGGGTTTTCAGTTGAAAACGTGCATCCCATAAGCCAGTATTTCCTGTTATAGGGAACAGAATTTGTACTAAAATTGTAACGGAAACCTTTCAGCCTTACTCACTTTTCGTGAAATTCGGTATGAACGTCATACTGTTGGAGACATCTCCAACCTGCCCTCAACACTACCAATACAATAGCCTTGCGAAATTCTGAGGTAGGAATAATACTGACGTCTTTAAGTACAGACTCGGATCATGGTGTTTTATAGGGTCTGAAAAATGTTCATTAATTAAAACATTAATTGGCCCGTTATATTAAATTCGTTATCTCAGAAAACATACATAGTACGCAGTGGAAGTACGCGTGCCATGATGATTAAAGTTCCTTTTGGTTTATTTTTATTTGACTTGTTACAAGCGTAATGTGCCATATTATAATCACTATTTCCATTAGAACAAATCGCGTATGTTGCTTTGTAATGCGAAAGTGTATCGGCCGCACTCAGTGCTTGTTTAATCTGTGTATCGAGCATTTAGACCTCGTTGAAAATATTAAAATTTCTTAGCTCGCCCTAATCTTGTTTGAAAGTATAAGAGAACAAATAAGACATAATCCTTCTTAACCCTAACGAGCACCTTTCGCCTCCAAGAATGATTTAATCCTTGTAGCCTGTAAGCATATCAGCTCCTTAAAATATTAAAACTTCTTTGTTCGCCTTAATCTCGTTACGAAGTAAAACACGTAAGACCCAGCATTCCGAGTACGTGCTATCCCGTTGGGAAGGAATTTGATAGGTTGCGTCTCGAGTGGTGTTAGTGTCATTATTTAGTCGCCTTCGTGTTTTTGTCTCGCTTTCTTTCTTCCCCCCCCCCCCCCCTAATTTTGTCTGTCCTCTTTGTGTGCGGTACCTGACTGATCTACCGACATCTTTACAGTGTGCCTGCCGTTGTGAGTACTGGATACAAATGTAATCAATACCGTCTTCACAACTTATTTCTTAATCTGTTAAAAATTAAATGGCGACATGTTTCGACCAACTAGGTGGTCATAATCAGGCAAACTCACAGAATATACAATCCGGAAATTTACGAAATATCCAATAAACACTTACACAGTAAGTAAATTAATATTAATTTTAGTTTCTGAATACCGTACCCGGAATGATAGAACCCGGCGCTTAATTGAAGTGTACCTGTTTTTACAGCTGGTACCGCTTCTGCCGTTGTTTTCGCTCCGCGCACACACTGAAGAATGCCATGCTACTCTCACAAAATATTATATCGTAACTGTATCAAGTTCATCCGTCAGTTCTGACAAATACTATGATCTGTATTTTATATTATTTTAAGTACATGTGTGATCGTTACTGGGACTTATTACAATTTGTAAATTGAGATCGCAATAATTATACCATTTTCCTGTTATATTTTTATGTTTACTATGGCCTGATGCTGACCGCTTAGTTGGTCGAAACATGTCGCCATTTAATTTTTAATAGATTAAAAAATAAGTTGTGAAGACGGTACTGGTTCCATTCGTAATCTACGTACATTTTTGCCCTTTTCTTTCTTTCTTTTACTTTTTGTCACGTCTTTTTTTATTTATTACCTCCGTTCTCTCTTTCCCCTCCACCTTCCTTATTTCTGTGCTCCCTTCTTCCTTATTTTCTATACATTTATGTATTTATTTTATTTGTACTGTTGTTATTCATCCTTTACTTGCATATTGCTTTACATCTGTAGCCAGTTTGACTGGCCAACAGGCCCTGATGCTGGCAGTATCAATCTTCACTCAGCTATCTAGTCTGCTGGCGTTAAGATGCCATGCCATGTTTGCTTTCGGAGTGCCCTGTTCGAATCCCGGGCAGAACGCAGAACGTATTGGTTTCTACTGTCTCGGCATGCGTACATTACAGTCTGTGTCAATTTGTGTAAATAACAAAGAAAGAACATTACACTTCTGTTCGGCAGTGGAGGCTATCTGTGACTGACATTCAGCTAACCGGTCAAGACATTGTTTGACGGCTGTAATAACTGTAAGCCCTCCGTCAGCATGGTAATACTCGTACACTAACAGAATCGGATTCATTCAATACTGTTAAAACTGTTAAACAGTCCATGCAAATTGGCTGATTGTTGGATTCATGTAGTGATGCTGTTTCAGGTGCCCACGGTTGTGGTTTAGAGTGGTAGGATGATTTGTGAATAATTAATTAAAAAGAATATGGAATGAAGGTTCGTATCCTGTTTTAAGATGTTTTTCCACCACTTGATTGGAAGGACTGAAAAAAACCAAGAAAATTTGCAGACACAATAGGGTGCCTCCTCGTCTAAGTTTTAAATAAAATTTATTTGTTTAGTCTCAAGGACATAGTTTCGATGCGACTGCTAACACCGAATTTTTACCATTAAATCTCCTCTAAATTTTTCTAAGAAGTCTGTGGTTTATGTTGTACTACTTGTTTTGTATATAAAATGTTCTATTCTACTCTAAATGATTTAATACAATAAAGTATTTCTGTTTGCAGTGCTTCTTCTGCCTTTTGCTCTAAGCTCTGCACAGTTTATCCAGTTGGTTTGGGTTTTCTATTTACATTTCGTTTTTATATAAAACTTTGCCTAAAGTTTTCAATTCTGTAATCTTGATACAGCTAGTTGTCATGTTTGCTGCTTTCTCATTTATTTCTATCCACTTGTGGTTCAAAAATTTCACCTCCATGTTTGTGTGTCTTTACATTTTAAGATTATATGTATCTCGTTCCCTTCTCCTTTTTATACGCTCTCAGCGTAGCCTGTATTTGAAGCGGAGACTGTCGAACACAAGGCATTAGTAACAACTGCCACACCGAGGTGCTTGATCAGTTCGAAGAGAATTTGACACAATTCTGTTGGAGTTCAGAACGTACCGCCCAGCTCAATACCCTTCATTCCAACCCAGTATCATTATACGAGTATTTTTGTATCTTTATGTGACCCACATGACAAGGATCCACTACCAGCATAGCACTGATGTGGGCACGGGGTGACGGCCTAACTGGGTCCGATATTTGCATTCAAATTAGCGTGTCCCAGGCATCATCTAAACTAATGTATGGAGCTCATACTTCAAAGTGGATAGGGATCAGCGCAGCGTGCAAAACGAGTGTCCGATATATAAGGACAACACCCAACCCTTCCCTGGTGGGTTTTACCCTCCCCTATATGCAGGGCTTGTTCAATCCCTCTCCCAAACACACGTCTACTCCAACTTTAAATAAAAATACAATATTAAAATTATAGATTAATACGCTGGAATAGTTATAATGGCCTCGTTTCTTGTGGAGAAGCTATGGAGGATATTGTTCCTGATGTCGCTTGTGATTTGTGACAGTGTTATTTTACATAAAACAACACGTTATAAAGGAGAATTGTTATATTTTTGGTACCTCGACTAGCTCCAGAATTCATTGCTGTGTAGTGTTTAGACTCCATCTTGCTCCTGCGTAGGATCTGTTGTTAAAAATTAAATGAAATTACTCTACCTTCTTATATGAATCGTAAAGCAGCGCATCTGACGGCGAGAGGGGAATGTATAATCCATACATTCTTTGCTATTTTTTGTACCTCAGTGGCTGTAAACCTGTTTTTAAAAACTACTCATCGTAAACGTATCAGACTCAGTTAATACTATTTTTGTGCTTCGTTAAATGCAATATTTATCACATCGAAAACTGCTTACAATAAAAAGTAACGTATCACAGAAATATTTATATTCTATCCTGTACAGCCTGGTAATTTTTGTCACGACGAAACGTGTTTAGAAAATCCGTTAAAGTTAAATTTAGGCATTGTGTAATGCAGGAGATGAACTGAGAACCCTACTAAAGTTCTCTTCAGGCAAGTGCCGGTACGGAATTTTTCATTAGGCCACAAGCGCTTCCTTCCACGTTCTGTCTAACACAGGGGTGCACACGCTTTCCAAGTATCAAGGAGCGTCTTTAAAACTCCAGGCGCCAGCATTTTACAGGAAATAAGTTTAATATTGAAGGTCCACAAACATTAGGCGCCACCGTACAAAATTTAGTCGCCTGGACGATTTTACGCCAGGGATTTGTGCACCCCTGCCGTAATACGTTATTCACTATGATCCAGTCACTCGGTTGTATTTAATCTCAGTCACTGATAATATCATTAAGTATAATTATATACATGAATTCTCTATGATGGGCCGTTTTAAAGAAATGTTTCGTAAAAGTTGCGTGTTGTTTTGACCTATAACCACCAAAATCGACTTTTTCGATGAATGTTATTTTAGGCTTCCAACAATAAATCCTAACGTCATGTGGCAGTCCTACTTGAGAAGTAATATATTTTTAGGTAGTCAAGAAACTCTTTGTAGTTTGTTGAGCCCGAAGTTTCATTGCCGTGTTCGCAACAGCACGCCACTGATCACTGTCCTCAACCCTATGTGTCCAGTCCATATGAGCACGCCACTGATCACTGTCCTCGACTCTATGAGTCCAGTGCACGCCCTCCTATCCTATGTTATTAACGCTTTAAATAAAAAGCGTATTTGTTTTATATAAGGACTCAGTGCGTACCGCGCTGTAAACACTCTCCACTTCGGTTATAAAAACCAGTCTCTTAATGTTTTATAAGGCAAAAGTTGCTGTTTGTTCTGAGATCCGTACAAAACACATAAACGCAATGTGGGCACCATGTAGAAGGTAATGTTAAACCTGGTCGTATATAAAGTTACCGCTAGGCTTTAAAAGGTTAAGATACGTTTTTATGTGGTAGTCCCACCCACCGCTAAGCCTTCCATGCCGACCTTGTGTTAAGGTTTCCCCCACCAAAACGCTCTACGAATTTTATCTTCTTTCACGCGCGTGCAACGTGGCCTGCCCATCTCATTCTTCCACCGATGCTAAATGTTCATTTTCTTAGGCAGGCGGACAGGCGTTCGAAGTAAGACATGGCGATGCTATTACAGTCCAACATTCAAGTATTCAGGGACATTACACCGTGTCGACTGGTACGTACTAACCGACGTTTCCAGGAATCCAAGAAGAATTTTTTGGATTGCTTGGCCTTAAAGATTAAAACGCTGCACTCCTTCGAAACGTCTGTATCTATTTACCAGTTGACTCGGCGTAACATTTCGTAAGACCCGAATCTGTACCAGTAACGCTGTTAGAACCTCAGATATCGACATTATGGTCACTGTGCTTGCTGCCACTGTTCCTCTCTGTGACAGTCCCTAACAGGAGCGCAGTACCCGTACGCTTACGGGCAGCAGATGGGGTACTGGTACCCTCAGAGTTATCCTGCTACTGCAGCGACAGCGGCAGCAGCGCAGATGCAGGGGCAATTTCTGCAGGGAATGCAGGGGTACACGTACGGACAGTTCGGTTACCAGCAGGGCTACATGGGGTGAGTACCGCCTTCACATTGTGCTCTAACGGAAATACAATGCGTAAGTATTGTGCAAACGTATCAACCTTTGTTGTGTCATATCTGACATGGACACAAGTTACCATATGCCTAACGTTTCTTCAGTTCCCTGGTTACCGAGAGTACCCATTGTTATAGGGCGTCGATGGTGGATGGATGAACATGGTTATGGAGCATTGGTGGAACGATACTGGCAGGGGAGTATTGAAGTACTCGTATAAAATATGAACAAAGTCACCAACTAATGCAGTTTGTATTAACAGTTATTACTTCCCGACAAATGTTTCGGCGTCTAATGTTGCCACCATCAGGGGACACTCATTGTGAAGAACGCTGGACGTCCGTATGGTTTATAACAGGAGTTTTGAGCAAGGTAGTTTACGTTCACACTTTCGGAAGCACTGGTTCCAATAATAGCATGTGTATAGATATATATAAAACACATCACCCACACTGGATAAAATGTTTAAAAATGTATAAAGTCATGTGCACTTGTCCTTAAAGTTTGGTTAAAATCTTCCAATTGTAGACAATTTTGACATAGTCAGAGTGTGTGGAATTACAATCATATGATGTCATATGGAAACATGTTGGTAGATGTTACAGGTGATCAGTGACGTATCCATAAACGTGTGGTTAAATGTGAGGTGGTGTCCTGTGGCACTGAGGAGTGCGTGTTCAGTTGTCTGTGTGTCGCTGGGTAAAGGTAGTTGGTGGCGTTGTTCATATATTAAAAATACACGGTGAAAACAATATAAAAAACCGTAGAAAAGTCGTGTCCCATTTTGGAATAATAAATTATATTTCCTTGAACCACTCACCTCCATGTCGTACCGAGGTTAAGAATGAGTGGAGGTATACCTCCAGTTCCACTGTATGCCTTCATGACGTGTGTAGGGGTGACTTGGCCTTTCAGTGGGTACCAGAATTCTTTACCATGGGAAAGGCTTTCAGGGCTTGGTGTTAACCACTCATTTCAATCTAGAGCCGAGAGTAAGAATAAGTGGAGGTGCATTTGTACTACTGCTGTATGCCTTCATGTCATGGACAGGGACAGCTTTTAACTTCTTTGTACTTCGGTAGACACATGCACGTGCTATCGAAGAAGGTTCAGATAAAATTTATATTCCTTGAAAAACATGGGTGTTTTGTACACGTAACTTACCATGTAACTTACACGTCGAACAAGTTGGGTCACAAAATAAGAGGCAACGCTTATGACTTCTGTTAAGGAGGTTCCCTTTCGAATACGAGCTAGGGCACAGACTGCCCTGAGGTGTTACATGGTTTTCCTGAGTTACTTCAGGTAAAGTCCGGTTTAGTACGTTAAATTATATCAGGACAACTTCTTTTGAATTCATCATTCAGTTCCGCAGTCATGTCTGGTACAAATTATGAATACGGTATAAGTTTATTATCTCAGATAACCTGTAGCGTAGTGGGCCGGAATGCCATAGTCTGTATAGCAGCTCACTATGGCCTGGAATTCCCGGGTCTCGAACCCCGGTGGAGGCAAGAGAATCTCCCTTCTGCGTACCTGGAGCCCACCCAGTCTCCTTCATAATGGGTACTGGAGCCCTTTCCTGGGAGTAAAGCGGCAGGGGAGTGGCGTTGGCCACCCAGCCCACCCCATCTAGCGCCGTGGTCACAAATGGGTGCAGCTATGCCTCTGCTTCCCCTCTGTGCCTTCACGGAATCCTAGAGGGTGGCTTTACCATTCTATCAATAGCGGAACCTTGCGTACCATAATTAAATATGCCCGGCCGATAATTTTTACTGTACACACTTAGCGTTATTTTTTAAACATGTTTTGTATTTTCCCAGTATTTGATCACTTTATATCAAATGCAATTTTATACTGAGAGTACTGAATAAACAAGTAATCATTTCTGATGAATTTATAAGAAGCCATAAAAATATCAAAAATAATTTCTCAGGAACGGAGGGTGGGTGGGGATCTGACAGTATCGGATGGGGAGGGGAAACGAGAAGAATTGCAGCGAGTCTGTTTGGAAGTGATTTCATTGCGTCAGTTTCCCACCCACACACCCTTAGTACTTATCTTGATGAACTACTTTTGTTCATGGGCCACATCAGCAGGATGGGGATGCAGCTTCCGGCGGCATGGCAGGGGATGCCCGGCCAGCCTCAGATTCCGGCCGCCGCCCAACAGATGGCAGCAGCGGCGCAAGGGGCCGCTATGCAGCAGCCCGGAGGAATGATGGCCTATCCAATGCAACAGTTTCAGGTATTGTTGTCATTTACTGTGATCGGATTCTATTCTCCTTCTAACCAGTAGAGTTTGTTGACTGATGTTTGTTTTTAATAACAGTTCTGGGCTGATTATCTAACTTAGCAGATTTTTTATTAATTATTTTTGCTTTATTTATTATTGGGTGCATTTTGTCTTAACAGGAAAGAATTTTGGGATTCAGCATGTAGTGTGACTCACTTGTCCTTGAGCAAGAGTCCTGCTCTTTCAGGCAGGCTGTGTTGCTATTAGTGGCTAGATGACAGTATCTGCTGATGTATTCACTTTTTTGTCAGTGTGGTGTGAAAGGACACGTCTGGAATGTGGTAATTAAAGTCTCTGTACTGCACTAAAACCTGTAGTTGAAAGAATTACAGGAGCGGTGTGTGTTATTATTTTTGCTTAAGGAATACTGAATAAATTATTACAGTAGAATTTTCAGATATCCTGAAAATCAGTTAAAGGCTCATTAATGTTAAGAAAAGAAATAGTACGTACAGACTGCTTACTTGCGTGCGTGAGATCGCGTCGACGGATTTAGATCCCACATAATGATTCTATAATCATAAATTGCATGCTTCGAAATCTGCGTTGTTCCGTGTTATTGTGTAATTATCATGGGCTGGTTTTCGTCTGTCTTGTCTGTTGAGACAAAGCAGTAACTTCCGTACTTTTGTGTCTCTGTTAGATTAAAACAAAACAGTAACTTCCGTAATCGTGTGTCTCTGTTCGATTAAACAAAGCAATAACTTCCGTAATAGCTTGTCTCTGTTCGATTAAAGCAAAGCGCGAATTTTCGTGTGTCTCTGTTCGAGTAAAACAAAGCAATAACTTCCGTAATAGCTTGTCTCTGTTGGATTAAACAAAGCAAGAACTTCCATAATAGCTTGTCTCTGTTGGATTAAACAAAGCAAAAACTTCCATAATCGTTGTCCCTCTTTAAACACTGTTAATCTTAATGTTTATATTTGGGTATTTTTCCATAAAACTGACCACAATCTACACCTTTCTTCTTTAAAGAAATACTTTATTAAATATAAACTTTCTGTCTAATAAGGAAAACACATATTTCAACAAATTATGTACTTATTTTCAGAGCTGTTAAAATATATATGACGGATCATTAGCTATTTGTAACCAAAATATGCTAACTTTAATATGAATGTGCCTAAACCGAGGATAACGTATGGTATCAGTGAATTTTATAAAACTGGATAAAATTCATGTTCTTAGTTCGCAGTTTCTGAGTGAAAAAGTATGGTACACCTCACTCAAATACGAATGGCTCCTAGAACATTTTTAGCGTTTTTGCAGGTCTTGCCTTGTGCTATGTATCGCACGCCATAAAAATTAAACTGTAGGGCGCAGTCGTTACATCAGCAGCTGCCTTGTTTATGCAACTGCGTCACACAGGTGTTGCAGTTGATTTTTAAACGTATTAGCTTTGCAGTTAGTGTGCGTTCTTTGATCACTCGTGGAATTGCTGCTGTTTGTTCTAATATGCAACATACATGCAACCAGTGCGACCAGACAGCCAGTTTCAGTGGATTAAGTGGCCTCCCCTTTTATCACAGTGCGAGAGACTCCAGCAGGGTCGACATAAGCCTAAATCCCCCCAGCCCCTCCTCCATGTCCAACAGGCGACAAACTTCGTCTGCCCTTGGGTAAAACAACTCAGGTTCCTCAAAATTTCGCTGCAATTAGTAAGACGATTTTTTCTTAAATTTTTCCAAAAACTGCCCTTCGTGTTGTGGTTAAAATTTTTATTTACGTATTTACGCACAGCATGATTGGATGACTGCCAGGTTATCAACATCATCATCATCATCATCATCATCATCATCCTGTGGTCTGTCTTTGCGACAGGGCCATAGCCTCTTCCAAAGAGAGTGTCCCACAGAGGGCGATCTAGTGCGTCCTATTATAATTTCCAGTATCTTATCCTTCCCTTAAGGTTATCCAGTAGCTGCTTACATCTTCTTCCTCGTCTTCTTATTTCTTCTATTTTTTATTCAGTAACGTATTTTAGTTTCTACGCAAGATGTGACCATTACAGTTAGCCTTCCTTCGTTTTATTTTATGCGGGATGTTTCTTTCCCATATGAAAAAATGAGAAGGAGAAAATCAATCTTACGTTAAATAAGAAAAAAGTAAATATTCGTGAATTTCCCAGAACGTCGTCATATTTTCCAGGACTCAAATTGTAGTAGTTAGCTTCGTGGGTGCGTGGTTATACTTTCGCTTTCTGGTGACGGTCGCTTATGAATATACAGACAAACGGGAAATGAAAGTAAGAGAACGACAGCCTTAAGAGAAAGAGTTGCGGTAAGAAAGGAAAGCAATCACCGAACCAAAAAAAAAAGCACCCTCATGTACCTTGCAGTCAAGCAAATGAACAGCGGAACAAGCGGGCAGACATTGTCCGAAGCACATCTGCGATTTCAGCTGTTTGTGTAAACATTGTGCTTATGTGTAGACAGTTGAGTGCGCATATAAGTACACAAATGTATGAGGATTTGGTTGGAAACGGTGCTTGTTTCGCACAGTGGTACATTATGATGCCCTTACTTTAATTTTTGACATTTTAGAGGTGGAGTCGGGATAGCATAGTCAGTAGGGTGACTAGGATTTGGACTGGGCGGTCCAGTGTTTGAATCCCGGTAAGATTGGGAAGTCTTTCTCTTCTCAAAAGCGTCCAGGCCGATTATGGCCCACCCAGCCTCCTATTCAGTGGTACCTTGTTATTTCCCCGGATTTAAAGCGGCCAGGGCGTGAAGTTGACAACTAACCTTAATCTAAAGTCGAGGATAAGAATGAGTGGAGCTATGCCTCTGCTCTCCCTGCATGCCTTCATGGCGCGGATAGGGAAAACCTTATCTTTTATAATATCGGGCAGCTTAGCAAATTATTGCTACTCCCTCTGTATGACTTCATGACGTGGGGAGGGACAAATTTGCCTGTACACGTTAGAAGCAGGGGAAAGGAAAACTTCCGGCATGGAAACTTGGCACACAAACCTAGATATTGTGTAAGCATATGTCTGTCCATTTCCTTTCCTACCTTCTGCCGACTGCCCTTATTAGGGGACCATATTGTACGAACACTGACATTTACAAGACCTATCCGTGACTAGTCTGCGCTGGATGACCGACGAATCGGTTTTTGTTTCCCGGCAGCGACAGTGGATTTCTCTCCTATCCAATTTGTAGGCTACGCGGGGGGGGGGGGGGCTTTTCTCAGGCGGCAAAGCAGCCTGGGAATGAGGCTGACCACTTACTTCCATTAGTGCCGAGCTTAGGAATGCATGGAGCTATACTTCGGCTCCCCTGTACTTCATTACATGCTGCTTACGTAAGCATGAAATCAGTTTTATCTCTGCCCTTTCCAAGATCTACTGCTAGGTGTCACATAGTCACATAGCGAACTAACATTCTTATATAGTAGCTAAGAGATCCTATTATTTTTATTTGATGGAATCTGTTACAGGTTCGTGTAGAGGATTTTTCCAAAATATTTGGTGTTAGAAGCATTAAATATGTTTTTGTACAATATATATGCACATATGTCATTTAGTAGGTTTAGAGTTTATTTTAAACATAATCTGTGCTCTGGTAATGGATATTGTGACTAGTTATTAATAAATCCGATCTAATGTAGAATTATTTTCTTCTGGAATTTCCAAAGTTCTGTACTCTTATTTCTGATTTGCGCATATCGATAATTGTGGGACTGAATCCTGTGCACTGTTCAGGTTCACTGCAGATGGGATTATGTCACGGATAACCGGTTTTCCAATACACGTTCGTAAATGGATTCATGGAGCTTCAATATGTGACCTTGTGCCCCTGCAAATGGCAACGGGTGTAGGCCGGTAACAGAGTCTGTGACCTGCGCAATAAACAGGAGCACTCAAAAAAGAAAATCTGGCAAAAGGATCGTAGCCAGTGTATTTGTGTGCACGGTGTGTGTTGACACTAGAGCCTGTCAAAATATCAATAGTAAACAGAAAGAAAATTTTTAAAAAATCTAAAATCTGAAACACACCTACGGATTGGGTGTGCAGGGCAGCTCCTCTTGTATCCTTCTCGTCCCTTCCCAGCTACTGCTTTAACACAGCTTGGCGTAGTAGCAGAGGAAAGAAGCAGTCTTTCACAAATTACGTCCCTTCAAAAAGGAAAGGAGTATGGTGTGATTAAACTTTAAATTATGCGTTAGCAAGGTCTAAAGAATGTATAAAAAAGTCAACTGTACAATATGTTGCCTAAATAACACTGCTTTCTGGGATGTGATGCCATTGATTCTGGTGTAAGTTTACCAAAGTTTCAGCGAAACGTACTGTCTCCACCTTCCGGGTGTGTTGCTAACAGATCATAACGGAATCACATTCTAAAAGATAATATTTTTCATAGTCATCACCATGAGGAGCGAAGTGCTCGGAAGAAAACCGTCCCATTACCACTTGTTCCCATACTGGCCCCACACTTGACTGGCCTGGTATACAACCCACAATTTTGCGACGAGAGGCAGAAATGTAACAGCGAAAATAATTTTTGTCTTCTCTCTCTCTTTTGTTTCATTATCTTTTAAGAAACAAAACTTAAATATTTTTAAAACAGCAGTTCTGGAAGTACGTTGATCTGCATTTTTAATTAAATGAACCTGTACGTTAAATGCAAGTTCAGGCGGACGGAGTGTCGTTCCATTATGACAGACAGTAAAAGAATTTGGTAATATTCGCCAGTGCTCAGAACACCACTTGTGTTTGTTTAATACACACATTCGGGAACGCAGGCATAGCTCACAATTTTGGGACTTTGACTCCCCTTAGTTATCTGTGTAGTAGACAATTTTCGCCCTAACAAGTAATTTGCCTTGCGCTCTAGATGGACAGAGAAATGCATGTAAAGTGTCCGTTATTTGTGTCACATTTTAACAAAAAAGGAATCAGTGTGTCGACTAAATTTAGTAACCCCCCCCCCCCCCATATAAAATTTAATCGAAATCATTTCAGCTATTCTGGTGCTGTTACTTCTGGATATATAGGGACGGCCATACCTGACAAAACTAGTGGTCACTTTTGCAAATTCTTGTTATGATTGCGCCAAACATATTGATACCACGGTATGGGTTTTTTTAAGTCTTTATTGTAGCTGTGTGCTCGTAGGGATGTATTTGACGAGCTGTACCTTGGCATTTTATTTGTCCGCATGGAAGACAAGAGTTCCTGATATATCAGTGTATCTTTAGACGCAGCCGTCTGACTGCCTGTCTCACTACGCATTAATTCAGCGTTTCTATGACGTGTTACGATGTCAGGGTTTAGGTACACAGTTGAGTATACCGAAGTACGTACACAAAATCACATTTCAGAATTCATTGCACAGTTCAGGAATTGTGCATCTTTTGTACGATGTGAATAAAGTATTTAACATACGACAGATGACATTAAAACAGAGTGGAGTGATGTTTTAATTTGCAAGTAAATCCTAGCTTTAACTTCAGGAATATATGTTCAGCGTGCTTAATTTTGAACTTCACATTAACCCGTTGCATCGAAAATTGCTGTGTTCTTGGGTCTTACGCCCTGTAGTTTGTTAGGCTGGAAACAACTTGCGGAGGAACCTGATGCCTGTGTATTCACAATAGGTCTCTTACCATGAATTTCGAGGCAACGGGTGCCTCCATCAGTATGTGTCTGCCAAACTACACGGCATCACATGCCAGAAGACAGTAACCTCGATTGTCACTACCGTGAGGACCTCGGACCTCTCCCAGTCTTTTATATTGTTCGAAGTTGGTTTTAGTTTCTTGACAGTACTTGTTGTTATGGCGTGTGTCGCATGCGTATTTATCTTGGATTGCTCTGGTTTAATTAAAATGCCACTTTGCATGCTTTATAAACGTATATTAATTATTTTTCTCTATTCGCATGAACATTTTTTACTTTATATAGACACACTTCCAACTTACATATTGAATAGGTCTGTTTCAAACTTTTAATATGTGCCCAAAATGTAACATTATTGCTTTGCACACGAACACATAACGGGTTACTTTTACCGAAATAAAAATTGGTTTAGCCTCCAGATATTTAAAAACAAATTAATTTATTGTCTTCCTTATCCGCATTAGTGAGGAACTTTGTTGTTATGTACGGACCTTACTGAAAACCATCCAACGTGTGAAAGTATTAATACAGTATGTTACATTATGTAGAAACATTATTTAAACGTATTTTGCAACACAAATAATAAATTGTAACTTAAATCACATTTGTTCCTATTGCATTGCGGACATTATTAATACTCTAAATTTAAATTTGGCCGGACCCAGCAGAAGGTCACTAAATGAAGGGTCTCTCTGTTTCTTTCAGGCACAGTGATATGCATATGCTGTCAGCTCCCATCATCCCACGCACATTCTTGTTACTAATCCAATAGCGAGAAGGAAGATATTGCATAACGCTTAATTTTAAAACTCGACCGGACCCAAACCATTAAACATAGCCTACGTACAGTAGCTTGTGAGAGTAATGCAGGAGTGCAGCAGAATATTTTCGGACGACAGCCATGATCATTTGTATAGATACATTGTGCCAATTATCGCATGTCTTGCCACACTCAAAGACAACGCAAAATAAAATGGGGGAACATTTTTTTTTCTGTTCCACACCACACGATGCGAAACATCAAGTTAGGTTAGTACCATTCCGTGGCTTGCTGAGGATGCAGCTCTTTCAATCCATCCATTTTTATTATTACGTATTTAAAAGAATAAAGTGACAAATTTAAGTGGTACCATCAGCAGTTATAATAACCTGTTAGAAAAAGTCTTAGAAGCTTCTAACATATATCCTATTTATGTGAGAAATTATATCATACCCTTAATGATAGGCGGCAGGTTAATACATGCACATTGTACCCGTCTGTTTAGGTCATGAGCTGTGATATAGGTTATGGGGGCGCAAAATGTTGCCCCAGTGTAAATGCTGTGTAGGCATCTGTTCATTTAAATATAATCAACTCAATATGTCCGTGAAGTGTTCCAGTGCACCGGGGTTCAGGTGTAACCTGCTGCTTTATCATTGCCGGATTAATGCTGTTAAGTGCACGACTAACTATCTTGCCAATTAATTAAGGGTATGCCCAAGTTAAGAGATGTTACTTAAACATGACGACATCTGCTAGTCATCTGCCGCTCGGCTGCACAGCATGATTCTTCTCAGTCACATCTTGATTAAAATCTTAGCAGGAACCTTGTATCAGATGTTTGTGCCGCCGTACCTAATAATATCGAAAGCAAAATAGGCAATGTACGTGTAACGTAATGTTTTGGCGCGTTCGCGTAACCATTGTTGTCATGGAAAGGCAACAGTGGGTTCCCTTTGCACTGCTGTCAGGCTACAAAATATGCCGTGCAACTGTAAGCAGTATAAACGTACCTAGGTCTTCTTGTACAACTGCCCAATATTTTTGTCCGATTTTAACCAAATTTGGAATTTCTTGACAGATTTTCTTAGAAGTCCGCAGATTTCACAAAACTGCTTCCAGTGGGAGGCGCGCTGATACATCCAGGAAGATAGACAGACGGACGGACGGACAGACGTGACGCAGCTAATAGGTGATTTTAGCGACTTCCGCGAACACGCCTAATGACTGTCTTTTGTTCGTCGAAATCCTACACCGCAATTCGACTGAAGTGTTAATAACGTGAACCAGTAAGAGAAGGACGTGTACGAAGTGTACAGTACAATCAGGCCTGCTCGTTTTCTGGACGCAACGCAATTCTGATGCTAAATCTGTTTCCTTCCTCATGTGAAATTCTTGGGTGTTACCTACCCTGCTTGCTGTGAGAAAAAATGGCTGGGCCACCTATGTTGTTGAGTAAACTCTCATTTTCATCGAAAGATCTGAGTAGGCGTTTGCATGTTCGGGCTGCTAGCTGCTGTGACGGCTGTGAAATTCCACTGGATAGAAGTCGAAATAATGTGCTTATTACGAACAGGTGTAATAAATTTCTGTGCGCCTGTTGTAAGTGTTCTGAGACAGTATTGTACAAGTGTTTGGAACAGTCTGTGGTGTGCGTGTAAGTGGATTAACAGTAATTTAATTTGATCTTTTCTCAGACAGGAATTACAATAAATTGATACAAAGCAAAATTAAAAATTTCCCAGTAAATCTGCATGTGGAAACGTAGGACTAAATTAAACGAATCCCGGTGACTACTGTCGGAAACTATTTATGAGGATGGAATTCCCCAGTGTTCGCAGTCTATTTCTGATTTTTACGACTTGATAAAAAGAACGTATATAATACTAAAAGAGATGGACATAAATTGCGTTCAGTAAGTACAAAGAAGTGTAACAGGACTGCTTTCGTAAGCCTCATTCTTGTTTGGTCTTTAGGCAGTGCTCTGCATTCATTTGTAAGACAGACGAAGAACAGGAGCGTTTAATGTGTTCCATGTCCGTGCACTGTATTATACAAAAAACTTTAAACACCAACAAATGCACAAAGAGTTTATTCTCGTCAATTATAACACACTCCTACATGTTTCGACCCTGCTGGGTCATCTTCAGGGAGAAACCTTCCGTTGTCGTTACACTGTGTTGCACTATACAGTTTAACGAGAATGTGCTGTTGACTGTGCACTGCGCTGTTTATGGGGGCGTGAACTCTTTTTCACAGCACATTAAACTGTATAGTGCAACATAGTGTAACGACAACGGAAGGTTTCTCCCTGAAGATGACCCAGCAGGGTCGAAACATGTAGGAGTATGTTATAATTGACGAGAATAAACTCTTTGTGCATTTGTTGGTGTTTAAAGTTTTTTGTAACAGGAGCGTATTTCTTTCTCGGTCAGCAGTTGAAATGTTTGTTTGCGTATAATAATATTTTCAATTTTATGTCCCCCTGTTGTATGTCTTATTAACTTTCACTTAATTATGATTTATTTGACAACGCTTCCGACAGCTTGGTCTATGTAGCCTTCACTGGAAAACGATTAGTCTTTAGAGATTAGGAAGCGATATGACCTTTAATGATCGCGGTCTAATTTGAAGTACTGTCTCAGATTATGCATGGGTTTGAACCCTGGACTTACCCGATTACGAACCATAAGTGCTTATTACATTACTGCGACTGCTGTAGTGTTTACCTAAGCAGCCATTAACACCCTCAAAAAGTACAGTATCATCCAGTTACACCCTAATTTCTTAACCAGTTCTTTACTACTGTCCATTTCTTGCCACAATGCTCAACTGCGTACAGTTCCCCCGTCCAGGAAAGAACTGATTTGTCTGGTCGACTAATACTGCGAGAGGATATACAAATATTGTTGCCGGGGCCCCACCTTGCGTGACGGTTATTAAGGTGCTTTTGCTAAGAATTCTTTCAGAGGCGGAAAAGATTTTGGCTGACAAACGGCCTGGGTTAACTTTATCAGACGTGTCATAAATTGTATTTATGAATCAAAAATCGTACTGCCGTTTTTATTTACTGATATATAAAACATTTGTTATAGAAATATTTTAAGATAATCTGTTAAGACAAACAAATATCGGTATATTAGTTAAGTTTGTAAAATGGGTACGTTATAAGAATTCATTTTCAGTTTTATTTCATTCTCCATTTGTAAGACTTCTTACTTACCTTCCTTTCTTTTTTATTCTGTTTCATCATTCTTTATTTCCGGGCACGTTACTCGATAAACAGCGTTAAGAAATGCAGGTCTAGAAGACTGTGTGTTGTATTTCTTGATGCCCCGGGCAACATGTATCCAGGGGCAGGAGTCACCCTATTTTTCACCGGTTTCGAAAGAACGCATTTTGTTATATTATTACACCCGGTCGCAGTGCTTATTCAATCCAAACGAATCGGCTCGTTCAATTGATCCTTGCTAGTCATATGTAATATAGTCTTCAGTATCTTCTGCGAGAGTGGTCAATGATGTAATGTTGGTCAACGATTATATGTACCCATAACATGTCGCGAGGGGCCTAAATAAGCAATTTCCTTATTTAAGTGCAGTACATGTAAGTAAGGGGCACGCACACTGCGCTACAAGCCGAAAGGTAGCAGTTTATATTCCCGATGGTGTCATTGGAAATTTTTCATTCACATAGTCCTTCCGGCCGCACTGTGGCTGTGGGATCGACTCAGCCTCTAATAGAAATGAGTACCAGGAATATTTCCTTAGGGGGGGGTAAAGGCGGCCGGTGCTTAGATCTGACAATCTTAGCACCTTCATGTGCCGATTGTCTTGAAATCTGGGAGCCTCAACCTCCTGGAACCCTCAGGGCCTGTACAGGGATCGCTTTAGCTTTTTGTTTTCATAAACGTAAACAAAATTATTCGTTACTTTGCCAGTAAAGGGTAGAATGTCGACCGCAGTGCAGTTATACGCTATACGATCGGCGACCGGAACTCAAAAGATTTGAGAAAACGGAACGCCTTAAAGTTTAATACAGTCTTGCTAAAAAACTGACTTTAGGAAGAGTCCGGCCCAGAATTGAGTCAATGGTTGGTCTGTTAAACTAACGATATCATCTGCGTTCGGATTTCAATCAATGTTTTTGTTTCTTTATATAGCTGAGTGCCAAGCTCCTTTACACACGTAATGCAGTAACTACGTCAGATATTTCTTACGCATTAACAATTAATCTTATCACACTCGTCGTTTCCCGCTTTAACCGACTGCTTCAGGCCTGTACGTACAATGTTCGGTAACTAACATTTGATCATGTTAACCCCCGGATTTCTTACTTCGACGTGGACGCTGATTCTTTGATATTTCCATTACTTCCTTCGCGTTTGTGTTTATTTAATGCGTATATTTGCACATTCAAGGCTTCGGGCATGTAACGCCATGTCACTGGTATGTGGTTTCGCATGAATTTATTGCCTTCATTTTCAGGGTTAAGCAGCCCAAGATGAGTCATGCGCCGGTATCTGTTTACCATTCGATACAATATAACATCCCACAAGGCTTAAATCTCCATAAACATCTCTATGAGAACCTAAAATGTCAGCTATAAATGTGTTTTGGCAATAAAAGCCAAACTAAGTGCTGGTGTCACATATTCGGATGTTAGTATTGAATCTCTGCGGATACGTATCTGGCCATCGGATTGTTGAAGTAAATTACGTACTACATGGTCTTGCTAAGATTTTTTGATGCGGAGCAGAATTGTGCATTCATAGCCGGCAGACGGACATTATCAGCCCATGCGATTAACATAGATCATAGATGAAATATAACATGTAATCACTCACATAGATACTTATAAACAGTGAGAAGCGTTAGATTTGTTAGCATGACCATCCTTTTGTATATTGCAGAATGGTCATAGATTTTTACTAACTATATGATAATAGGTTAATGATATTTAAGGGAATTTAAAAATTCCACATAGGTACATTCCACATATGAGACGTGCATATGATTTTGCCTATAAAGAAAGGGCATTGAACCAGATGTGTCCTGTGTACGCATTGTTCAGGGAAGTCTTATACTGCACGATGAAACAAAAGCGTTTATTTTTATTATAAAACGAAAGGTATTGTCTTGTACAGTTTACTCCTGCTTCTTCGTTCTCAGTACCTTCAGCCTGTGGAATAGGGTGAACAAGGTGTATTGGTGGAGGGGAGAACAGATTACCATGGTCCAAATAACTCTGCTCGAAATCTTAAAAATGACCAAACTTACTGTCATTACAGATTGAACAGACGGTTTCCACATTGTTGGATGTGCACTGAGACAAGGGCTACATTTGTATGCGAGGCGTAGCGTACTTTTTGTCAACAACTGTAGTCTTGTAGAAAGAAAGGGGGAAACGAGAACTGAGTAAAGAATTCTTTGCGTAGTGCCTCCAGGGAAAGAGCAGCGGCAATACTGTAACTTACCGGAAATGGAGAGTAAATCTATGCCCTCATTCCACTGGGTTTGGTTAGGACCTACTGGCGAGAGTGGACCTTCCAGTTCCATGAAACTTAGAAAATTGTGGCCTGTTATTATTAACAGTTTTTTTCCTGTCGTTTTTAAGGACGAAATATATAACGATTTCTTCTTCTCCTTTAAATCGCAATATAGTGAGCCCCAGGTGCGCACCCAGAATTTTTCCTTGGGGGGGGGGCTGACCCTGAGATTGTATATAATTTATGTGTGGTTTTAAAAATTGTGTTATAAAAATCATGGTATAAGTACAACACAAGACTCTTTGCAACTGCATTTATGTACGTAGAACTGAAACTAAATATTCCATGACCCAATCACAGTGTCCTGTCTTCTTTTCTTTAATTTTAGTAATTTATTTTAAAAATTCTAATGTACTAGTCATCAGCCGACGTCAGTGGCTGATTTTGGGTGAAGGGGAAATGACGTTAAACATTTGATATCATAATATCTACAAAATCTGTTTTTTTAAATTTCCGTTTTGGGGGTTTGGGGGAGCTGCAGCCCGGCAGCCCCTCCCCTTGGGTGCGCCCTCGGTATGCCCTCAAAAATTTACCGAACGTCATGAGATGTCACATTTAATTCGCAACGGAGGCTGTGATATAACCGTGACCTTCACTCTTACCTCTAACCGGCAGTGTGCTTTAAGGAACCTGTTCTGCCGGGCACGAAGCAGTGTCACGAGGTAAACTGCTGCCGGTGTTCGAAAAGATCCAAGGTCCTCCTCTTGGACGGTCTAGAAGTCACTTTTCTCGAACATGAATTTTATATAGCGCCGGTGATAGGTAAAGGAATAAGCACGAAAAGCCGGAGTACTCAGAGGGAGCCTGTCTCATTGTCACTTTGTCGACAACAAATCCCACAAGGAATGACCTGGGATTGAACCCGGGCCTCCGGGGGGAGTGCCGAGCTTAAGAATGTGTGGAAGTATACCTCTTTTCCCCCTGTATTTCCTCATGACGTGGACAGGGACAAATTTATCTTGGGGTTTCTCAATTGATATTAAAATCTGTAGTTAACCTGTCTCAAGAAATGTTTTCCTGCATCCAAATTCTCCAAGACCGAAGGGCGGAAAGAAAATGACTATTACGCAATGGTAAATGGTTAGTCACATTTGCCTTTTCTGGTTGTGCACTGACGCAGGGTCTGCTGTCGCACTTAGTACACCAGTGCCACGTTGCGGTAAAAGTTCGTAGTTCACAAACGACATTTATATATATTTACATATTTCTCCTGGCTGTTGACTCGTTTGGAAGCCCGTTAATTTGGCCTGGATATTTCCAGAGTCATTTTGGACCATGGTTTAATGACTTTGATGCGCGAGTTTGGGAAGCTTCTAAGCTATGTCCGTCAGTTTGTCATCATGAAAGAAACAAGCATCATAATAAAGCAAGCGTGTTGTTTTCTTTCACCCTTTATCCCTCGACAGTTAGCTGATGACGATTGGTTAGCCCCTAGTCTACTAGTTTGATGGTAAAGACGGTGCTGTCCACAAGAACCACAACAAAGTGCGTGAGATTGGGGTGTATGCATGCCCCTTCACCACCACATCGGCCCCTCTCGTCCCACCTGAGGAGCCAAGAATGACAAGTGGAGAAGAGACGCCATTTTGCATGCTAACATATAGACGCAGCCAACATCAGACGCAAGAAGAATGCCTGAGTGCCATGCACTGTACATTGTGAACAAAATATAAAGAGTGAAGAACAATTGTTTGTCTTACATATATATATATAAAGCACTATATAAATATAACCTAGAAAACATGAAGATATGTGAAATGTAAAAAAAATTGGGTGGGGCTTATTTTCATAGTACCGATAAATATAAAGTTATCATGGCTTGCGTGTAGTTATTGATGATGTGGGGGAATATGTAAGGGGAAGAAGATCTCTGTTTAACGTGTACAAAGTTCAGTGTATCAAACGAAAACAAGAACCTACCCAATGTAGTTTGTAGAAAATCACACCCTAGGTCATAACAGGAAGGGTTGGTTTTTGGTCATCTATAAAAATACACAAAAATACCAAAAAATAGAATCAAGTAACCAAGGTAGTTACTGGTAGTGTAGATTGTAAATGTAGTGTTGAAAATAGAGCAGTGTAACCCAATGTTCTAACTGTATCCGCCGTGACATGCGCACTGAGATGTCAAATCTACAATATGAGAGGGAATTTTATATTTAAAAGCTGGTAAAAATCATCATTGCGAAAATTATCGTATATATCAGGCAAAACATAGGTATTCATTAGAATTTAGCGTCGTTATAGCGAAAACAAAAAGAGAAAATTAGGCATAGATATGTAGTTATCATCAAACGGTTTGTATATAAACTAGCGTTGCTCGTTCCCTCTGCATACTTCAGGTTTGACACCCCGGCCAGCTGCAGTGAGTTTAGTGTAACATGTATACACCGACCCCACCCCACCCCACCCCATTCAATCCCTTACCTGTCTTGTCCCTCCAGCTCTATGATTCATTGGTAATGGATGCTACCCGCAATATTCACCGTGAGCTGATAGTTCGTACTGGTCTTATGCAACTGGTTTCGTATGTTATTTAGTTGTAGTGACAGAGAGGTAAAGCTAACAAATATTAATGGAACACTGTAAAGAAATCTTCGAAAAGGCACGTGATTTGAAGTCATTTATTGTTATAATTTAATACATTAAAGCCGTATGGACGATGCGGGAAATTACTTGGGGGAATAAGGAATATCTGCTTTATTTTAATAATAACATTTGCATACCAGTGGAGTCAACCACTTATAGAAAATTGCTGTGAAAATCTGTTCAGTTAATCAGACGTATAGTCAAATAAAAGATAGTCTTTGATTGCAAATTTTAAGTAAATGTTCCAATTTTATATATTTGCAAATATTTTGTATGGTTAGAATTTTATTACCTCATACAAAATGACTAAATATTTTATTATAGCTTTCAATCGACAAATATAGAAAACGTATTTTGAGGGATTTCATAAATATACCGTATGAAACACAAGGGATAAATTGGCAGTAGTGTGATATCAGATTTTTTTTTCCGAGCTTCAGTTATTTTAACTGTGGAGCTTTCCACCAGATATATCACTCTTCCCCCTCCAATTGACCCTCTGCCTTGCCCACAGTATTTCAATACTTTTCTATAAATGTTAGATTATGTAGTTCTACCCAAATTGTGTTTCTGTACAAATGACGTGCAGTGTTTTGCATTGCTTGAAAGTGTTTCATCACTTCTGTATATTTTCTAACTTAAAAAGGAATAAGAAACTTGAAATAGAAAAGATGTATCTAGCCATGGGGTCCAATGGATCAAGTAACGTAATGAAAGCACCACTGAAAGATTTTAGAAGTTATTAAATTTTCGTCGATGCTACATTATTCAAAGAAACGAAATATTTCTCTTCTATAAATTTTCACGTTCGTACATCCTTATTTTATATTTGTATCCAGTGGCTTATGCAGACGACGAATCACCGGTTTCAAGTATTTTGCTTGATGTAAAGAAAGGATAACAGAATTTTATTTTATGTACAGGAAAGTGTGTTTTATTTACCTCTGAAAATAATAAAATTAGCAAATGTTATTATTTCTGGGTTGTTACGCAGCGTGTGTTTGTAGTTGTCTACCGACATTTCGGGACAACCTGTCGATTCCTTGACCCTTGAAGAAGGTACCGATAGCCTTCCTCGGAACGTCACAAAAAAAAACCAACATACGCTGCGTAAAAATCCAGAGAGTAAAGACCTCATCTACACCGCGGCGGTAGCCTGAAATCTCGCAAGCTTTTAACAAGTTCACATTGGCTTCTCCGAGAGCAAGCGGCCATGTTCAGAATGTGTGAAACTTTAGTGGCGATTCTTACGAAGAAATGCGAAAAAATACTAAGTCAGTGTTTATTTTATCTCAGAACAATGCTATATAAAAGGAAACAAATATTTCACAAGTTTCATTTATGAAACATAGAACCGCTGGCATTCTAGAATTTTGTTTTCGTTCTGTAGCAACTGTTACACTTTCATGCTTTTGCGGTTGCATTTTCTATCATCTTCCTGTAAAAACAAATTAATTCACATCATAAGAAAACATTAATGGTGATTCTTCGTCTTTCATGTTTTATCCTAAGTCATGAATCGTCTTTTTGTTTTAACTGGCACACATTTGCTTAATACGTGTTTAAGTCCCAACCCACGGCTAGATGTTCTTAGCCTAAATAATCATAGGTAGCCTAAGTGTGGTGAAATGGATAGTGAAGAGAAACATTTTATACACTGTGAATGGTAAAGCACATTTTGATACAAGATTTAAATGGACAAGAAATTAAACAGGTTAATAAATTACTTGATAGTTCTGAATCACCATATCGCACCACTTAACGGTGTAAGTTTTATGTTGGATTTTAATTAAATCAATCTTGAAGTTATGTTTCATTATTATTATTATTATTATTATTATTATTATTATTATTATTACAGGTTTTAGAACTCGTCTTTTAGATAATTACACATCTAGTTATGTTGTTGGTATGAAGTATTCTTTTACTAAAAACTCCCATGTTTTAAAATTCTACAAGTGATGTATTCTACAAGTGACGTATCTGTGTCGTGTAGAGAATGTTGTTTAATTTTCAAATCTCGGTAATAACATGTGAGTGATTTGTCACACACAAATAAATTCGTGTTTTTTGTCAGAAGGCTTTGCGGTACAATTATGACTTACAGAGGTATCGGAAAGCGATATGATGGTGAAGACGCTCGTTGTAAAGAAATGGTGATGTTCCCCCCACCAAGTCTGCAGGCTCTATCATGCAGATTTTGTTATTTGTATCACTTTAGCCGTGCACTTTAGATGTAACTGCACTCAACAGTTGTGAGTAATTGTGTGTGCGTGTGTGTTTGATTGATTGATTGATTGATCGAGTGAGTGAGTGAGTGTTTTATTCGAGCGAAAGAAATGAAGCTATGACAGACATGTTTAAAATTACATAGGAAGCCCTTGTGCACCTGTCAGGAGAGAAAAGAAAAGGTGCAGGTTCGGCGACAAAAAAATGACTTCCCCGTTAGAAATGAAAGTATATAACGACTATTTATCAATAAAAAATCGCAACGAAAAAATTAAAATATATTATTATAATAATTAATTCATAATAAATGGAAGTTAGCTTCTGAGCTGCGAACGTTGCACACTGAGCTAGAGCTAAACATGTTGACGCCAATGTTACTGCACTTGTATTTTACTTTTTTGTTATTTTTGTGTGGGGGATATAGCAAAGTTAAAAAGCGCTTCCAGTCATAAGTACGACTCTCTATTTTTGGTACTGTGCATCCATATATGATTGGAAACCACGTAATATCTTGGAAATTTGTGAAACACATTGTTTGTGGTGAAAGATAACAAAAAAACACATTCATTTCGAAGTGGAAAAACGGTACTAAATAACCTATTATTGTTGTATTGGCCAATATTGTGTGTGTTTGTGTGTGCCTGTCTGTGGACGCGTATATATGTTTATGTATGTATATAATGAAGCTTGTAATAATGTGGTTACATGGAAACAGAGTTCCGCTGCCGGAAACATCTTGTTGTCGCCAGTCACAGGCTGAATTTCATAGTCGTACATCAAATATGCAGGCTGTCCCTTATACTGCTAATATTAATTAAATCGCTGGTGAAAAAAAAAATCGTAAAGCCTCTTCATCTATTACATCCCTTCCGCGATTTTTCTTGCCACACGTCCTTGGCTTTAGTTGATATAAATGGGACTCTCAGACTATGTCTGTCTGTTGCTTCCTTAATTAAATAAGTATTTGTGGTAAGGTTGAAGTGAAGCAAGTTATTGAAGTATTCTCCTTGATCCACGACGTCCGTTAACCTTTATCCTGCTAATGTGGAATATATGGTGAGCTGCTAATATTGCCAGCACCACTAATGTGTAATATTTGGTGACCTACATATGGCAACGCTGAAAGGAGCCTCTTTGTCTCTCTCTTTCTCTGCACAATGTCTCAACACTGAATCAATCGTGAAAGACGTCCTATGTCATAAGTGTGTGCACACACTTACCAACTAGACCCTTAAGGGCCTAGTTAGCAGCCGAGTAAGTGTGTGCACGCAGATATGATACAGGACGTCTTTCACGATTGATTCAGTGTTGAGACATTGTGCAGAGAGAGAAAGAGAGACAAAGAGGCTCCTTTCAGCGTTGCCAAATGTAGGTCACCAAATACTACACATTAGTGGTGCTGGCATTATTAGCAGCTCACCATATATTCCACATTAGCAGGATAAAGGTTAACACTGTTTCAGTAATATCCCCATTGCAACAGAAGCAATCATCAGTTTTTATTATAACTTAACCAGTGCGTTCGTTACGCATTCCACAACACCTCCCATGTTCTCTTGGGTTACGCAGACGTCCTCTTATGGGACAGTGCAGTCTGATTGAGTCGTCTGACATTATTACAAATCCGTCAGCAGATTTGCTAACTTATCAGCCTTTTAAAGCACATTGGTTCCTGTATGCGCCATTTAACTTAAAAGAAAACTGCATTTTCTACAAGGCGCATTTTTGGTTTTTTTTTCGGAATAAACTGTGGTTATTGCCCTGTGCAAACGTGACCGTTTACTTTCGGTAAGGGAGACCCATTTTGTTTCCTGTGAGGTAGGAAGAGAATCTGTGAGCATAATCGGCACGAACTCCTGCTTCGAAGGGCTAAAAAGACTTTCGGCGCCAACAAGACGTTAGAGGATAGTTGGTTAGTAGCCTAACGTGTTGTTCTCAACATAAATATTGAAACCTATGTTTTTGGTTAGCAACTATTGTTTAATTACTGAATGAAATGGGAAAAAAAATCGACAATTCCCTTGAAAATCATGCCCATAATCACATGACCAATTTACAAGTTATTCAAGAGTTTAAGGTAACCTTCCGAGCCGCTTCAACACGAACGTGGAAAATTAAAATTAAACACGTTTCATATACACGTACTATAAACAAAAGTATCTATCCGGTTTTCTGCTGTCTTGCGCGAATTTTCTTCGCCCTAACTAACGATTGGCTTATGGGCTCAAATACGGCAATGTAAATGGAGATTTCTGCGCGTCTTTATCACTACCAATCACCAGAGCTGTCCCTCGTCCCACTTCAGAACCTGTGCTGTCCGCAACAGCCCATGCTAATAAGCAACTATTACTGTACGACCGAGTACTTCGCAAAATACATAAAAGTCTGTAGAAAAGTGTACAATTTTTGGGTGTGCGCAACTCTGTTTCATCGAAATATTGGCAAATATTTCTAGGTTATTTAAGTATGGAATGATATACATTTATGGTAACAAAACCATGAACGATTTGGGGATGTAAAGAACGTGAAATCTGCCAGACACCCTATATAACAGTCAAACACCCCATCTTTATTCCCGCAGCTGACCTTATCCCATTCCTTCCTCCCTTCCACATTCACCCTCTCCCTGTCACTCTGTATAGCAAAGAGTTTTATACAAGCAAAATATATTGGCTATTCCCAAATAAAAAGGGTGAAAAACAACAAATGGTATTATACAATATAACAGAAACAAGTGAACCAAAATGTAGATAGACAAAACAAAAACATAGATTGGTAGTAAAGAATGGAATTGAGAATAAAGAAAGTTATCAGAAATAGTGAAGTTATTTTATTCGCTGCTGTGTGTCGTTTTTACATGTTGTACGCACCTTTTCCAGTGTTGTATACGTTTCGAAACATACTGTAGAGCAGCAGAATCCTGTTGACTGTGCACATGCCTGGACCCTAGGAAGGACTTAAGATTCTGGAAATTTCAGCATTAAAAACCCTTCAATCTTTGATGCTAGCCAATCAGTAATCAACACGTCACATCTCGTACATCAGCAGTACCTGGCACAGCAACCCTCTTGTTTGGGAGCGAAGACCCACGCATTTAAATGAGGTAAGTGGGTTTATCTGTATACATGGTGCAGTAAGTTACAAAACATAGATATCTTAATATATACGGGGTGTTTATTGTATCGTACAGCCGTATCTTCACAGTTCCCGTACGCTCCATGGCGGGACGCAATTGATCACCACGTGGGTAACCGACAACGTAGAACGTTAGTGATGGGGGAACTGACTCGCCTAAAAGAACAAGCAAGCGCGGACACCCAACTCTTGATCTTGTCTTTGTTACGTATGAACAAATAATTTTCGTTGTAGAGCAAGATTTGCTACAACGTATTTGTACTACGCGAAGTATACTTTTGGTGCGGTACTGACCTGTACTTTTTTTTTTTGGAATAATATTATGTGCAGTTCCCCGCAGTATTAAACAGCGATGTTGCGTTTTAGAGCCAACGCTCTGTAGGACAAGCCTGAGGAATGTATGTACTGCAAGAAATCTTACTTATTATGTTCACTGGTACACGCACCCCTTGTTGGAGGCTGCTGGTCTGTGGAATGCGAATCTGAGGGAATTATTGGAATTGTAAAGAAAGGTCTAAAATCAAGTGGTGGTGGTGGTGGTGGTGGTGGTGGTTGTGGTGGCGGCGGCGGTGGTGGTGGTGGTGGTGGTGTGAGTAGTAAAATGAGAGAATAGACCAGCATAAATAGTTAAATGTTCAGGGAACCTGTCCTGCACAAGAACCGGGTGGTAAACACGTGGATGGATTTATGTAAAGAATGAGCCATGTCTCAATAAATAGTCTAAGCGTAAGAAAGAAACTGTAGCTTACGTATTTGGATAAAGTTATATTGACAGATTTGGAAAGAATGGTATTTCTCAATGAATTTTAAAGTCAAAACTCGAACAGTAGCTTGTTGACTTCAAATCGTAATTTCTGTAAAACGTAAGGTATTTGATTCCCACTCAGAATTTACTAGATTCCTTAAAACTTATTAAAACAAATAAAACGTAATGAAAGAGAATTAGACTGTCGCGTTACGAGTGTTTATGATACCAAACATTGAATATACCAACCAAATTTGATTTAATCAATAGAGCTTAAATTATTAGATCTTATTTTGAGATGTTTGTACTTCAACTGTTAACTTGACTGCCGTAGTAGCGTCACGCAGTAAGAGATAGATGACACGACAGTTAATGTTGTCTTGTGCTGTTGAAATGTTGCTTCTGTGTGTTCGTGCTTAGTGGGAGAGTGGTTGCAGCGTGCCCGTCCTTTCTTCGTTTCTCAGCACACAGCAGTAAGTACCTGCAGTCATGCACGAATTTGTGTTAGTCCTATATATTGTACTTTCTGTTCAATCCAGTACTTACGCAATTCTCCGTTTATAACCATTTCCACTCATCCTTCATGCTGAAAGAAAGTCACTCATCCCACTAATCAACATGGCTGTCTCGTCCAAAAATGTCGGAGGCCTAGAAAGCTTAACAGTTCTCGTTTTAACAGTCCGTACTTGCGTTGAGTGTTTCATAATTATGCAGTGAAGTTAATTTTGCACGTATTAAGTACCTTATCAAGGACTTAGCGGTAGGCTATATAGTAACTTGGGTGCCAGTAAAAGGCAGATAGAATTCTGGTAGGTAGGTACTTGGTCGGCACGTAACATACGGAATTATTAATAAAATTTGTCTTCAGGAAACATGTAGGATTGTGGAATGTAGTGCTTAAGAATTACAAAAAGTCAGGTTTACTCTATTCTTGTGGTGTTAACCATTCGCTGTCAAGTAAGGGGGTGTTGTGTTGCTGGTGCCTAGTGACAGGGTAAAGTATCAGTCATTTACTGGATAGTTACTGTGTTTACGTGTGTGCCTGCCGGCCTGTTTTTTTTTTTTAGATATAAAATACGGTTCCTGAAGACCGCATAAAAATGGCTGTATATCAAACATCCATGAATACGAGTATTAAATGCACCTGCTCAAAGAATTTCGAAGTCAATGCGATTTCTTTTTTATGATTTCCTTTCATTTTAAATTTTTATGTGTAACCCCCCCCCCCGGCCAGACCAGGCTGTAACAATACACCTTAAAATAAAAAATACAAAAGAATGTGATGCGAAGATTGTGCCTGGAGTGAAGTGAATCAGGATAGGTTTGACTCCCCTTGTTGCTGCGTGCCCCATGTGCGAGGGGGTTCTTACTAAGGCTACAAATTTGTATAAGTTGAACATGTTATAGGGGTATCAGAAAATTCGCACATAATGTGAATAAAGCCTGACTTGGTCACTTCTTCTGGCATTTGACGGCGGTAAACTGGACAGAAGCAGTCATAATGAATCGACAGGTGTTGTATTGATTCCTTCGGCCTCGAGTTTATTACCCCGAGAAATTACCTCGGATTCGTCTGTCACTACTGCTAAATACTGGCCCAATAACATGGAATAGTCTGCGCCCTATCCTTCCTTATCTTTCTCAGTCATCCAGGGACTTTATCTGACTACTCGCATCACACTTCTTTCGTATCGTTTCGCGTGACGGCGTGCAGCGCAGCGCTCGCTGTTTTTACTTGCCATGTTTAAGGAAGCTGCTGGAAATGGTTTCGTTCAGCTTGCAGATACGCCTAAGGTCTAACAAACACTTCGTATATTGCACATCAGAGTTGGGCTGGGTTTTGTAACTGAACCGATCAGACGATAAGGGACTGGCAACAAATGGTAGATAAAATGCCCCAAGTATCATCTCCCTCGAACCAGTGTTTTCTGGGCGGTGCATGAAGCGTCCCAAGTACACTACAGAAAACAACCAGAGAGACTGATGTATACGTCGTATGTTCGTGGTTGTACACACAACACACTCTAATTTTTCGATTTTTTTTCTAGCTAGTAATGAATAGTGGGGAGTTAACTCATTGTTTTCATTAACTAAATCTAATTGTCTTACCACAGTTTTGGGTTATGCAGAACGTTCACTGTAAGTGGTGGCTGAGAATTTAGTTTAGCTACTATTCAGGACGCAAATATCAGATAATGTCAAATTTCCTCGGCAATGCAGTCATTTAAACGTGGAATAGAAATAAATACCTATAAAAACACAAATTACAGTCTTCTGGATTATCACGCCGTGTAGGCTAATGTGTGTGTCCCGACATTTCGGAGGGATATTTTGCCTCTACCTTAAGGGTACAATAACGTTCAAGTCGTTACTGAATTAGTGGGGGAGGAGGTGAGCTAAACGTATAATTCAGTCACCATTAAAATGGATATAGCACGTTTCTCCGAAACGTCTTAATAGAAGTATGATTCTACACGATGTAGTAACCCAGAAGACGGTCATTCGAACAACACCCACTGTGGAAATCTGAAGAAATTACTTTAGTATTAATTTCGGAAATGTTATCGTGTCACTAATTTTCGAAAACATCATTGTTTAAGGATGTACAAAGTCGTCGGCTTTTTACCGTGGAGGCCAAGGTTTGCTGCCACATTAGTTTGTATGGTGCTTCTGGTGGGTGGAGTGGCACTGGTACAAGTCTCTCATACTTCTTCGGCTTTCCTCTAGTCACAGATTATTCCACCACTAATGCTCTGCATTCTTTTGCCCGTGGTCCCAGCGATGGGCAATGCCCCTCAACAAGCCCCAGGGTCCCCAGCACACAGTATCATCCCACCCCCAAAATAAAACTTACGTACCTGTAGAGATACGGATTCTCTTACTACACGAAGAGAATTTTGAGGTTGGTGCAGGTCACCAGTATTGTTAGCATTGTGAAATACAGGAAGATGCGATGACCTGAATGTGCGGTTCCACTAGGAAGACAATGGTCAAATGACTTTAGGGGGAAACTCTTCCATAGCGAGACTAGTACTTCTTTGATGTGACACTCTTCATGTCGTCTACATGTTAGTGGGATTTGCTGTCTTCATCTTCAGCGTTGAATGGTGACTCTTCTACCATGAATATAGATACCTGTCTAATAATTAGCATATTGTCACATTCAGAAAACAATCATTTCTTCGAAAAAGCACAATAATATTGTAATGGAAATGGGAGGATAATATTCAGGTGGGTGCAAGGAAATAACATTTTGAGGACGGGACATGGATAAGGTTTAGTAGGGATTTCACTTTGTTCATACGTTTACTGTGTCGCCATCCAGTTCGTTAAGTCTTCAACCTTAAGCTTCATTAACAGTGTACTTTCATCAGATCTTTTCGGATAAAGTTACAGTTATTCTTCAGAGTGATTATACGATACTAAATAACAAATGTGATGTGTGTATTAATTAGCCACAGGATATAACAGCATGTTGACGAATTAAATAAGTTAACAAACAAGTACAAGTCGGAAGTCGGCTTGTGTATTCCTGACCTTGCTCCCCTAAACTGATGCCACAGATATATGCGTCTAGCGCATTTGGGTACTACTTAGAGCACTCGTTCATTTACAGCGTTAACGACTGTGTGCTATCCACTGCGTTTCTTTTTCAAAAGTCAGTAATAACAAGCCATCTCAGTTTAACCATATTTCTTAACAACGTGCTTCATGCTTCGTAACTTGCTTTGGGCAAAACTTCGCCATCATGTAATACTGAGAATTTCCAAGTATATCCTATTTTTATAGGCCTACGTCTTTGGGCTTTATTTATTTCATGTCTGTTTTTTTTTTCAGAGTTATAATATTGACTTCGGACCGATAAAATCAAAATTTAATCTTCCTGACAACATTTAATATACTCGTAGATCCTAGTTCCAAAGTTATTTTATATTTTTTCAGTAATTTTGGGTACACAACATGCTGGCGGACGGACAGGCGGGGTCACTACGTAATGCTGTCATTATACGAAAGTTCTCTGAACAATGGATAGAACAACTGCAACCGCATTTTGACTCTTTTATAGGGGAAATCTAAAGGAACGAAAATAAGGCGTAGATGGGAGGAAAATATTAAAATGAATCTTAAAAAGCGTTAGAGGTCGTGGCCTGGATTTATCTGGCTCAGGATAGGGACAAGTAGCGGGCTGTTTTGAGCACAGTAATGCAATTTCGTTTTCCATAAAATGCCGAGAATTTCTCGTCTAGCTGAGAAAGTGTCAGCTTCTCAATTTAGTCATACTGGTTTATTTTGACAGAGGTATTTAATTTTGTAGTTTGATTTACAGTGTATATTACACACAACACAGAACTGCCTATGATTTGCCTGCACCGACAGTGTGCATAATAAGAAATTTATACCCATTGTAAATAAACAGTAAACACAATTCAATTTCTAACTGAAGGCTTTACGTATATGTGGATTTTGGTAAACATAGTACTACACATATTGACCTATATGTATACTGTGAAACAGTATTACAACTTACAGCGGTTTGTAAAAAAAAAGTTGCAATTTTCATTCCGCCACTCGCAGTACAATCAACAATGCAATCAGTAATTCTACAAAACCAGTGGCGGAGTCACCACCTGCGCGAAAGATCAACAAGACGTACTTTGTTGGCAGACTATGGAGGAGTTGTCCAAAAGTTGTGTTTATGTTTATTCACCGCCCTTGGCGCTAGGAGCGAGAGTTGCCAAGCGAACATGTATGCGTACACACACAGACCTTCCTTCACTTCGATATGCAGGTTATAACAGGTGGCCTACATGCTGGCGTAGGTTTACAGAGCAGCATTACCACGCTCAGGTTCAGTAGTTCACTTCAACATCGCTGTCTCTCCAAATGTTCAGTGTTTGTGTTCGGTGTGACAACTGCAAAGAGCGATAACATAAGATCCAAGAACATGCATAGTGTTTCAGTACGTAGGGTTTACATTTGAAACGTTATATTTTCGCAATATTTCGATCCATTATGGATCATCTTCAGGGAGAATTGCGTCGAGTAAATATGTATAAAACATGAAACAATATTAAAATTAAAATTAAAACTAGTAATTCTATATGAACCTTGATGCCTGGTACTCCATAAAGTGGAAGCGGACATGTCAAGAATATTCCATATGAAGTACAACGGTTAGCAGTAAGCCTAGCATGGGACGTTGACTACTCTGTAAATTAATATTAAAAATAATGCAGTCGTTGTATCAGTAAGATAAAAGCGTACATTGTGTGTATGAGAAGTAAAGCGATATTTTCAATTGCATGTCAGTACTGTAGAGACACCTTGTGTATTAAAGACGACAGCAGGCAGAGTCCTGACGGCGGTGAAAGTGATTAAGACGGGTGTGTTATTAAGATTATCCATAATGGATCGAAATGTGTTGGTGATATGAAGTTCCAAATGTAAAGCCTACATACTGGAACATTGTACGTTTTATTGGATATCATACTGCAGTTGATATACAATGAACTGCAGAATTACTTGTAGTTGCGGTAACAATTCGTTACTTTCGACACAAAATCTCACATTTGTCCCTATTCTGACCGCATATTAGTCCAGTCTGTGCCTTCACATAATATTTGCTTTTAAATTTCATATTACTTGGAAGACAATTATATTTTAAGAAACTAGGAATATATTAAATTCGGGGACTGCTAATTATCTTTCGGTACAGAATCTTTTTCTTCCGTTTGCTATACAAAACAAAACAATTAAAATATATAGGACTGTAATGTTGCCTGTGGTCTTGTGTGGCCATAAAATGTGGTGTTTTTTGTCAATGGCTGAAAATAGGCTGCGGGACCCTGAGATGTAAAGAGAGGGTGCAAAACTTCAGAAATTTTACTGACGTCACAGATTCTATTCTCCGGATCTCGAGAACTCGGTAATGAATCTACGATGCCCGTGAAAGACTCTGTTTCCTGAATTTGCCCACCAAATAACAAAGGTGCTTCCGTTGCACTTGATCCGTGTTCCGCAAACATGGCTCCGCACAGCATCGTTAGGCATACCGTGAGAAGTCGTGGAATAAATGCATAAAAATTTTGAAATAAGAGAATAATTACAAATAATCCTCGAAATTTCGCACAAATATTTGCCCAGCCACTGGTAGTACGGGAGTAATTTCCGTGCTCTTCCAACTACCCCTATGTGTTTGACCTGTGAACGGCTTGAAAGGTGGGAGTTTCTCGGAATTTGAAAATTTATTCTAGGAGTGTCTCCATGGAAGAAAGTTTGGGAAAGGGTGCACTGGATCATCAACAGTTCAAGCACTGCTATACACACTCTGCTATTCAAAACTATGAAGTAAGGTCGGAATGTTGAAGTATTGACACTTGGGGGAGGGGAGGGGGGCGGTAGGCGGTACAGTGACTGAGCCACGAGCAGAAAACCCGAAAAATCGTGCATCGATTGCCGGCACAGGCTAGAGGTTTTCTGTGCTCCAACTCATCCAGACTAAAGCTGGAACCCAACCCAGCCTCATAGTCAGTGCGTACCGGGGCTCCTTCGCCAGCTGCAAAGGGGCCGGAGCGTGATACTGGCCATTCACTTCTTTCTAGTTGCGAGGTTAAGACTGAGTGAAGGTGTGCCTCCACTCCTCCATATTCCTTCATGATGTACACAATAGCAACTATACCTTTACATTCACCTTCATGCATGCTCGACCCTATGTAACCTTAGCAACTGACAGCGTCGTTAAACAAACCACACTTTACACTAGGGCTGTGGAGTCGGAGCCGGAGTCGGAAGGAATTTTAGGTGGAGTCGGAGTCGGGAAAAAATGTGCAGACTCCGATTCCGACCTCAGTCTAAAATCTTAACTAGATACTCCAAATCCAGAGCCCTGATAGCTACAGTAACCATTAGACTTATACTTAAATATAGGTTACAAGTCAAAAAAGTAGCCTGATGATTCACGTGGTGGCGATGAAATAAATATTTTATAAGTTTACCGTTATTAATGCATATTGAGCTTTTATGAAGGAGTCGGAGTCGGACTTTTAAAAATCGAGGAGTCTGGGTCGGAGTCGGAGCTTTTGTGTACCGACTCCACAGCCCTGCTTTGCACTTGTGACTAGTAGCAGACGAAAAAAAAATAGTTTTGTCATGTGACTCGTGCTCTGGCAGAGGACTGCCAGTTACGTGTTTTGAGCACTTTTGATATCTGGAATAAAGTGGTGGTGGTGGTGGTGGTGGTGGTAGTGGTGGTGGTGGTGGTAGGAGGAGGAAGGGGAGGAGGAGAAGTAGTAACATAAGTGGAAGTAATACAGTTATGCTGTTTACACAACAGGCAACACAGAAATGGTATATAACTTACGTTATTACAATAAAGGTAAAGCAGTCCCTGTATAGACCTGTACACGCCCTGAGGGTTCCAGGAAGCTGAGGCTCCCAGATTTCTAGACAATCGGCACTTGAAGGTGGTAAGGTTGTCAGCCCTACGCACCGGCCGCCTTTACCCCCAGGAAATATTCCTGGTACTCGTTTCTGTTAGAGGCTGAGTCGACCCCAGGGCCATAGTGCGGCCGGGAGGATTATGTCATTGAAAGATTCAAATGACTCCATCGGGAATCGAACCAGACATTATACTAACACGAATGTTAAAGCTAAACTCCTTTACCCTATTCTTTACTTTGATCTGCAGGTTTCATGGGCTTGCTCTGTTCCTACATCACGTTCTGCAGTTCTGACGCGACCTGACACTCCAGGCCCCCCGTGTACGTACATTGCGTTCTATGGACTCCCTGGTTTTCAAATATTAATATATTCTCATTGCAAATACCAGCTTCTGACTGGGGCTTGAATTCAACGTTGTTAATAGAATTCCTCAGCTTTTACTTTACCCATGTCTGTACGTCCGATGGAGTCGGTATTTCACTGACAGTGCTGGAAATTTGACAGCTTATTTGAAAGACCTGAATACTTCTAAACTAAAGTAACTGAATTGGCGTTACGAAGACCCTCACACGATCTGAACACGCCACTGTGCCACTACTCATTTTACATGCCTTGGGTGGACAAATAAGGCTTTACCTGGCGACACATAACACCTGTTAACACTTTTCTAATCAATGGACTAACACTATAATGCATAGACATAAATTGTGTCGGGTTGAATTAATTTTTTGTCTGTATCAGGACATAAAATTTCTGCTGTTATTCTTTAATTATACACTATACCACTAAATGGATCAAATAAATTATATAAGTAAAATGTTACTACATTTTATGCCATATACTTACATTTTATATGACTGTTTTTGGTAGATAATAAATACTGGTTAGTGAATCTTAGGTTGGAGTCTGTGCTGAAAAGATGCAGAATAAAATTATATTACGAAGGACTGGCTAGCTCTTCCTGATGTGCGCACAACATTGTAAATTCTTCCCCCATTCGTTGAGGATACAAACAGCCTTTGTTCGAAATACATATGCTTTTTCCCATGTAGGGGATGGACTCTTTGAAAAAATTCTTGCATGACGGAAACCTAAGTGCATATTTAAAAAACTTCTGCCTAGCTTGTGAAGTAATTTGAATACATTATGAAATTATACAGGATCGTACTAACTGGCCAAAGGAATCGAAGCTAAATTCGTGTCAGCATTGCAAGCATAACGTTCAGTCTAAGTGATTCGACAATCAGTGTTAAGCACTAAGCACTCTTCACAGTGAGTGGGGTAAAAGCTGGTAGATGTGGTTCTTGTGGTTCCATGTGGTTTAAGTCGGATGATTATGCGAGCCAGACATCAACTGTCACGGCAACTGTGACTATTCCAACGTAGATTTTCACTTCATACAATTTAGCATGTCTAATATAATAATGGTGATTACTATATTCCTTTGTTCTTACGAATGCTAGAAGTTGTGAAGGCATCAAATCTATACAGAAACATTTCCGTGCATATAATCACCAAGCGTTTCCAATACCGCCTGAAAATCCGTCTGCGAGAAAGTGTACTTAATTCCGAAACGTTGTCTGCGCCATATCCTTTGCGATGGGGGTGCACATGTGTGCGAAATGACGTCTGTCCTGCAATATTAAAAGACAGCAGGAAGAAAGCTGGCTTAGGATACAAATAGTGATATTTCCTTCTAATAGTCTCCCAGTTGCTTCACGGATTATAAATCACATCCGTTTGGTTCCTCGCTGGATCACTATACAGCAATTTCTGCTGGGGGAGGGTGCAGTACGTCGCTGTCTGCTACACATTATTGCTTCGCTACCCAATTTTCGTGGTCGTTTCCAGAAAATGTCTTTGTATCTATTGGCACATAGTTTGTGGAAAACATTGTCGACACTAGCGAACATCTCGTTCGATTGTACAGCTTCATTTCACTTGCTCAGGAAGAGGCGTGAGTGTTTAATGCCTTCCTGATCTAGAGTCTTTGTTGAGTTATTAAACTTGTGCTGCTTCGAGAATAGGCATGAAAACTAACCCTTTTAAGATTAAAACTAACCCCAAATATAGATATTCTGCGCAGTAGACACAGTCTTTCAAGGTTATAACAAGGTAGGCAATGTACGTATAAACGCAAACACTGAGGCAAGATCCGTACAAAACACAGACTTTTTTTTAGTGGTGAAGGGTCCCACAGCAGACGCTACGGACACACTGCAGCCATAAGGCTTATTATGCAACCCTATGATGAAGAGGAAGAAGATGATGATGATTATTTTTTGTCCTTTTCCTAGTAATGGAGCACCGGTGGAATGAAATTGACAGGGGAAAACCGAAGAACTCGGGGAAAAAACCTGTCCCAGTGCCACTTTATCCACCACAAATCCCACATAGACTGACCCCGGGATCGAACCCGGACCTCCGCGGTGGGAGGCCGGCGGCTAACCGCCTGAGCCATGGCACGGCCAAACACAGACTTACACTCTGTGAACATAACCTAATATTTTAAGTTGGTACGTAAGATAATCGTTAAAATTTAAATGTTGTAATGCCTTCATGATCGGCATTTTCCTTTAGCATTAACACCGAACGACAGGGTCGAAGAAGTAGCACTCGTTCTTCCTGTTAGATATCTTTGGTTTAAAACTCGACTGGGAGGGTATTTTTGCTGAGCTATTGCACCTTCTGCAGTTACTACAGGCAATTGCCGACATTGCAGTATCTCAGACTATAGCCCCTACCTTTTACATGCTTTTCGATTCATTGTTTACTAATCCAGTCACTGGACTCCGTTTATTCTGCATTATCGATACTGTCGTTGAATAAACGGTGTAGATCTTAATCCAAGGAGCAAAGTCCGTCTTGAGAAGTTAACACACTTTAACTCGGTTATAACGTCAAGAAGGGGCCTGAATATTTTGTGTCTTTACAAACGAGTGCTGTTATAACCGAGTAGTTGAACATTATGGTTAACAGTGAGGAATTAATTGGTACCACAGAATATCTGACGCTATAGACGAGGTGTCGTATAAACCGGTGTCGTTATAACCGGGTTCTACTGTATTTCTAGTCAAGAAACTCCATGCTGTGGAACTCGACGACTTATTACCGTTTTCACAAGATTCCGCACTTTTCCCTATCCGGAGGCAGATGAATCATTCCATGCCGCACGATCCTTATTTGTCAATATCCGTTACGCCCTGTTATGCTGCTGATTCGTAGCGACATAAATGTAATGGCCTTGTAATTTTGCTTGTTATTGTGATCTTCCTTGGAAGCTAGATACTATAACAATGTAACCAGTAGATACAGAATGATACAGGACCTATTTTCTCCGCGAGCTGTATAGATACGAAGGTAGAAATATGGTCAGCGTATCGGGAATGGCCCGCGTCAGCAGACAAGATAAACGCCCCGCAAGAGCTCGTTGTAAATGACAGGACAATCCAAGAAAGAGATAAAAGAACCAAAACCATTTATTGGGTCGGTAAAGATAGTTTAAAAAGCAATTCTTGTCCGTTGTCTCAATATAAGAAAAGACACATTATGTCTGAAACTGGAATTAGTTCAATTTATAGATATTACCACTGTTAATAGTGGGGCAAGCAGAGTAACTGTAATAGCTAAAATGTTTCAACTTACATTTAGTGTACGTACGCATGGTCCTTTCCACTCCACTCCATCTCTCCATATCCTATGTCTCTAAAATATAAATATTATTCTACCATCTATACTTTTGTCTTCCGAGTACACATTTCTTTCAGAGTGTCCCACAAAATTCTTATGATGATTGTTGTCTTCCGGTAGGTGACGGCGTGTAGCTTTGTGTGTAGGCAGCTTACTAACGTTTCTGCCACAAGTTAGTAATATACACCAAACTACACGGTGTCACAATACACAATATGTCAATCTTCATAGCAGCGCGGTCTCAGCCACAGACAATTCGGATATCTTTACTCATTTCTGACTCCTACATTCGTACCATGCCTACTTTTGATTCTTTGATTTATTAGTTACGCGAAAATTAAAATTACTAATTTCGTTTTGTGTACTTTTCTCCTCATTCTCGAGTCCAAATAGGCCCTTACCAAGCATCGCACTCATGCTAAATACATACACATATGGCTTTAATTTATTTCAGATGGTTAGTTTCCTGAGCGTAGCAGCTTGTGTACGAGTAACTTGACAGGCGTAGGCAATTACAAAAATCCGCAAGGCCAGTTAACGCGTTACTGTAGGCTGTGATAAGGGATATAGAGGTAATAACGTTATGGATGGACCAGCTTCATGGTTCTGCTTCCCATAACCTTTGATAGTTCATTGTATTTAGCCACACGGCTCTCTTAAGCGTTAACCTTCTTACTCGTTTGTTTCCTGCGTAGTAGAGTATCAAGTATAAACCTTTATGTCCTTAGTAGCCCCGTCATCTGCGGAGTGAAAGGTATGGTAGCTAATTCCTACAGGAATGTACTGCAGTAATAGTACTACTAGACGGAATTATTCTGCTGGCCGTGCGTACCGCAGTTTTCGTTTTTTAATGGCTTCTCATTTGCATGGACCACAACAGATCTATTCCAAAATAATAACATTTACTGGAGTTTCTTGTTTCATCCAAAAATCTCTGCTTTCACTTCTTGGCTTTATTTTTTCTTCTCGTTATCTTTCTTGCCGTCGCCAAAGGGTCCACGTTCGAACCCCACTACTGTAGACACAAGCTTTGCCTGTCTTGCTCGTCTTACACTCCGTGCAGCGGGAATGATCGCCAAGTTAACTATGGCAGGTGGAGTGGGCGAGAAGTCGAGGCGCACGGCCTAGGAGAAAAAGGTGGGGGGCACGAATTCCATCTTCAGGGTGTAATAGCTATGCGCTCCGGCGAACAGGGAAGTAGGTAAGATTGAACGGATAACACTCACGAACTTCGTATTGTTGTTATTATTATTATTATTATTATTATTATTACTACTATTATTATGTTTCTTGTCACGGGCCGTTTCTTCCTGGTACTTCTCTTGGACCAAAGGTGCTCTCCACCTCTTTGGCTTCAAGTTTCAGACTGCAATACTTCCCGCATTATCCGTGATGTTCCAAGCATAGCTGTCTTCTGCAGCGAATCTATTGAATGTTTCCCTGGTATGGCTACCGAATTTTTCTATAAAACCTTTGTTACTATTCCGGTGACCCCAATTATTACCGGTATAATCTTGCATTGCATGTCCCACATTCGCTGTATCTGTATACGTTAGCTCTTTTATTTTAGTTTGGGTTCTGTTCCCTCAGTAGTAGTAGTAGTAGTAGTAGTAGTAGTAGTAGTAGTAGCAGCAGTAGTAGTAGTAGCGGCGGTGGTAGTATTAGTAGCGCTAGTTGTGGTAGTAGTAGTAGCAGTAGCAGCGGTAGTAGTAGCAGTAGCAGCAGTAGTAGTAGTAGCAGTAGTAGCAGCAGCGGTAGTAGTAGTAGTAGTAGTAGTAGTAGTACACGGTCATGTTCTTTCGTTCTGACAATATTAAGACTCGGCCGGCCTGTGCGTAAGCTGACCGAAGGTAGGCCGACTTCTCTCAGTCCCGCTAGGCAAATTCTAGGATATCACAGCGATTTGGCAACGGCTGCTGCCTTCCAAATCCTTGCTGATTTCTAATTTTCAGCAACATAAAATAAACCACAAAAATGTCTACGACGTCTTCACAAGTTGTGAGTACTTCGAACTGGATTCTGATCCTCCCGCACTTCATGCTGGCTTCTGTGATTTCTCTTCCCTTCAGAAAAGAAAATTTTTAGTGTAAGGTCTTGAGCGTGGCACTTGATATTAACCCTTTAAAGACGAAGCGTATCTGTTTTATGTAAGGACTCAGTGCGTACCGCGCTGTAAACACTCCACTTCGGTTATAAAAACCAGTCTCTTAATGTTTTATAAGGCAAAAGTTGCTGTTTGTTCTGAGATCCGTACAAAACACATAAACGCAATGTGGACACCACGTAGAATTTTTTAATGTTAAACCTGGTCGTATGTAAAGTTACCGCTAGGCTTTAAAAGGTTAAGCATGTCTTATGATGGCCTGATTAAAAGGCCGGAAGTAGTAACCTACAGAACTGTAAGAGTTTTGTTATGCATGACGGTGGCTTGGAAAACAACGGGGATTTTTCACCTAAAGAAAAGAAATTTGATACTAGTCTAACAACGTTTAGGTGACACACGATTCTTGCTCTTATTTCTTCATTTTTTCACCAACTTTTGAACGATATACTGAGTACGTCAACATTGCCTTGCGTTTCGCCTTGTCCAAGCTTAACACATTTACCTTTGTTACTGTGACAATATATCATCAAGATGTTTGTTCTTCCTTGTTTATCCCTTCTTTATGAGGCGGATACCCTAATTTTCAATTATGACTTCTCCTACCATTTTAGGGTGGGAAATATATTTGTTCCTATCCATAAGTCATACGTCATTTATTCATTTGTTTCTTTGTTAATTCATTCTTGTGTGCAAGGGACGTGTGATTAATAATTGGCACCTTGGCTTTTCTTTCCATCCGGAAACCCAACTGTCCTGTTATTCCGAATTTCTTGCCATTTTCCAAGTTTCCTTAAGTAAAACTGTCAAACGTCAAATTCCTAAAGAGTATCTTTGTAACTTAAGCCACTATTGTGCTGCTAATCCTGCAGCTAATTTGTGTCAAAATAGAAATTGTTAGGAGTGCCTGACATTAGTGAGTTGCAAGATGAAAATAGAAGGTGGTTGTAACTGAAAATGGACCCTGGGGGGAGTGGGTGGGGGGTGGAGAGCTGCAGTTGTTTTCGTGAGTACGAATTATAATTCCAGCAGCATTTAGCCAGCACACTAAGCGCAATTTACATTTCGGAAAAGAATTTCATTAGTGTACGCAATGCTTTCCATCCAGCACTCTGCTGCATACAAGCGAAAGGAGCACTACGTACGAGGTTACAACGATGCTACTAACATGCTTAAACCTTATCAAACCAAAATCGGTTTTACGTTATTTCCTTTTCTTTATGTTGGTGGCATATTTAGATGGGCCACTAATGCAATAGCTTATCAATTTAATTTGCAGTATTTTATCTTTCGCTTTTTTCCCCCGAACGTGCTGATCCATCTGCACACGCCTTCGTCTGGCTCCTCTTCACTTAGTATCAAAGCCTAAATCGCCGGGCAGATCTCTTTTAACATTCATTTTCGAAAACGTTTACTTATCCTATCTAACCTTGCTGATTCTCAGATATGCTACCCAGAATAGAGCTCAGTTCCGTGAAAGGCGTTATTATATATTTTATGTATACTATAAGCATTTTATAAAATGTCACAAATAGACCAAAATAAACTAAATTAACTGCAAAAAACACCGCTGAGAATTTTTTGTGCTGCATTATGGAGTACAACCTTTCGAATTTAATTTTCTGCGTTATTTGTTGTTGGTTACGTTTTATGCGTTGGATAACATCAAGCACTGTAGCAGATTGCTTCTGCATTTTAGAAACACTCAGTATTGACAGAATCTGAATATCGCAGTGGGTATAGTGATTAGGCTGCTGGCTGACGGTCCGGGGTTTGAATCCTGGCAAGGGAAAGTGATTTTTCTCTTCTCCAAGACGTCCTGACCGGTTCTGGGGCCCACCTAGCCTCCTGTTCAATGCCTACCGGCGTTCCTTGCTGTGAGTAAAGCGACAGCGGCGTCAGTTTAACCACTTATAACCTCCCCCTAGTGCCGAGGTTAAGAATGAACGGCGCTACACTTTTACTTTCCCTTTGTGCCTTAATGGGTCAGACGAGGGAAATCTTTTATAATATGAGGCATTGAAGCAAATTTTTTCTTCGTTTTAGAAACACCCAGTATTAACACAATCAGGATATCTTCGTCGGTATAGCGATTACGCTACTAACTAAATATTCGAGGAATCGATGTTCGATTCCTGTCAGAGGCAAGAGAGTTTTGGTTTGCAAAGCCTACAGACTGGCCTCATGTACAATGGATAGCGGATAGTTTCTTCCCGGGGATAAAGTGGCTGGGGTGTGTACCTAATCACTCACCAGCTGCCAGTACCGAAGTTAAGAATGAGTAAAACTGAGCCTCCTCAATCCATATGTCCTCAGGGCGCACAAACAAACAACTTTACCTTTGCCTTTACACAGAACTGAAAGGTCTTCTTGTTTTCTATTACGTAGTTACTCCTAAAATTCTTCTGGTGTGAACTGTTCCCGTAGTTAATAAATGCCGAACAGGAAACTGGGTCAAAATGTAGCAGTAAATATTTCAAATCGTAGACCTGGTATAAGTTCGCGTGTTTTTAGATATGATAGATTCACATTAAGATATGTCCCATCGTTCCCACCGCAAAACGCGTTACAACAGGGAAAATAAAACCTTAAAAATTCTTATGCACAATGCGTGTAACACGCAATGTTCAGGCTTGTGTTGGCGGTGGGGAGTGCTCTTAATAGAACAATAACTGTGGAAATATTTGATTTATGCTTCTATTTTATGTTACATAAGAAAATTCATGACAGGAAAACAGAGTTGTTACCTAGGGAACACTGTAAAATATATTTTTTGTTTTCGTAATAATCTTACTTTTTATTTAAGCCCGTGTTATCTGTAGCACTACGAACATAATAGGAAGTACTTCGTAAATTTGATATGATTCATGTTTTAATATATTTGTCGTAGTTTTCCTGTTGAGTGTTAAAGAAGGGGCCTTCCAAGACACGTCATGTACAGTTATTTTACTCCATATACGAGCAGCAAACATGTTTGACACTGGCAGATATTGTGTAGACTGCACACGGTGACGTGGCAGTGACAGATTGAGTGACCTTGTTAAAGTGTAGCGCTTACTCTTGTTTATTTCCTGCATAAAGTGTTTAATGAATACGTGACGGAAGGTGTATGACTACCCATCCTCTCATTTAGTTCTCCTAAGCAATCTAAAGAGTGGTGGTTAAATCGGGTGTTAGATATGTACACTTAAATATTCAATGACCGTTACTTACATCCTCTTCTTTCAAAAAAATAACTTATTTGCGTACTGGTAGCTTACTAAATTTTAAACGACATTTTATTTAAAACGGTTTATCCTAGAAAGAAATTTGTAGATACGGAACTTGTAAATAGGAATGGCTGTCGTGGTGGCTTACATGCTGCTTGGGCTCTATTTGTTAAGTGTGATGCTTTAAGTAGCAGGCCTATGAAGAAAAGTATTTATATATTTGTGAAGATTATGTATTCGTATATTATTCGTTAATTTTGCGTAAGTATATTCGCAAATGTAGCGGGTCAACACGTTTCTGAAAAACTCAAAAAAGAAAAATATTGAAGTTTTATTGAAAACTCACTTGGCTACGAAGTGTCAGCGGAACCGGTGCTATGGCTGGGAGGTTACGGACCGCCCTCCTTACACTCCCGATCTCTTCCCCAGAGATTTCCATCTCTTTTGGACTCTTTAAAAACACATGGCTGGCAGGTGATTTGCAGCAGACCCCGACGTGAAAAAAGCTGTCGCCTCCCTGTTTACAGCGCCTTAACGCTCTTTTCTTCGAGGACGGGATAAAGGTGTGTTGCTCCGGTGGGACGAATGTTTAAACGTCGATTGTGAATGCTGGTTGTCAGACGTGTGTCCGGCTACCCATGTGCAAAGGAAAGCATTCAGCTGTACACATATAAATTGCATATCAGTGTTCATTCAATAATGAGACAGATAATCCGATAATAACAGGAGAAGAGATTAAGTAGGGTACTATATGTCGACGTATGCGTTTGCTGTGTTCTTGCCAGCAAGAGGCTGATAAACGGAATGACAATTTAACTCACGATATATAAGTTGGACCGAACAATTCGTAAATATTTGGAGGATTCATGATTTTCCGATCCCTATGTAAACAACAAGCACATATACCACGTGACATGCGTACACATGATATCGAAAGAGTGGAGTAAAGATGCGTTTCAAGCAATACTGGCAAGGAGTGAAAGACTCCATCACAGAACCTTATCGTTGCGTGGACAGCTGAATGCTGCTTCAGCTGTCAACAATATTGCTACACATAACGTGGGTTAAAGGGAAAAGAATAGCTGAGCAATTGAGTAGGAAATTGTCTTAATAAGTAGTCAGGGAACCCTCTCATTTTCTCTGTACGCAAATAAACAGCTAGCTAACTGTGTTATTAGAACAGTGTTTAAGTAAATAACACAGTAATTACCTAACTACGTAAGGCAGTTTCATGTTGCAGCCTTGTGTGGATCGAAACCCAGTAGCCTGTTAGGCGTCGCAACTGAGAATACGAACAAAAATCTTTACGGCCTTGATAATTGATAAGTCCTATATTAGTAACAAACTAATTAGCTAACCACGTGATCAGCTAAATAGCAATATTTGTATGTAATTATCGCAGTAGCTAATTAGCTAAATGGTTAACTATATATCTAGGTAAATCGCTAATTAACGAAACTTATAAATTCTTAAACATAAAATGGACCAAGTGCTGATGCTGTGGGTAAGTGGCTAACAAGTCACGTAAGTGGGGAACTCGCAGCCAGGTAACTGGCTAAGTAACTGAGTAACTGGCTAAGTAACTGCGTAACTGGCTAAGCAACTGCGTAACTGGGGAACTCGCAGCCAGGTAACTGGCTAACTAACTGCGTAACTAGGGAACGCGCAGCCAGGTAACTAGCTAAGTAACTGCGTAACTGGGGAGCTCGCAGCCAGGTAACTAGCTAAGTAACTGCGTAACTAGGGAACTCGCAGCCAGGTAACTAGCTAAGTAACTGCGTAACTGGGGAACTCGCAGCCAGGTAACTAGGTAAGTAACTGCGTAAGTAGGGAACTCGCAGCCAGGTAACTAGCTAAGTAACTGCGTAACTGGCTAAGTAACTGCGTAACTGGGGAGCTCGCAGCCAGGTAACTAGGTAAGTAACTGCGTAAGTAGGGAACTCGCAGCCAGGTAACTAGCTAAGTAACTGCGTAACTAGGTAATTAAAAGTGTGAATTACTAAATAACGCCTTAATTAGCTAACAAGGTAATAGATAAGTGCTTCGGTAAGGTACTCGCTAATTTGCTAAATAAACAAGTTGCTTAACAAGTAACTAAATAATTAACCATTAAATCGTCCACTAAAGTTAACTCATTAAAGTATTTAATAACAGTTACTTCTACCATATTTCGACAATACGCTAAATACTGCATTACAAAAATTGGTATTTCCCAGATGTTTACGCATGTATAAGCTATTTCTCGTTAGCCTACAGCAGACATTCGCATTCCCACTACACACTCTTTCTGTAGTGTCACATAGCTGCTCACCTCACAACTCACTGCAGAAGCATCAGTTCCTGTTCGTTTATTGTATTTTGTACTTTATGATACACGGCAAATCGAAAAATGTTTGATGTGACTATTGCACACCTAATGTATAGATTTTTGCTGCCATAGTGTACAGCCCGCTCAGTATGCTAAAGAGAGTCGATGTTTTCCAAAATGTTAGTAAAGAGTTTCCCAACCAGGGTTCCGCACTACATCTTCAGTAGTTCCGAAATAAATCGTGGAATAAATAAAGTTTTCAAATAGATCAGATAATAAGAACTTTTTATGGCCTGTAAAATTTTCCATATATGGGAGTTCAGCCATGGAAAAAAGCTTGGGGAACGCTGTGTTAAAGACTTGATCTCAGTATCAAGCAAAACTCGATTATATTGGACCGTAGCGAACGGAAGTAAAATCTGACAACTTTTATGGTAATTTCCCACTACCTCCATTAAAACCTTTGGAGAAATTTTGGAAACAGAATACTCGGGCAGGCACAGAGACAAAGAACATCTCTCTGTGTGCATTCATTTAATACATTTTACCTAAATGACTTGTACAGGTTAAACTTCATTCTTTGTTCTTTTGAAATTTATTAATCCATGTAGGTCCGTCTCATGGCTCGAAATGCATTTATGAAAGGAAACCTACTTTGAACATTCTTACAACAGTGCAGAGCAGAACTTAGTAACATTTACATGTTAAAAATAAAATTCTACTTTTTCGTGTGGGGCACGCGGTGGCGCAGGTGGTTGAGGCACTGCGCTACAAACCGGCAGGTCGCAGGTTCGATTCCCGATGGTGTTATTGGATTTTTTCATTGGCATAATCCTGTCGGTCGCACTATGGCCCTGGGGTCGACTGAGCCTCTAACAGAAATGAGTACCAGGAATATTTCTTGGGGAATAAACGCGGCCGGTGCGTATGGCTGACAACCTACCACTTTCATGTGCCGATTGTCTAGAAATCTGGGAGCCTCCTGGAACCCTGTGGGCCTGTCCAGGCCTGTAATGGGACTGCTTTACCTTTTTTTTACTTTTTCGTGTTGTGAAATCCGGAAAAGATGAGGACACTTGAAGGCAAATTTCTGAAGAAAAAATTGGAATCGAAGGAAAGTTTAAAAGCCTAAAATTAGAAGTTTCATAATTTGGCCTATTTATCTATTATTCTTAATAATCAATGGATGTCTGATTGGCATAATATGTCACAGGCATGAGAAAGATAAGTGCATGCAAATTTTGCTTTGAGAGAGCTCTAGTCACAAGCAACAGTATAATTACAAAGTGAGTATTCGACTGCATTTATGTAATATACGGCCTGGATTTGGCTGGATCAGCACAGATCCAATGGAGAGTGTTGTGGCATGTTACTGAAGGTTTCAAAGTTTCAGGGCATTCTTTAAAGGCCGAGCAAGTACAGCAGTCCTGTTAGTATTCCAGTACATAGCGGACTTAAATATAAATAGTTTAAAAACCAAAAGTGAGATTGTTGTACTGCTAGGATATTGCAAGATAGTGGTATGACATATTAAGATATTTCGTAATTTAATGGGGTTGTTACATGCGAATGGACTTCCGACTTCCGTGCAGTGACGGAGTTCTACTTCTCTGGCGCCTTTACATTACCCACCAACTGCCCTCATCTGTCTTAAGTCCGTGGTTAAGTCCCTCCTGCAAATCTTACCACCTCAACTTCTTTCAGAAGTTAGAGCAGTACATGGTCGTGACGCAACAAAATGTTTCCAAATCTTAAATGTAACACAAGACTTGAAAGTAGTTTTTGAATCACCTGATGCCCTTCTGCTGCTTTACAGCCCGTAGGATAAAGTGCGTTTTTCAACTGGGAGGAACCTGCTGCCCTTACTCCTTACGTACAAGAAAAGAGCCATGTTGGATAATGACAAACGTGACTGTACGTTTTCTAGAAAATATTTCTGAATTTAAAACAGTAATTTGATTACCTGCCTGAGCCTTGCGATTAGCTTTGCAAATTCAAAAAAAAAACAGATGTTTTGTAATAGTGTTTATCTAAACAAATAACTAACCATTATAGCTAACTGCTAGACACCGAAACTTCTACGGTAAAGAAAATAGGTGATTTCTTAACCGACTTAGCAGCAGACAATTGCTCAAGCGCAGTGTATGTCACGTAGAAGGTAAAGGCAAATCTATCCCTGTACAGGCCTGGACAGGCCCTCAGGGCTCCAGGAGGTTAAGGCTCCCAGTCGGTGCATGAAAGTGAAAGGTTGTCAGCCATATGCACCGGCCGTCTTTATCTTAGGAGATACTTCTGGTACTCATTTCTCTTAGAGGCTGAGTCGACCCCAGGACCATAGTGCGGCCGGCAGGATTCAGTCATTGAAAAATCCCAATGAACCCATCGGGAACCGAACCCGGCTTGTAGTGCAGTACCTCACACTACATCGCGTACTTAATCACAAAGCTTGGTAGTGCTTGTTTTCAGGTCATCCTAACGGTGTAGCTGAGGATTCCGTTTTTCTAGGATATGACACCGCATCGCGGGGTAATACGGTACTGACGCTTCGACGCAACGTGATGTCGTCTTCTTCAGGTGTCAGTAGGTCATACACGAAGTCTGTAATTTATTAAGCGGTTTGTTCAATCAGTCAAAGAATCAGTAGGCTGTAACTTAGTGACTACCTCAGCCGACCTACCGTCCATCTACTCACTCAGCCAGTCATCCGCCAATCCAACCCGTCATCCAGCCTCTAAACCAGGCGTTTTCTCAATAAGACACTCATTCAGTCAGCCAGCCTACAGCCGTTCAAGCAGTGATGCAATTAACCGTTCAATCAGTTACCCAGTCAACCTGTTAGTCACACAACCGATGACTAAAACCGACACTCGTCCAGTCTGTCTGTCACGCAGCCACTGACCTAGCCAACCACAGCCAGACAGTCAGTAATTCAATACCTTTTCGTAACACTGTTTATCTCAATCCGGTTTTTTCTTTACTAGCGAGATACCCCGAAAGAGGTTTAGCCAATTTTTGTTTTCAGTCATCTTCATCGGTGTTTTTCAAACGTTCGAACTTGTAGCGCTGGTGGTAGGCGAAGAAATTTAGGAATAATTTTTTTCAGTATATAACATTTAGGAACGTTAATTTTACTATTGAAATTGTTCTAATTGTGTTGAAATGTAGAGGACAACATTTATAAATTTTATACCAAGACACTATTTCATTGTTCGAATAAAAATACAGACCCTCCTCTGCCATCTACTCGCGTTAAATTAGAAAAGTTTCAAATGCGAAATTTGAGGTTTGAACGGTGTTGTTTTTTCACTGGTTGGCAAGACTGAAGTCTTCAAACCTGCCAACCAGTGAAACATCCCGAAGACCAGTATCCTGAAAGTAGGCACTAATATTTGCAGTACCTAGTGCTACGCGTACATATGTTGTAATGTGAGAGAAGTACGCGAGAAAAAAATGTTTGAAAAGCACTGATCTTAATAAGGAAATCTAAGTCAGGCTTCTACATTTAAAGGAATCTCAACAATCTTCGTCCAAGGACTCCTCGCATATTCTCTTCGACTTCTCACGGAGTCTTTAACCTTTTAAAGCCTAGCGGTAACTTTACATACGACCAGGTTTAACATTAAAAAATTCTACGTGGTGCTCACATTGCGTTTATGTGTTTTGTACGGATCTCAGAACAAACAGCAACTTTTGCCTTATAAAACATTAAGAGATTGGTTTTTATAACCGAAGTGGAGAATGTTTACAGCGCGGTACGCACTGAATCCTTATATATAACAGATAAGCTTCTTCTTTAAAGGGTGAAACGTGTAAGCGTCATAGCCTTGCCCCGTTCTCGCTCTCAGTTTGAATATTCAAACTGTGCCAGACACTTTCCCTTCGCGATCAGTGCGACCAACATACATCAGGCCTAGTTTCCTGTTACTAAACTACTGAACACATCAAAAGAACCATTGTGTTCGTGAGCAACAGGAGCTCCTCTCTCTCCTTTACTTCCGCCATCCATAAGGCCGTACGGTATGTCCTTTCGAAGTGGCTGCTCTTTTCGTCTCCACGACAGAATAGCCCAAGGCTCTTCCGTTCTCCATCGGCACGAAGTATGTCACAATCAGGGAATGAACGGCGCAAGGAGCAAGTCCTTGGACGCGGAAATCCATCCAGCCGTAACTGGAGACAGAACTCAAAAGTTATGATGTTCCTAATACCGAATTTAGCCACTGTCCACTGCCTGTGTTATCCATATAACATACTCTGGCACTAAATCCCTACAGCTGTTAGCATCATCTGTCGTCGCACACAACACTGAGACAACCTTATCCATTTCACGTTTTATTATACTTCCAAAAGAACACTTTAATGTTATCGAAGTATGGTTTTGAAGCTTCTACACATATAAGTCCCGCCCAAATTTCTAAACATTTTTTCGACTCCACTTGTTATATCTTCCTGTGACTGCTTCGAAAAAGTTTTTGGTGCCACATTGACCTTTGACAGGTCAGGAGGTTAAACGCTTATTCTCGGAAAATAAGCGAAAATAAAATGAAATATTTTAGTAGGTGAACAAGCCAGATCCTGTAATTCTCTTGTTTACGTGACTGCCGGATTATCAGATTTCCATTACAGACAGAGGAAGAGTTTTTTGTTCGTAACCACTTCCCAGACAGGCACTGAAGGCTATCAAGCATTTTATCCGACGGGTTCCAGGAACGCTTTCCATGCAGAAAACTGGCCGGAGTGGTAAAGCTGACGTTTCAGTTCCATCTAGTGCTAAAATCCAGAATATGTGGATATTGTCCACAACACGTTCCGTGCGTGGCGCTTTGGCACAGCCTTACGTTGAACAAAGGAACAAGTTGTACTTAAGGCCTTCCACTTTGCCGCAAGCGCTGAACATCAAGCTTCCAAGAATTGAAGAGCAAACGAAATACGACTCTGCTTTTCAAGTTTCACCCCTCCCGTCTCACCTCTAACACAGATATCTCTCGTCTCTTTTATTTGCCGTACATTGAAAGAAAAATAGCTATACGGCGGTGCAACATTACAAGCTGTTCAATAATTCATGAGACGGGGAAGTTGATGTCTAAATTATTAACTTAAAAATCTTGTTGAAAGCTCTTACGTATGAAAAGAGCAAGAAGAAAAAAATCCATTTAAAAATTAAAGAAGCTCTGGAGAGTGAGAGGAGGAGGTACGGAGGTTCTAGACAAATAACGGAGAACATATGCATATTCAAGTGCTACAGGAGCCGCGAGGAACTGCCAAGATACTGTACCAATGTAAACCAGTGTAAGGTACTGATGTTTACGCCGGCCAGATTCTATTACATTAGTTCAGAAATTAAGATAAGTTAAATATCCTTGAGTTAGATAATTGGAGCCCTTTTCTGCATTACCAAATTTAAACTAATTTTGGGTCCAGGAGGTGTTTCTTCCATTTCATCCTGTTTCCTTTTTGACAAAGTAAGCCATTTATAAAATGTCGCTCTGCCTGTCTCCCTAACAACGTTTGAACCAGTTAGAAGACAAAACTGTGGGCATTTTTACAAATACGGTGCCACTGAAACCAAACTTTTTAACTTCCAGTCCTCAGTGGCACTAGCTTGGTGACTGCCAGAACTTCTGCGGTGGAAATAGGGCAGTGTCGCTTGAAACAGAGTGCTGAAACTTTGTACGATAATAGGGATTAATAAAGTATAGGAGACTTTTCTTTTGGTTACCTTTTGGTAGGCTCTAAAGCAACATGGCAGCCTAACGAAATCGGATTATTTATATTTTTTGGTTTGGTGGCGATAATTGATGAAACTCGGTATAAGTGTGTGAAATCTTATGTAAAATATATCATGAGTGTACTTAAAATGGTAAGATTACAGCTAATGTGTGTTTAGCTGAATAAATTTTAAAATTAAACACTTATAGCCCCTGCTATTCTGATCAAGTAGAATGAAAGATTTGCAATAAATTAGGCGTTAGGAATTCATCTGAGAAGTTAACTTTTAATAGAGGCGAGCGGATTAGAGGCGAGTGTGTGCAGTTGATCTTGCAACATGGCATATCTTAATTTGAGTCCTTAATAATGCACAGTCTTTCTTCGGTGCGGAGTTCGTACCTTGCTGAGACATACGGATATAACAAAGAACTATATATTTAATTGCATAAAGCTCCTTGTTAAGGAGGTTACCTTTATCCGCATGTCTGCTCTCGAATCTAATAAGTGAACTACAATTAAATGTTCTACACGGGAAATTGCCGTGCCGTCCTTATGTTTCGCCAGGCGCAGCCAGCCTGCTATACGAAAGTTAGAGGGGCTTTTCCGGGTGTAACGCCACTGATCACGGTGGTGACCACTCATGTCCCTCTGGTACAGGGTTGAGAATTGGTAGAAGCTATACTTCCAACTCACTTTCGTACCTGCATAGATATGTCATGGGGTGACCTTTAACGTTACTCGGGATATACACTAAAGCTTAGTAGTTCTGTTCAGTTCAGTTCAGATTCATAGAACTATGTAACTTTTGGTGTGCATGAAACTCAGATGGAACCTGTCGGTTTTGTCAGAAAGCACCCGCTCTGCTCAAACTGTTTACGTGATAAAATATATAAATAATTACTATCCACACCTCTGATTTTGAACACTGAGTCGTGCCAATATGTAAACAATTGTTACCACTAATCTCCAGAATCCATTATGTCGCCATCTCATACACAGACAGGCTTAAAAAATCGATTTACACAATGCAGCAATGATTTTTAATGTTTGGTACAGGTGTGACCCTCAAGTTAGGGAGGAATACTGGTTGAAGGTGGCAAGAACAGGGTGCTGAGGAAAATTCTGAGACGTAAATGGGCTGCACAAAATTACATATTGTCAAGCTACATAATTTGTTCTCTCCAGTAAATATTATTAGGATGATCGGCTCAATGAAAGCTAGATGTTGGACACATAAAAGTCACACGCAAGGAAGAAGAAAAATACCTAAAAATTATATTTCAAGAACTTGAAAGTAAAATCCCAGAAATATCAAATCTTCTAGGATGTTACACAGCAACGCCAATTGAGAACTAAAAGTAGGGCAGGAAACGAAAAGAAAACTCCGGCGAGTTAGGCACAGATGGGTGAAACCAAGGAATGAATTCGTGGGCTGGACTCAGTGGATTCATGGCAGGGTGCAGTGTCGGGCAGCCTGAACTCAGTGCTGAATCTCTTGCAATCATTTGTGATATGTTTGCCTACCCAAGTACTCCTAACTATTGTGTCACAAAGAATTTAAAAGCATTGTCAAGCGAGACAGAACAAGGCACGAATTGGCCAACAACTTTTCAATTGACTGTACAGATATAGCGGTTTTGATCGCCAGCGAAGACATCCCGCAGTCTCCCTTCATAGTAGTAATGTGGAAATTAGTAAACAGGGGTTAAAGTTTTGAATCGGGCTGTAGCGCCAGGAAGAATGGTGTTTGTTCTGGCCTTGTGCATCTGTGTGCCAGCTGTTAAAGTGTCAGTTTGCTGAAACTGAAATTTCGAGGTTAACTTCTCTATTAGTTGTAGAACCCTCGGGTCACTTACTCACATGAGTGACGTGAGGTTTGCGAAATGGAAACAACATGGCCCAAGGTTTTAGTAGTGTTTATTGCAGAGAAAGCAAACAAGCAGACAAGGCGAACAAGCGAAGTACTCCACAGTTAGGCCGGCTTAAATTGCCATTTTATTTCTTTTAATGGCACCCATGATCACTTAGAAAAATCTTTCATCCATCCGTCCGTCCATCCGTCCGTCTGGAAGCTGTTTATGAGGACCGGCCCTAATTAACTTCAACTTAGCGAGCAAGTTATCTCAGCCATCACACAACTGACTTAGCGTAAGTTGTCTACTTTGAATAATAAGAAATAACATAATAAAACTACATCTGAAGTTCAGCAACTACAAACGAGTGCCCTTTTACTAGTGATTAATTGGTAATTCAAGATACTGGAAGAGAAATCTGTCATTCGTCCAGCTGAATAAAGTACTTGGTTCGTATAATTTTAAAATGTCCTCACAAGAAACCAAGGTAAAGGCTGTGAAAGGAAAGTACAATATCCAGTATATCACTTGTAAAAGTGCACAAATTTGCCAGAACTATAGAAGCCATCTCAAAATTATTTGTCCCAGGCGGGTGACTTGAAGCAAGTTGCACACAGGACCAACAAGTATTAAGCGACATCGTAAAAAATGTATTCGCCATAACGACGTGGAGCTGGATTTTTTCACCCCTGAGTGATGATATTGTGTTAAGCAAAGCTCATTTTCTAATTGTATGGGAAGTAATGTAATTTTTTGGAAAGAGGGAAATGTTTAAACAACTATGTGAACCACAAAATGCTTTTGGTTCACTGACAAAGAATTAAAGGGTAAATCAAGGGAAGAAACTTTGGTGAAATTTTACAAAACAGTGGCTCTTTCCCAAGTTACTGTGCAGTACAGAAGCTGGGGGCTCACAGAATTTTGAACTTTCAAAATTGCGTTCTGCAGACAAAATTTTTAAAGATCCAAAAGTGTAAAAGATTTTCACTAAAATTAGAAGTTGAAAGATTAGGAAAAGAATTGTGCATCTTAACTAATGAAAGATAAAATGAAGTAGTATAAATTGAAATCTATTACATATCCAGACCAAATGAAACACGGTCACCTAACCGAGCTGTGTTTATTTGGTGCAAGGACACTTCAGGGGTTTGGAACGACGAGGAAAATGTATTGCCTCGAAGTGCTGGGATAAGTACGTAGTGGCGCAGCGTTGTGCCTGAGAAGAACAGAATGTCCATGTCGAAGAGTCATTCGGATGAAAGCTGTGGAACTTCAGTAAACTCAGTACCAAATTTGGTACCACGAATAGTTTTCGAAGGAATCCGAAATATTTCACTTAAAACTTGTGACGTCGTAGGGACTGTGTGTGGTGGCAACCGGACTTAGTGCAGGCTGGAAACCTCATGAACAAAATGTAGCCGAAACCCATTTAACAGTTTAAAAATGAAAGATTAAGACAGACGCACAGACAGAGAGACAGACACACACACACACACACACACACACACAAACACACACAGGCAGGCAGGCAGTCTGATAAACTGCCAAAATCAAGTTTTTATTATTCAGAACTCAGTATTTTACAGACTAGGTTCTGTTTACCCAGATAAGTATAGTTCAGTCGCTAATGTCCTAAATGCACCCAGTAGGCAAATAGCAAATATCTCGTTATGTAAACATACAGCGCTATTGTATTAATACAATTAAATTACGTTTATTACTTCATTTTATGGTGCTTTTCTCTTCTGGCACGAAGTGTACTTTAGAGTGCATTAGTATAATTTGATGTGTATCTGTACACCTGTTTGAAAAATTTTTATGGTACACGTGAAGTTCAATTTAGAAATACTAAGAGTTGCGTAGTTCTTTGTTTGTTTGTTTCTTTCTTTCTTTCTTTGTTTGTTTAATTTGTTTAACTAGCCACTGAATTACTCAGTCACTTTCTTTATTCTTTGTTTAGTTCACTCATTTTTTCAGCCTACCATTTAATCAGTTGTTATTTAGGCGTGGTTGCTACATTCGCCCCATTTACTTAGTTATATGGATAATTATTTAAATACCTAGTTGGGTGCTTGTTTAGTGACTTCTTATAATCACTCCTGGTAGTGTGTTAACTGTATTTTACTTCGCATAATGTAAATAGGTCTAAACAGGACCTACTGTATCGAACCTCGCTTGTAAAATGTTAGAAAATCAGAAACGCTGGTTAAGTCATTTTTGCATGAAAATCATTCATATATTTCACATATGTAATGTGCTACTCTGCGGTACAGGCAAATGATATTGTGTGGCCATGCGATAAATTGCATTTTATGATTGGAATACAGAATAACACTGAACCGTCAGCGAACAGGTAAAAATTAGCATACAAACCGATACATTTCATTACTGATATGAATTATTTCAACTCATTGTGCGTCGTGGGCCAGAGCTAGTGTTAGACGTTTAAAAAAACGCTGATAAACACAAGCATTTAAGTTGCAGCCTGTGAATATTGTAGTTAAGTACTGAGGTACAATGCATTGCACACTGCCAGTCGTCTGTTATCTGACATAAGAACTCTTGTTTGTTTATTTATCTAGTTATTTATTTTCTAAGTGGGTATAGTCCGTGTAGCGATTAAGATAAGGACGGATGGTTCGGATTTCAAACCCCAGCGCTAGCAAGAAATTTTATTTCTTCCACAAATTTCAAGACCGGCTATATGGCCCACGCAGCCTCCTATTCAGTAGTACTGGGGTTTTTCGGGGATAAAATGGCCGGGGCGTGAAGCTGGCCATTCGCCTTCATCTAGTGCCAAGATTAATAATGAGTGGAGCTATACTGCCACTCCCCTTCTATACCTTCCTGGCGTAGGCAGGGAAAATTTTACTTTTCTATTTCAAAATGACTGGCTGCTTCAGTGACAGACTGAATAACTGAACATGTGGAATCCACCATGTTCAATGAACAAGATTTTTGTGAATTTAGTAGTTAAGGTTCGTCACTTGCCACTGTCCTCAGCCAGAGTAAGTGCAGTTAGCAGTTAAATGTTTAGTTACCTCATATCACTTGCAGTGTTCTCACAACGTGACTTTGAATAATGGCGTTTTTTGGGACGTGACGCCGTATCGCCGGACATAGAGTGACCCTACAGTGCAAGTTCCTGCCTGCAGTAGGCGGGAAGATGTTGCGAGCAGCAATGCCGTGTGTAAAGTCGCTACACTTTTAACCGAATATACGGTGCCACATCTCAGAAGAAGGCAATTTTCATACACGCTGATTCTTCCGAAGTGTTGTCTTATCTTGCATTACAAACAATATTCCTCTGTTTTTTATTTCCCACGTCCCATATAGTCATAACTAAGTTCATACGATTGAGAAATTTTGATTAATTTGACTTATTGCCATTCTTAAGTAAAAATAAACTAACCCCACAACAGAGTGGATAGAATCACTGAATTTTATTCAGAGGGCGTCGTGTTTAGATCTTGGGGCTAAGAGCCAGCTTTCCTGACTCAGTTCTGCCATGGACACGCCAAGGCTCCGCATAGCAATGGCCACTCTAGTACCGCCACCAGTAACATGATGGTATGCGTTCGTGTCATTTCGAGCATAAGAGTCGGAAGTCATCATGCCATTTGCCGCTATATATTCTGAGGTACTGACACTGTTAAGTAAGGGAACTTATACTTTGTCAGACGAACGGCACTAAAATACCAACGCGGAAATAAAAATGCTTACAGTTTAGCTGGAAAATATCGTGAGATAAAAACCTGGGAATCCCAGGTGTGGAAGGAGTACGATACATTATTCTGGTCTTAAAAGAAGGACGCGTTACGTTTAGGTGAGCTACAGGTATGACAGGTGTTCCATATGTCTGTGTTCGGAACTCGCGCATCATTGCAGTACAAATGTAACGTACATCATTTGGTTGAAGGAAGATAGTTGCTAATAAGCTTACTACTTAGCAAATTACTTCATCAGGTAGTTTGTTAAGAGCTTAATTATAGCTAGACTTGCAGCAAAGTGTTCATTTCAGAACTGCGCTTTCCTGGGGAATAACGCAGCGTCGAGTGGTAATCCTTTACCGAAGTTTCGAGACAACGTATCGGTCCCATCTTCAGGGGTCAAGAATTCCAGTCTTCTTGGATTTTTTTACCCTTGAAGATGGGACCGATGCATTGTCCCGAAACGTCGGTAAAAGATTACCACTGGACGCTGCGTTATACCCCAGAAGAAAGCAGTTGTCATCAGCATCGCAGCGGAAGCCTGAAGTCAAGTATTCATTTATTTACTTATTTATTTATCAAAAATTTATTTGATTGTTAAGGAGCTAGGTAATTAATTGGTTATATAAATATATACAAGGATTGGCAGCTAAGTAGTTACGTAATTGTGTGAGTATGTCTGTACGAAGTGTGGCATTCGATTAATTATTTCCTTTCAATTCAACAGAACACCAGCTGCGACAAGTGCATAATGTATAAAACCCTGAGAACTCTTCTCTATAAAATAGGATAATATTTGCACGAATTATTGATGAAAATATGAATTTGGTGATCGCAGTGTGCTGCGTCCAAATTCTGTTAAATCCAAATCCTCCTGGAATAGGCAGAATAAATTTCCGCTATTTATGTTACAGATGACGTAACACGTGTATCGATTATTTATTATAGTGCTTACACGTGAGTGACAAAGCCGTTTCAACATTTTTCATCCCGTTGACTGGAATAGGCCCTATATAAATGTATTGTCTCTAAATAATAAATTTTCTCGAGAGATATGTTTTTCTAACAGCCGTGTTTTTTTTTTAATGTATGCCCTCTGGAATATGACGGCGTTTAATTTCATATATTTGGACTACATTAGGATGGATGCAAAAGCTGCTACGAAACTTCGGTAATTATAGACCGAGTTACATGGCGTCATAAGCCAGAAGGCTTTAATGTCAAGTGAACTCCCTCTTTCGCGAACCATAACCTCTTTTTGGACACCTATTCAACAAACGTTTTGCGGAATTTATTGTGCGTTACACCATGAATTTGTAAATTTAAATTCCTCTAGGCAAACCTTACCAAAACAATGGCCGGCCAGATGTGTTGTTACACATGCACAGTGCTGGGTATACTTTTTGGTACTTGGTCTTATAAAGGTATGTGAATTTAAGGTTACCTTTGTCGGAATGTACAGGACAGTCACTGTGCGTATAATGGAAATTGAGGGGCTTTCCTCTAACAGCTGTTGCCGTGGAAAGCAGTAAGTGTTAGACGTTACTAGTGCGTGTCTCTATTCTTGCCTTAGTTATCCCGCATGCAAATCTCACCTCTTGTGCGCCGTACTATATGGCCATCTGTGGCCTTTTGGCCTGTACCATATTTTTCCACATTATCTCATAAAAGGCACGATTTTCGGAAAAGAAATTTATTGAATATAAAATCTGTGTTTTGATTTTCTCTACACTTTTCATCTTAAATATTTATTATTCTAAAAATAATTCAGCAGATATTACCATAAATGTACGCATATCTTCATGTAAATTATCCATTTTGTCAGACTTTAATGAAACTTGCATTTTTTTCAAACATCAAATTTCATGAATATGCATCCAGTAGGAACCGCATTGTTCATGCGGATAGGCAGACAGACAGACAGACAAATAGGCAGACAGACAGACAGACAGACAAACATGACGAAACTAATAGTCGCCTTACGCAATTTTGCCAACGCGCGTAAAGGGGATAACATTTAAAATATCTTGGTGTTACAGTACAGGGCAAGCATCTGGATCGTGCATGTTAAATATATATTTTGACGTGCCGTAAACACCTAGAACAAGTACTAAAATAGTTTTGCCTTAATACATTTATTAAAAACTATAAGAATTAATTTTGTTATAATAATAATTATTTCTGCTTTTGTCTTTTTAATTATGTGTGTAGCAATCTTCATACTGGTTCTTGTCCATAAAGTTAATATCTGGGCCTATCTAAGGGTAACACCTGCTGAGGATAGCAACTTCGAAGTGAATGTGAGGAGCGTTCCTTGTAAGAACGTTGCAATTTGCTAAGATTGTATAGCGTGTTTTGTGAGTGCATGAAATACTGGTGTGGAACATGGGTGGAAAGATACCGACAGGGGAAAGCCGAAGCACTGCTACGTGGGAAGAAAGCGTTTCGCGGTGTCAATTTTCCAAGGGTTTTCTTCTATTCAGAAAAATATTAAACCACGTTTTCAAGGAAGATGAAGTGCGGGGAGTGTAGAACGTGTGGGAAAAAGTAGGAAAATATGCATTGTGTTGGTGAGAGATCCTGAGAACAAGAGGCAATTCCCAAGACCCATGTCTAAATGGGAAGATAATAGAACAGGCGGGTGTAGGCTGGCTTGGAATAAAACTACTGGGACTCCTCAGAAGGCGATTGTGAATTATCGAGTTCCATAAAATGCGGAGAATTGAAACGTGTGACAAGTTGGATAATATATTCTCAAGTCTGGAATACAAAAAATTTTCTACATGCAGCTGTTTAGGATGTTTGCTCACTGATATATGCCAATATATTTATTGGAGATAAAGATCTATTATCGACAGCTGTAAAAATTCCACACAACATACGTAATAAATAACGTTGCTCTGAAATCCAGTGAACAGTAGAGTATTTACACAAAACAAAGGCAAATAATTTTAGTTATTTATTTAAATATACACCCTGTATAAAAATGTTTTGACATTTTTAGGATTAATAATGTCTGTATTTGTTTTGAAGCACGTGTTTTATGGTGACAGCATTTTTAAAATATTGACAAAAAATGTTATATATGAGTCACATTGGGACAGTAGTAATAAAACGGAAAGTAAGTGCACTTGGTGTTAAAATCTCAGACTAGGGCTGGAGAGTCATAGAAGTGCTGCTGTATTTCGAATGGGAACAAGATATTCAGCTTCTCTAAAGAATCTAGGCGGATTCTCTGACTGACCCAGTCTCCTATGCGGTAATACCGCCAAGGCGTGAAGCTTAGCACTTACTTCCCTCTAGTGCCGAGTTTCAGAATATGTGGGTTTGTACTTCCACGTTCCCCTTACGCCTTTATGGCGTGTAAAGTAATAATTTTGCTTTATTAAAGTGTATGATTCATGTGTATAGCTCAGGTTAGATTTTCGAACAACTTAAATGGAAGTTTGCTTTAAGATATGTCATCCCTTACAGGAAGAGGACTGCCTATAGCAAAGCATATCTATTCTCAGCACCATGCACGAAAGGCATAAAGTGTTTATACTGAGGGGGTGCTGTGTAACGCAATTCGTTATTGTGACGCGGCTTTTTTTCAGTGTGTTGTGTCCGCAGCGAGTGCTTTATTTGCTACAACACTGCATACATTTGTTGCTGCATACATAACTGTGGGTGTGGACAAATTTACTATTTCATTTTTTTTAAATCCAACAGCCAGTTTTCACGTTCATGAGCGTGCATAAGTTCAGCCGTACGAAATGTTGTTGGACTATGAGAAGGGTTAGAACTGGGACCGGGGGGGAGGGAGGGGGGGGCTGGTGCTGATAGGATATCCAGCTTAGTTGCATCAGGCATCATTCTGCCAGCTCTATAATAAATTATTCAAACCCATATATATACAAGCAGAGGAGAGGGACCGCGAAAGGTCATTTGAAATTCGTCACTACAATTCGCCCCGTATCTAACTAACGACCTACTGACTGGGTGGAGGGACGGAAGGGGCATAAGCGTCGTCAGCATTGCGTGGCTTTGTTCTGGTCACAAGGATTTCCGAAGTGCAGTACTGACAGTTGTACTTGCGCATTCCATTGACTCTTTTGTGAATGTGCATATCTGCAATATATTTTATATAAACACAAAACCCTCTATCACCGAGGTTAAGAATGAATGGAACTGCAACTCCATTCCCCCCTACATGTCTTCATGGCGTAGACATGAACAAATTTACTTTACTAAATTTTATATAATTAGCCTTTTTGTAATAGGAACGCTAAATCTATTAAGAAACCTCCCGACACTTTCTCAAAATTTTTATTCAAATTTAATTTGTTGTACACCGTGCATATTACAAGTTAATTAGAAGAAACCAGCAATTATGTACAAAAGCCACGAATTTATATTTACACTGACTTCATCCCTACATGTTTCAATGGACATGCTGCCATCTTCAGGGATACAGAATGTTACAGGTACCAACGCATCAAGAAGTGTATATAGCTTCCTGTATACATCAAACCTGGTTTATAATTGAGATCTAAAAGGATTTGAAAGATGAGCAGCACATCGATGTAAAGGCAATTAACTATTCTATATTACGTTACACAGTTTTTGTCTAAACCACAATCATTAAGGATATACGCAATTAAAAAGAAGAATCGATATTCTTCTTAGTCCGAATTATCGGAGGTAAAATGCAGTACACAGTACATGGTAACAATGAAATGTGCCTTCTTTAGAACGGGGTAGGTTTGTTGGCTTTGACTCCGGTGTTATATGTCACATCGAAGATCAAAAGTCGAATATAACGTGCGTCTTGATGTTATGCATCCAGAGTGTCTGTGTGACACAGTACTGGCGCACGTCTAGATGTTCATGGCGCAGTCAGTGGGATCAGTGGGAACATTAGATAATGGCATGTCCATTGAAACATTCATAATATCAGTGTAAATATAACTTAGTGAATTTTGTGCATAATTGTTGGTTTGTTCTAATTATTATTAAAAGTCGACTTCCCTGCATTAATATTGACCTCGTTTTCCTCCATCGCGAAATTTGTTTAGGAAAGAAGCACTAATATCCAAGTCATTGCGCGTAAACAAAGGATAAATCTCACAAAATTTATTTCATTAACTGTTAATGATATTGGAATCAAATGTGCAATTTCAACTTTGTGCCTGTGATGTTCACCCCATTCCTTATATCGCAGTGATCTTCCGTTTCTATCTGTGCAGTTTAGGTTAAATAATGCTGACCTTTAAGGAATTAACACGGAGGCTTGCACCAAAGCAAGTAGATCCATTATATACTGCATGAAATGTGATGCTGAATGCAGGTTACGTAATGTGTTTTGTTGATTCGATAGCACACGGTCAGTTACGCAGCAAGTGTACAAGTCCTTCACAAGCGTGTGGCAGAATGTGGCAGAATATTTGCCAAGTGCAAATTTATTATGATACGAAATTTACTGAAATTATATACGGTGTCTTATGTGCCGAATATAATTTGGGTTGCTTTAATGTGCCTATTGCAATGACGACAAAATCAGGAGGATGAAACGGGAGGGGCATGTGGCGCCTATGGGTGAGAGTTATGCATGAAAGATCTGGTGGGAAAAATCTGAAGGAAAGAGCACACTTGGAAGACCTGAACGTAGTTGGCAGTAGATCTTGAAAAATATAATGGGTATTTGTCCGAAAGGACATGACTTAGGACACAGACAAATCTTGCGATCATGACAATGGACCTTCTGATTCCACAAAGTGCTGGGAATTTCCCAGCTAGCTAAGGATTTCTTCCTTTCCCAAAGACTCTGCCCCATGGAATTTGCTGGTCTTTTTGTGTCAGTCCTGCGGAATCCATTTATTTCTGTTTAACTCACTTTCACTTGATTCTCATATGTCACATGTCTCATAGTGAGGGCTGATGAAAGACAAAATATATGTTCTTATAAAAGCAATATATTTACTCCAGATTTGATAGCAGCAAATATAATAATACTAAAGACTATGGCTCTGTTCCATGGCGAAATTCGTACTTTCGTTGTTGAATTATGAGAGTATGTGTATTTTTTTTCTTGTTGGTCTCTTGGCTCATTATGGCTGCAGAATTTGCAGTACTTAGCCCGTGTCCTTCCCTCTTTCTCTTTCAATTAAGGAACGTGAGCTTAACGTATCATATCCATTTTGGGCAAGTTGATACTAATAGACTTTCGTAACAATTCGTAGGAGCATCATACAAAATTTTGGATAAATCAGGGGGGAAAATCACAAATATCACAAGTCTGTAAGTAACAAACACATCGTGTTTATTCGATTCTAAAATTTAAACAACTAACTAATGCTTTGTGCAAGCCTTACTCAAAATTGCTTAAGTATTTTCACATATTTTAAAACTTTTGAGTGATGTGATTGATAAAAGGACAATTTTAAACAAATATTAGTATCTACAAATGGCTTAGAAGATAATATCTTACCAATTTTACGCTATAGTCTTGAATGAGAAATCTTCTGACCTGAACACGTGTGTCTGCCTGTAAACGTGTAACGAAAAAATTCTCAACATTCTGGAATCGCGCTTGCACAAACAAAGCATAACTAACCCATAATAATGGACCAGGACAAAAGCAGCAGAGCGACCACTGCGCAATAAAACAACACTTTGAATAAAACACGAACGTGTATTTTTGCAAGCAGAGCAAATGGATCGTGCAGAAACAAAATGTAAATAACTGAATATGGACTCACAATATTATCGAAGTAGTCAAATTACCAAACGTAAAAGACAGGGGGAAACGAAAGTGGATGTCATTTGCTGGCATCTAAGAACTAAGGAACGGAGGATGTTATTTGAATAGAAATTTTATTGTTTAAATTTTTACAATTGGAGTGATAATATGAAGAATATTAGGAATGGCTGAATATATAGGTCGATAAAGGAAACAAAATAAGTGGAAAGAATTCTGACTTAAAATACTCGTACCTTTTCAGGCGCTTTTGCAGAATTCCGAAAAGCGACCATTAGTTTCGTCGTATCTCTCCCTCTGTTCCTCCGCGTGGAACAGTTCGGTTCCCACTGCATAGATTTTCATGAAATTTGATATTTCAGCAGTTTTCGAAAATCTGTCGAGAAAATTCAAGTTTCATTAAAACTGACAAGAATAACGAGTTACTTTACCTGAAGACCTACGTACATTTATGATAGTGTCACACTGAATTATTCTTAGAATGAGGTTTCACTTTATATTTGAGTGAGAATATGCTGTTAACTGTGTACTGGAGGCGTGCAACCTTAGTGTAACGATAACAAAAGGTTCTCCCTGAAGATGACCTAGCAGGGTCGAAACATGTAGGAGTGTGTTACGATTAATGATAAAACTCTCTTTGTGCATTTGTTGGTGATTAGTGTTTTTGTATGGAAAAATGTGGCAGAACAGGCAGGCCACAAACGACAATAGAGTGTGGTTCAGGCGCTTTGCATGCTGGATAACCAAGAGTGCAGACGCACACCTGGAATATGTAACACTCATTACTTTCCTCCCACAACTGTGGTTATGCGAACGCGCCTCAATGCTACGTTTATACGTACTCTGCCTGTCTTGTTTTTCCGAAATCAGGGAAATTTAAGTACGTTTTGACAGAGGAAGGTGAACTGAACAAGCTGTCATATCCGTTAATTGTCTTTGTAATTAACTGGGTCGTCTTCGTGATCTATTACTAGAGAATTATTTATATAAAAACTTGAATTAAGTTATGCAGGTAGCTATTTAAAGGGACTGACTTAGCTAAGTGGATAGCGGAGTACCATAGCCGCTTTATTAGACAGTCATTTTGACATTTCAGTAGTAAGCAATATATAAATGCGTGTGTAATTGGCGATCTGCTAAGGAAGATGGTGTGACACACTGTTTTCTTTCAGTCAGGGGTTTATTTTGCCAGCTGTTTTATTTCATTAATAAGCGCGTGTATGTGAATGTGTAAGAATTTAAGTACAGTCGAATTCGGTTTAACATCATGAAAGGGAGGGACTGAATATTTTGTGTCGTTATAAACGTGTATTTTTATAATCGAGGAGCATAATGTTGTAGTTAACAGTGAAGAATTAATTGGCACCACAGATTACCTGACGCTAAAGACAAGGTGTCGTATAAAAGGATGTCGTTTTAACCGGGTTCGACTGTATTTCAATGTGCCTTTCTACGCTTTAGGCAACACGCCCTAAGGCATCTCCGCTTCTTACTGTCAGACCTGTAATCGCTCGCCACTCTCTTGTTTATTTTTTGCATGGTAAGTTTTTTTTCTTTCTCTGTATCTCAGCAAAGGATTATTGTGTTTATATCGTGCACTACAATATAGCGTGATAAATTTACGTAGGTTTCCATGTAAAGAACCTGTTAACATTTGTCTATTTTGACGAGAATTGGCATGCATGAACATACTTTGGTAAAACTTCCGTATGTAGAATTTTATAAATGACTGTCCTGTGGTAATGGAATTGTTCCATGCGGACAGACAGGCTGGCGGACACTGGGACCAACAGCCATGACAAAGTTAATAGTGTTTTGTTTTGTAGTTGCTTTATAAAAGCGCCTAGAAGAATGTCTAAACATGTGTGGCAGCAGAAACTCACGAAGTCCACCGCAGAGGTGCTAGGCGTAGGTGCTGATTATCTCTCAAAAGCGGGCACCGCTGCTTATTCTCCAGCTCTTAAACGTAAAATTTTTGTACCAGGCAGCGAAAGCATTTGCCAACTCTGATGTAAACAAAACTGCTGGTAGGTAAAAGCCATTCAGAGTGTGATCAAAGGGACATGGCATTTTACCGATTGCCGGCAACCAAAGAACACAGATGTTGCAGAGGAAGTTAATGTACGAGTGCCGTGAATGCCGTTTGTGAGTCGACCGCACAGATTCTAACAAATCAGTGCGGCCACTCCCAGGCGCAAGTCACTCTATGTTTAATACTTTACTTGAATTATTTACTGTTTCTCCGCTTTCATGGTGTTAACATTTGTCCCACCAGCGCGAAGTCTCCCGCCAACAGGGCCGGCAGTTTTACAGCAAAAATTTTGGAGAGGCACGCAAATTCCTCTGCATTCACGACTGAAATTTTTGAGAACGTACATCTTCTTAGGTTAGAAAGCCATAAGGTTTCGAAGGCCATGCCTGCTACCAAGACGTTTTGGGTCTTTAGCCTAATACAATAGAAAATCTCCAGACTTCAGTCGCCATTTGACCCTACAAGATCTTCATATTCTTTCAGAAACACTAATCACCAACAAATGCACAAAGACAGTTTTATCATAAATTGTAACACATTCCTACATGTTTCGACTCTGCTGGGTCATCTTCAGGGAGAATTTTTGGTTGTCGTTACACTAAGGTTTCACTTTATAGTTGAGTGAGAACGTGCTGTTGACTGTGTACCACCTTTTTTTGGCGGCGTGGACGCAGCGGTCCCGGCGTGCAAGCCCGGGCCGCAGAGTTCACGCCGCACATTGTCACTCAAGTATAAAGTGCAACCTTAGTGTAACGACAACAAAAATTCTCCCTGAAGGTGACCCAGCAGGATCGAAACATGTAGGAGTGTGTTACAATTGATGATAAAACTCTCTTTGTGCATTTGTTGGTGATTAGTGTTTTTGTATAATATAGTGCACGGACATGGAACACATTAAATATTCTTTCAGATTTGAATTAAAGTACACTCCAGTTTTGAGCGGCACGTCTTTTAATGCTCCCTTAGCTAAATTTATCCCCCACTGGTCATTACTTTCCATCATTAGAAGCAAAATTTAATGTTGACCAGATTAATAAAATTGTATATTTTGTGTGACATTACTGTTTACAGCAATGCTTCCCACATGTGTTTTCGTTCCATAAATCCGCGGAATTCGGTCAAGTGGAGCTAAGGGCCCCGCATGACAAGTACATTATAGTACAAATTTTAATTCAAATAGTATTATTACAAACTTAACCTAAAATAATCCTCACTTCTATTTGGCACTAGTTCATTTTTAAATAATTCTGAGTGGTTTAAATACTATAATAAGTAAAATAAGCATACTATAAAATATGTTGTTTTGAAGCCACGTAAGCCAATAAGTAAAGATTCATCCTTCATAGGAATCCTCATACGATTTTTAATTCCAAGTTGTCCATTTACATAATATATCTTTCTGACATTCTCACATTTGTAATTATCCTTAGTCATTTGCAGGCTCGCTTTTAGCTTAACTTATGGCTATAAGAATTTCCTTAAGGTATCTGCAACGTTTTCAGGTGTACAAGAATTTTCCGTGGCGGAATAAAATTGGACAGACACTGTTTTAAAGCAAAGCGCTTACCACATGCTTTAATATGATCAAAGAGTACAGTTTGCCTTCAGAGTGCCATCACGAGTTTCGTGGGACTTTCTGAAAAAACTTCGACCACATGCCTAAAGAGCATTAGTAACTAGTTGGTGTATTTAACTGGGGATTCAGCATGTTTTCTGTGACGTAGGGACTGGATTTTTGTGAATTATTTAAACACATTTTGTGCTGCAAAGTGTTAAGGTAAACGTAACTTAAATATTCAGTGGCGCACCGAACAGGGAGAGGGGTGCCAGGCTGCAACCGCCCTCCCACCTCAGCGAAATTTAAAAAACACAGATTTTGGACATACAATGATATCAACGTTTCATGTGATTTACGCTTGAGCCTAAATCAGCCACTGAAATCGCCTGATGACATATTGGAATTTTGAACAACGTAATACAACCTAACGAATATACATGTACTTATTGCTTTTCAATTAGTTTTAATTTCCTCTGTGACTAACTAGATGTCGGCTCGGAGATTTTGACATGATTTTCATAACGTAGTTGTTAAAATCAGAGATAAATTATATATAGCCTCAGGGTTAGCCTCCGCTTGGGGGGGCCCCCCCCCCGGCGGTAAAGAAAAAATCTGTGTGCGCCTATGTAAATCGTAATGTATGCACCAAATGACAGACAGTCTACATATAAAGGTGTAAAAAGAATAAGGAATATCCCAGTCATGAAGTAACTTCAGTTCTCTTCTGTAGTGTACACAATATTAAATTATGTTTTTGATAAACATTTTACATGGAGTTACAAATACTTCCTCTCTCATATAAAGTGTGAGAAGTACCTGACTGTATGCAATTTAAATTCCTTTTCTCTACTTACTCCTCTTTTCAGTATTCTGTTCATGCTACCAAATAGTTTTGATGCTGACGTGTGGTATTTATCAGGTCACAGTCACTTTCGGAAGGAAACGACTATCTAAAGTGGTTAAGAATACAAGATTTTACGAATTTATAAACTGGATTTAAAAGAAACTTATTGCAAAGAATTTGATGTTTTCCTTTCAAAGTAACGCTATTTTATTGAGGATATTTTTCAGTTAAAATCTTCGCTAAGTTGTTGGAACGTAATTTATAACTGAGATATGCGATATTTTGAGATTTTACGCTGCGTAGAATCCCAGATATCACAGATCTCATTTACACCGCGGCGGAAGTTTGATATCACCCAAAATTTAGAATTCTCCGTTTTGTTTAGGGCAGTTTGTTACTAAGTTCCTCTTTGTCCTTATGTCTCTAAAGCTCCATACATCACATCCCTCTGAACGTGACGTTGTTAATACTGGTATAATTTTGGAACGACCTATACGAAGCACAGGGCAGATCCTTTCTAACAGACTCCCACTTCATTGTTTGCTCTTCAAGAAGCATCCGTGGTACTGACATGCAATTTTATTCTGAAGGAAAGTAATCTTTTTTCTTAATTGGATATTGTTTCTGATATTTTTGATCTTTTATTCAAAATTGCTTAACTGGAAATGTGATCCGTAAAGACAGGTAAATGTTGCCAGCATAGTAAAATCAATATCGCTAGAAATGAGCTTGTCACAGGAGAGACAATATATGCACCGTTATATTTGAGAGAACTCGAGAGATTGAGAAGCATAAGGTAGTGTAAATTTAGATCTTAGAAGAATAAATTACGAGAATATGATTTGGATAGAACTGGCACAGTTTCGTGTCCAATAATGGACTTTCAATATTGACGGTGTAGAAACAACTGGTTTTGTATAATACCTAGTACGAATGGTTTTAACACTTTCAAAACTGAATTTAACTAAATTATACTTAAAAATCCAATTCGTGCGGCGGAGTAAACGGGCTCCGTCTAGGTTATAAAAAACAGCCCTTTAAAATGCTGTATATAGAAACAATCGTTGTTGGTTCTGAGATATATTAAAAATATATATACATTTAATATGAAATTTGGTGTTCCCAAATTATCTACCGGTCTTTATAAAACGTTAAATAAGTTGGTATTTAACGTAGCGTATCTATGGTACAGCTAAGTATAGTGATGTCCAAAAATCAATTAGATATCCTGTCAACTGAAAGTTGCTGCTTTTATGCAAAGGTAGATTTGCATCGCGTGAGTAGCCGTGTGCATTGTGCGGCCATTTCTGTAGGCCGTGTTCACGATTTCTGTCCCGCCTGATTTTCGTGGCTTTGATTCACACTAGGTCTGTACATTTAGTTTCATGGCACAGTGTCTTCCTTAAACTTGGCACTCATTAGAACGGTTTAGGAATTGTGTCTTTTCATGGAATACGAGACTGCACCACATAAATAAACAAAACCCAAGCACTTAGTACTATAATTCCACCAACAGTCCGGTCTTCTGTTAAAGTTTTCAGTCCAAAGTTTTTCACTTGCTTTGGCCACCTGTATCACCAGCTTATTTTTCCATTCTCCGATCAACAGCACCGTTTTACGTAGCACCTAGACTCACAGTACAAACTTCATAGTTCTGAGACATGACGTCATGTAATATGTTATACATCTGCCAAATTACACGGCGTCATATCTCTCAGAAAACCGCAATCTTAATGTGCTTCTCTATGAGAAAATGAACTCTCACATAAAAGACTAGTTTCTATGTATTCCACTAAAAAAACGGTCATGAAAACAATTCTTACGTTTAACTTTAGGTTTATAGGCGTTAGTTCTAATATATATTATTATTTCGTTTAATTGTGTTATATATAAACCTACTATATATATATGTATGTATATACATCAAATATAGTGTTAACCCCATGTCGCTGTATTCGTAGGAAGAGTACGCTAAAGAATTTACTTTTAATTTCTATCTGAGCTTCATGTAGTCTTCCGCACACTGAATGTAATGCAAATTTTTCTGTCATTAATTTAATGTGTTTCATGTCCGTGCACTATATCATACAAAAACACTAATCACCAATAAATGCACAAAGAGAGTTTTACCATCAATCGTAACACACTTCTACATGTTTCGACCCTGCTGGGTCATCTTCAGGGAGAACTTTTCGTTACCGTTGCACTAAGGTTGCACTTCACAGTTCAGTGAGAATGTGCTGTTGACTGTGTACTGCGTTGTTTTTGGAGGCGTGAACTCTCTGCGGTCCGAGCCGCGG
>BLKM01002316.1:2007292-2156432 GCA_013340265.1 Coptotermes formosanus
TGAGTTCACGCCTTAGTGTAACCTTAATGTAACGGTAAGGAAAAGTTCTCCCTGAAGATGACCCAGCAGGGTCGAAACATGTAGGAGTATGCTACGATTGATGATAAAACTCTCTTTGTGCATCTGTTGGTGATTAGTGTTTTTCTATCATTGTCTGAGGGGTGCGACACGGAAGACGGATGGAGAGGTAGGCTTAATCCCGCCATTATGCATTTGCTTTATAAACTTCTTGCAGTTCATTCCAGCTTCGTTCCTTAAGTTGGCCTTCAATATAAAAACTTCTGAATAACTGAAAATGTCATTCCCATACGCCGTGTATATACGTATAGGTTCAATGCCCACTGCGCACACCACGCCTATGGCTTTCGGTTTCGTGCTTCACGCCAACGTCAAATGCATTCAGCTTGTAGACGTTGTCGATGTTTCAACTCTCATCCACAGATACAAATGGCGTAAATTGGCGTCATACGCTCTTTCACTTCCGAGACGAAAATTCTGTATCAATGTTAGGTAGTGCAGCGTTACTGATATTCATATTTGGAACGAAAGGAACCTTGACGTGGCGAATTTGCCAGAGTTAATTTTGTGACAGTGACTGGGTCAATTTTGGTGTAGGTAGCTTGCTCGGTTCTGAGACTACCCTACGGCCTGGGCGATCCAGGGCCTTGAATATCGGCAGCGGGAAGAGTCGTTTCTCTTATTCAAAAGGTTCACACCGATTCTGAGGCCCACGCAACCTTCTATTCAAAGGATACCGCTGTTCGTTCCAGAGGATAAGGCAGTAGAAGGTTAAAATTAAGTCTCACTTCCGTCTAGTGCCGAAATTAAGAATAAGTGGAGCTATAACTCTACTCCCTTTATGCGCCGTCATCATGTGGACAGAGAAAAACTTCACTTTTACCTTCAGAGTTCATTGATTTTTACTTCGTTTAACGACGCTTTTATATTGTTATATGACGTCGAATCTTCGAGCTGCTGTGAATAATGAATTGTCGAAACTGAGGATAGGAGGCATCGTGGCATCTTTTGTGTCATTCCACCATTATTCCTCGCGGACAGAAGAAAGCAACTAAAAATCTGAGTCAGGATAACAAATCTCAGCCCCGGGACCTTCCAAATTTACTAGCCCTCAATCCCGTCGTTCAGTTGATTGTATTTACAGTTCAGATATCCCTTTGTCCAACCCAGGACTGAAAAGGGAGAACATTCGCTAAGCTATGGTAACCGGTTGCGCAGGCCGTGTATCGCAGTCTGCTTGTTTCCCCCAGGGTCTCGTTCGGTCCCGTCTCTGCTCACCGCTACCGTGAAATGAGAACAAAGGATGTCTGCCCCTGCTTACTTTTTACTTGTTACTGCTAAGTTTCGCCCCTTCCACAACACACGGTCATGTTGTTGATGGAACTTACCTCGCAGCATTACATGACCGAGTGCTTTCAACTTGTTCTTGTTGTTGTAGGCGAAAACTTCTCGTTGGAACCTGAGTCCAGATTGCCGCTTCTATATGAATATAGAAACAGTCATCTGTAGGAGATGAGGCAGAACACGCAGTGTACACAGTGCAAAGTGTAGTTTGTACCCTTCCAAATTCCAGCTGCTGAACGGTGGTTGTCAATAAAATATTTTTGTAACACAAATTATAAGCAGAAGTGTTTGCCTTATATGGCCGATTAAAAAAGAATCTGTATAGGGCAAATGTGCAAGAAGGTAATTGAGGTGGTGTTCAAGAACAAAAATTTGCCGCGTTCTCTTTTATACAGTAAAACGAATATTTTTTATCATGCTCTCTTTTACGAATAGCAGCTTTGTGGTTACTTCTTTCACTCGTCAAATATTTACCGCAAACTCACTGAACTGCAACATTCGGTGGGCCAATTCACTAACACAAAATATACGTGATGTCGTTCACAAACAAAGGGAATTCTGAAGTGCCGTCATGAGCAAAACATTTGCTGTTTATTAACTATGAAATGTTCGAGATATATCCTGCGATATATGCTTACGTAATTACTTCTGTGATTTTTTATTTGGCTACCCGTTTATTTGATCATTTAATCATTACTCGTGTGTTGAAAGATTTAAATTCATGAATTTGTTTCCTTTGGCTAATACGAACATGTAGGCGTGTTGTGGAACTTCACAGAACTTGGGTCTGAAATGTATTTCGTATTGAATAGAATTAGCGACATTAACGAATTCATGTGGCCAGCAGCCAGGCATAAGTTTAAGGCATCCTGAAACTTTTATCTAACGCTTGAGAAGATAAATTTTGTAAGAGAGAACTCACATTTGAAAATCACCAGGCAATATTTGTGAATACATATTGTGGTCCTGTACCATTTTTCGTTAATTTACACATTTTCATTTCTCACGTTTGGACCTGAATTGACATTTCGCCGTAATTATTTTCCTCCTGCGTAGCTCGTCATTCAGTCCGTGATATTCCAGCGAAATGGTCACAGGGGCCCTCAGGGGTTCACTGCTGTCTGAACCACTGTTTATCTGCCCCAGGTAATATGACGAAACAAGTGAAGCTTAGGTGCAATAATGCTATATAGGCCTGAGCCGTTTATTCAAATTTTCTGCCTAAATTATTAAATCTTCAGCCGTGTGTTGTTTGTAGCACTGCAACTGAATATAAACACAACATTTTTCTTCCTGCACCTCGCCCCATATTTTAGGGTAAACTATCCGTATTGTGTTCAACACGTTAATTTTCAAAACACAAGGTCTGGGCTTTTAAAACCGACAAATCCTACTCAGATATGAAAAAAAATCCGAAGTCTGAAAAGAAACGTGATAATATTTTAATTCTGATTACTTTAAATTTTGTGTTTTTGTAAAAGCAAATGATGGCACCAGTAAAATTTCAAAAATATGAATGTGTTCCAAGATGTACGCGGAGTTCCTGTCACTGTCGAAATAAATATATTTCCGTTTTCAGTTTAGCAAATACGAACCGCGATATTTAACCATTCAGCGATATATAAGGGTCAACCGGGATTGCACTCCCGTATCAAAACAACATAGTACTGAATATGGCTACTTAATTCAGTCCCAATACCTGCTTGGAGCCTTATTTCCACGTCTTTTACATGCTTTGGAAGCACTGGAGTTCAGGCACACAGGCCTCTGTCTGCCTTGTGCTGTCTGCAATTGGTACGAACTGGATAGCTATTTTGGACATAGCACTGTCTTACAGGCAGCAATCGTTAAACGTGCACCTCACCCGTTCCTGGCTAGCTCGCAAAACACACAGTAACACAATGGAGGTCGCCGTCAAATGTTTTCCCCATATAAATTTGTTCATTATACTCCAAACATTGGAGGGAAGGTATGGCGTAGAAGGGGAGGAATAGCAAACTGTGAGGCAGAAGGGGTTAAAATTTGTTTTGTGTAATGGTAAAGGGTGGGAGAGGGATTGGCTGTTCTGACCGGGGTGGTAAAATACGTGCTTGAACACAGAAGGTATAAAAAGGATACCACAGATCATTAATGCATGCGACTGATGTGTGTGTGTGTGTGTGTGTGTGTGTGTGTGTGTGTGTGTGTGTGTGTGTGTGTGTGTGTTAGTACGCACCGCCTACACGTCCTTTCCACTTCGACAGAAAAAGACTATTAATTCAATGCTATGCCACAGTTTTCTCAGTGTTACAGAGACTCATGCAAGTTCTGATATCTTTTATACTTTTCTCGAAAACCTTCACATCTCGGAACACGCACTTCCACTGATCCAGGGATTGTTGGGTTTGCACATAGAATAATCTAAGTCAAAACTAGAAATGTACCGAAAAAGAAACTAAACCTATGTCCTAACCGTGCAGTTGATGAAATATTTGCAAAGCCAGGACTCCGTCATTTCTAAGTTGCCATTGCTCTCAACCCGACAACAATGTTAAGACTCTGACGGCTGTCTTCTGTACTTACAGCGGCATTCCGTGCACAGAAGAGCAGTGACTTCACATTATACTAACACAGAAGGGCAAACCTTTTCCAAAATTTAGGCTCCACCCCGAAATTCTTGGCGCCGGAAAGTTGGTATGAGGCCAGTTCCGTGCTGTGATGACCAGCCGTCCTACCTGTTCGCACTCTAACCTATTGATTCATAGGTCACTTGATTTATTATTTTGTTACTTACTAATGAGTTTTAACCTAGCGATATTAGGCACATTCCCCCTGACTTGCGCTGTAAACCAGTTGTTACCAAGCTGTTCCAGTCACGATTTCCTATTCTAGTTCACTCCTCACAACGCCGCAGGAAACCACCGACATCTTAAGCTGACCACACTCTGCTTGGTAGCGAAGTTACGTCTCATTCCACCTGTAACAAATACCGCAGCACATCCTCTAAGCATCCTGTTATGGCACTCATCCTGCAGGATGCACCGTGTGCCATGTTGTGTAGACTAGCCACGGCACATCCTTTGAATCCCTCGCATGGTATTCCCCCCACGGAATACATCACATGCGATGTGTTAAAGATGATTACCAATGACAATAATGTGAGCATTACCCAATCAGAGGCAAGGATTAACGCCTATTGCGTCCGGACAAACAAGCAGTATTTCATGTAAAGCAAATATAATTAGGCGCTGAACTGTTTTCTGATCATATCGATTGGAACACCAGAAAGAAAGACTTCCTATAGTACTCGTGCAGCCCCCCGACTGGCATCCGACCATCGACAATCTGGCCATCAGACCAACACGCGGCGAGAAACTAACACTTGTCACAGGCGGTAGATTCCGTTACCTGATGGTTAAGTTATTTATAATTCACCATGAAGAGTCTAATGCTCAGTACTTCTAAGCACTGCTAATTGTTTTCACTGATACTTGCCAAGGCTCATGACGGCTCCACTACCAACAGAAAACCATTCAGATTTTTCAATGATATTAATATTTTCACTTTCTTTAATTGTTATTTTAATTATTAAATTTATACACATGTTAAAACATGTTATGAATATAAAGTTGCTATTAAGCTAATCCACGGAATTTCTCTAGCCAATCCGACATAACACTAGAAATGTTACGCGCAATCCTACAAAATTTAGTCGCCGGGCGTCCTGGTTCCCTATATCTATTCACGCCTGTAGCAACAGGTGACAGATGAAAGTTAAAAATGCCCCTTCTCATGCCAAGAAGGTATGTTGGGGAGTAGATTTATAGCTCCAATAATTCTTAAGCTCCGACTCAATATGGAGGTAAGCAGTTAAATTCACACCTCGGCCGTTTTAATCTAGAGGAAAGCGACCGCATGACATTTTAATAAGGAGGCTGGGTGGTCCCTAGACCCGGTCTTGATTTTGGTGAACAGAAAATTCTTTTCCCCCTGCCCGAAATTGCACCATACTTCGTGTGTAGTCTAACCCATAATCTGGTCGCTGTAAATACTGAGATATCCAACAGATATTTCTTTGCAGCAAACACTGTCACGGAAGATTCATGTCTTCTGTTGGCCGGTGAACACATACCGACTGCTCGAGGGATCCTACTGCCTTTAACTTCAGGGTCAAGCAGTTGAAGAAAAAGCACCAGAATCCTTCGAAAGACCAGGAACCAAATGAGCGATCGATGCAGGATACCATCCCAGGAATCCGATCTTTAATAACACCGTTGCGAAAATCTTCAATGTCGCAAAATTGATTATACAGCCACACATATTCCTGTCATTTCAGGTCATGGAACCACTATTATCCAGCACGAAACTCCTACTTATTGCCGATCGAAATATCTTACGTAGTTTCTGAAACAGGTTTTAATCCTTAAAATCAGCATTCCGCATAGCATAAAAGAAGTAGACCACTGTCCGCTTTCTGGAATGCGCGTACATTTACCGACAAGAAAAATGACGTTGGACGAACACATTTCCATTAAACTCCCCCTTTTTTAATTTAAGTGTTGAGCGTCACTACTCATGCATTAAAATATTTGTCACACAGTACATGCTAATAAATATTTGATAGGTCATTACTTCGACATAAAGTGATCAGGGAATAACACTCTTTTGTGACTGCAGCCGCTGACACGTCGCGGCTTAACCAGGTCGCTACGCGTTCAGTGGAACTGTGTCTCGCATATTTAGCATCAGTTCAATGAATGATAACAGTGAGTTACTCTTCAGACCTGCTTTGTGCTTTCCCTCTTGCTGCTTTGCAAAGTACACGTCCGTATTTGTTACATGCGACGTACTGTGCTCTTTTACAATTCTCTCTCCCGAAGGGAAAATATCACTTGGGGGACCTAAACATAATTTGAATGATAATATTAAAGTGGATCTTAAAGGGGTGGTGTGAATTCATCTGTCCAGATTTGGAACACAGTATTGAATACTAGTATTTCATAAAAGAAGAAAAATTTCTCCCGCTGACTAAAAATTCTCAAGAAGTGATCTGTTCTGTGTGATTCCTCAGGAGAGCGATTGGCGGTTGATGGTGTCGAGCGGCAGCTGCAGTTTTGGACATACAGTCTCTTGATTGTGAATTAGAGTTTTGCCTCTTGCAGTACATGATTTGTCCGTTTCTTAATATTTCGCAATTTTGCTAAACGAAGCAAAACGGAGCCCGTTGCACATTGATGGATCGTACAGATTAACTGTCTTCCCAGTAGTAGTGGTACTCAGAGATTCGAATGCAGCAAATGCGATTTCGGGACCACATAATAATATTAATCCTCTGTTGACTGAATTTTTTCTAAATTATAACCCATGAGTACTTAAAATTTAAATTCCTAAATTTCACATCTTCTTTCGCACCGTGCATTTTGTTGAATTATACCATCGAAAAATGTCGGACTTAAAATGGTCCTTTACGGATTTTTGTATATTAAATTTTTGCATTTTTGTTGGTACTTTCTGTTTAATAATTTAAATTCCTACTTTATAGAAAACACATTGTGCACGCATTAGAAATACCAGGTTTTTAACACTGCAAAACAACATTAAGTGCTCTGTTTGACAAAGCTGTTTCAGTCTATAGACCTACCATCATCAGGATAAAACACACAGTCATTATAAATCGGGTAAAAATGGAATACACAACACATCATCGTGTCCACGTTTTTTGTGGGATCCCACAATTTTACAATTATTTTGATTTTACAAAAAAAATTGTAAAATTTTTGTGCTGTTAATTGCCACTAGAAATTAAATACAGATTTATGATATTAATATTGTATTCTTGAAAAACAGGTGAATAATAAATACAGTAGTGTTAGTCTCAGCATTTCGTGTTGTTTTGAATTTACGAAGCACAACGGGAAGAATTCTATAAAATCGAGTTTTCAGTGTTGTTTATGGAAATAATTGGTCTGTCGTGTGGGACTCCTGCGAGTCACGTGATTACACAAGTGACTAGGATGGGCATGAACATTTTTATGCTTACATTCACATGTAAATGTACACTTAGATACAGTTTAGAGTAGTAAATGTCTGCGTGAGCAGGCAGACATTTAAATGTCTCTTACTTGAATGTGGTGCCAGGTTGACGGATCTGAGAGACGATGATTTGCACTGGTTCTTTTCCGGTTTCCTATTAGTTTATTCTGCATAACGAATTTTCATTGCAGTTACTGCGGTTTTCAATAGTCGGTTTTGTGGCGACGTTACTCTCCTGTAATGTAAGACACTCTTAATTGCATGTGATTGCGTATCATTCAAAGAATGTGGGCCTTTATTCAAATAATATTTTTCGTTGGACTGAAGTAGGTATAAGCCAGCGATCGTCGAAAGCTTTGACACATGTGAAACGCTTAAGACCAGATCTGAGTTTTCGTGGAAACCCTGTACAGTTTACATACATTTTTTCTGTACAAAAATGAAATAGAAATTTTATAACTAAGTTTTCTGTGCAAAATAAATTATTGACTCACATGTATAAAAAAGGAAATTTTATTTCTGCTGATTTACACTGAAAACAAACCTAGCGCCGATCATGCAAAAAAAAAGACGGGAGGAAAACAAAAACTGCATTTAAAATTACCACAATTATTTAATCTGTTCCATATCCGTGCACTATATTATACAAAAACACTAATCACCAACAAATGCACAAAGAGAGTTTTATCATCAATCGTAACACATTCCTACATGTTTCGACCCTGCTGGGTCATCTTCAGGGAAAACTTTTTGTTGTTACACTAAGGTTGCACTTTATAGTTGAGTGAGAATGTGCTGTTGACTGTGTACTGTGTACTGGAGGCGGGAACTCTCTGCGGTCCCGGCCTGAACTGCAGTGCAAGCCGGGACCGCAGAGAGTTCACGCCTCCAAAAACAACGCAGTACACAGTCAACAGCACATTCTCACTCAACTGTGAAGTGCAACCTTAGTGTAACGATAACAAAAAAGTTCTCCCTGAAGATGACCCAGGAGGGTCGAAGCATGTAAGATTGTGTTACGATTGATGATAAAACTATCTTTGTGCATTTGTTGGTGATTAGTGTTCTTGTACCACAATTATATTTATCAGTTTCTTTATAAGGAATTTTGTTTGTGAAAGCCTTGAAATTCTTCAGTTTAAATGCCACGGATATAGTCTATAGCAGTCACGTCATTTGTAACACTGATAACTGTTGGACCACTGGACTGATGTGTGTAACGCCTGGTGTGAGGAATACTAAAATACTCGTATGCCTCGTTACTTGTTGTAGGGCATATCTTAATATCAAGTTATATAAGTTTCTGGATGCATTCTACTTGCATATAAATATGGCAGTATTGTGACAGGAGGCGCGAGGTACACTGAGAAAGACATGTATAAGTGCCACTTTGCCCAACACCGCAGAGGCCTGTTTCGATCCCAGGCCATTCCATGTGGAATTTGTAGTGGACGAAGGGCCACAGGACCAAGTCAAGTATTTTAGTGTTTCACAGTGTGTATCGTTCTGCCACTGATCCACATTAAACTTCCTTTAGGTGTCACGGAAGCAATATTCTAAGCAACTGCCGTTCTCTGTCATTAAAGTTTTAAAATTGGAATAAGGAAGGCCTGTCAGGTTGAAATTTTATTGTTATAAGTGTTGGACAACAATAAACCTCTAAATCGTAGATAATTTTATATATAGTGATTGTTTAATGGTAAAAACACTTACTTGGCTGTGTACTTGACCCCACAAGGTACGCAAACTTCCAATACAGTAACAAAAATAGAAAAGAAAGGATTTTTAAATACTCACCTACTTTTAGGAGATAAAGTTATCAGTCTTTCTCAAGGTGAAACCTGCGTAATCAATTTAAGCCTAATTACGTTTTAGAGAAGGATGTAATTTGTTAAACTCCAACAGCAGTATGATTTGCAACACACGGACAGCGTAGCTTTGTTGGTGTTTGTTCTTACTGTTGATTTTACACGGCAGAAATATAGCCTTTCTTCCGGTTCAGTGTTATTGTTATGGAAATGTTCACAGGGTGGACACTGTGTGGCAGCTAGTAGGGGGTGAGAGATGTAATATGAGATAGAGAGGGGAGACCCCTTGCACTGCAGCCGCAAACTGCCCACGGCACCCAATTATCATCACTATTTATTTATTTACTGAAGCAATTTGAACCCCGACCAGGTTTTGTATGATATACAGGTGTGTTCTTTCCCTTTAACGGCCGTGCCGCCTCAGGTTATTGCATGTGATTTTTTCAATATTCTGCCTATTAACAAAAATTCCCCAGCATTTTAAAATATGGGTAGTGCAGAAAATATTTTCACATATATCGGAAATTTCTGGGATTTATATTTCGTCATTATTCATGGACTACCAAGGATATAAAAGCTCGCGTTAAAACGTGTAATAGTAACAAAGCGATGTAGACATTGGTATGGATCAAAATTTTAAATGAACCTATCCTTCTGTATTGTAAATAAATTTGAATTGAAAAGCACAAAAATGCATAAATAACAACCAGACAACAACATACTGAAACCGAATGCGGTTGTTTTGTCCCTGCGGTTCTCATTGTTTACGTCAACAAAAATTCAACCCGCTTGCAAGAATGGGCGTCATGTCTGCCTTCAGTAACACAGGGACTCACGCACACGGCCACTAAATCTGTAAAATATTTAGGCCTTACTTATTAATATGCAAGCAATCTATTACAAGCCCTCACAAAATAAAAATGATTTTTATGAAGTTTACAAGGCTCGGGTGCATATTGATCAAATCTCTTTTTTAGGTACATCGAACTATGAATCCAAACTCTGCTGCCTAACATCCCAGAAGAGCAACGGTCTCATATACACCGCGGTGGAAACCTGAAATCGCAGACTGAATATTCTCAGTCCGCCTCTTCGAAAAGACTGGTTTATATATACAGCAGCAGCAGCAGCAGCAGCAGCAGCAGCAGCAGCAGCAGCAGTAGTAGTAGTAGTAGTAGTAGTAGTAGTAGTAGTAGTAGTAGTAGTAGTAGTAGGAGTAGTAGTAGTAGTAGTAGTAGCCGCCGCCGTCGTCGTCGTTGTCGTCGTTGTTGTTTTTGTTGTTGTTGTAGCAGCAGCAGTATTTATACAATTTTCGTGAGCCAGTAAAATGAACTAAGCGCTTTTTAGACAAGTTTGACTGAGAACTTGGCCCACTAGTTAACACCAGCTGCTACCGCAGTATTGAATTATACATCATGAAAGAGGGCCGAGTATTCTACTGTTGGAAAGGCGGCAAGAGGACGGCCAGGCGATTCCAGATTGCTTGTTATTAAAGAATAAGTATCATTAAAGTTTCAACACTAAAGTTTTCTTCGTGAATCTCAACTTCCAAAGTACCTAATCTTTATGCAGGGCCTATATGCGTGACCGCAGTGTAATATGAGAACAAGACTGAGCTCCCGGGGGGTTCTGCTTCGAAAAGCCTCGCCAAAACTTCCGAAAATGTTTCATATATTTTAAAAAAAATAAATCGAAATGTGTCCTTTAAATTGGAGTACCCTCTACTTCGAAATATATTCTTCTCCGATTTCGCATGTATTACCACTCTGGAAGGTTATGTATTTTAAATTCAGGTTAAACTATATACAAGGGGCAGAGCGCCTCCCGAGAAGTAAACATTCGTTCAGCTGTTAAAGAAATTGCTCTTATTATCTAAACCAGAATTCCTTTCCCAAGTTCACGAGAGACTACAACTGGACACAACTCTCACGTGTAAGACTTCACTTAACATCCTACATCCTATTTCTCAAATATCCATTTTAATATTATTCCCCACTGAAGCTATACCTATAAAATTATCTACTCCTACAGATTCTAAGGCTAAATTTTGTTTGCATTGGTCATGATTCCCCAACCCGATTCTGTGTTCCGCCCACGTCAACCAATTTGCTTCAGTGGCGTCATAAAATTTCTTACTCTAAACAAAGCAACAACTAACTACATGGAAGACATCATAGGTCCCTGTTTCACAACTGCTGTGTAGATCCCTCTATACAAAAGTTAGCCGCAGTATGTTAAAAATGTTTAGGAACGAACCATGTGACAAGAGCACCTGCATTTCAATTATTGTGTTTACACGCAAAAAAAACTATGGGCAATAATATTCAAAGGTCATGGCGTCTTTCTCTTTTATTCTATAATGTTCCGGTTCTTTTATAACTAGCGTCGTTGTGTGGGCTGGATATGATATGGTAAGGTAGTTAATAGCAAGGTTACGGAAGGGATGTTAGACGAAGCGGTCGCGGTATACTCTCACACACTATTTAAGATAGCGTGATTTATTATTATTACTACTGCTAGTGTTATGTTTCGGGTCTGATACTTAATTCTTTACATTTCTTACAATGAAATATTATGTGTCTGCTCTATGTAAGATTGGCCCATATTGCTACCTGAATTATTAGAGAAACTGCCTGCTTAAACCAGGTGATCGTTTTAAAAACACAATTGAAATTTTGAGTAGGGAAAAATTTAGCTTTTTTAAAGCTAACCAGGAGATCCGCTGTATTTAAACATTGCTATTTTCAACTTTGAATGTGCTTCTTATTTAACATTTAAAGAAAATACGAAATTTCACTCTAATTTTTGGAAACTTTAAATCAATGTGACGCGATAACATAAGTACAGTCTGAGCAGGAAGTCTGAGTGAAGCTCTCGAAGAGCTGAATCTCTAACAGCATCACCGCTCTGAGGACCCCAGACCTCGCATTGAATCTCTGCTTTGGTTCTGTGATTTTAATAGAAGAAGTTATTTTTTATAGAGGGAATGGGTTGGGAGTTTTTCGTGAAGATGTTTGTCTATTAACTGATATAAGGAAGGGGTAAGAGAAGGTTTTTGTTGCAGAGCAAGAAATGGCCATTTCTTGGATTAAAATGCAAGTGTGTAGCCAGGTCGTAAAGCTAAATGTCCATCCCTTACGAAAAGAAAAAGAGGACGACAAGAAAGACAGCGCAGGGGTCGGCCTGATGTTGCAACTTTCATGTTTCCTGCCCTCATGTTCTGTTCTGGTCTCAAATCTGGGCGTTCTCTCAAGTTGGACTTACGGCCATGAGAATCTTTGTCTGGCTGGTCGAGATATTCAATAGAAGACACGCCAGTGCCCCTTCGTTTTGCAGAAGCCTCAACTCTGCATGGAGAAGATACGAAGTAGAGTAGTCATGCACTGCACTGAAGCCAGGCAGCAAGAAGCAAAGGGCAGAGGCATGTGGTTTTATGGAAATCTCGCTGTCGTGTGCCAGGTACTCCTTTCTTCCGCAATTTCGTCCCTCCTATTTCATTTCCTTCTTTCTGTCTTCTCTCTGCAAGTCTACCATCATTTACTTATTTATTTATTCCTTCCTTTCATTCTTTCTAGCTTCCATCATTTTTTGTGTCTCCTTCCATTGTTTCATCCATTCTATCTCCTCTCTTTCTTTTTCATTTCTTTATTCTTACCTGCTACGTTTATATACTTTCTTTCACTTTCCATATTCGTCTCTTCTTTCATATTGTTTTCTATTTATTTACTCATTTAAGTTTGCCAGTACAAGAGCTGTAATTTTTAAGTTCGAGTGAGCTCCATTAAATTTATCTTCGTAACAGGTTCCACAAGATTATAATTTAGTTTTAATAATATTCCAATCGGCCAACGAACAGACTTTACAAAACTTACACGAATATCTCTACTTTAAAGAATAGATGATCCGTCTCTTTACTCTTCACACGTCGAAGTCGTCAGCTCAGTCGCCATTCTGCATCACCTGTCACAGTCGCTTACACGATTAGTACTACAATGCCATGGTTAAAGCATTAAACAGTACAAACACTTGTAACAAAGTCTTTATAAAGATGTCTTTGGACCAACAGCGTACTTATGAATGCGCGGTACAAGTAGCAGGAACCTTTCCTTTAATACCTGGCTTAAATATGCGAGTAGTTGCATTAGTTCGTGCCTAAGATATAATATGAATTAAGAGACCCACCTCTGTTTCAGATGCAGATTTGATTAATTCTATTGAGACGTGGCATAATATGTTCTTATCTGAAATACTGTGTACCAGAGGCGTGAACTCTCCGCGGTCCAGAGTTCACGCCTCCAAAACAAAGCGGTACACAGTCAACAGCACATTCTCACTCAACTGTAAAGTGCAACCCTAATGTAAGGGTAACGAAAAGTTTCTCCCTGAAGATAACCCAGCAGGGTCGAAACATATAGCAGTGTAATATGATTGATGATAAAACTCTCTTTGTGCATTTGTTGGTGATTAGTGTTTTGTATTACAAATGAAATTTACACTTTGCACTTGATTTATATTTTATACACACTAAAAGTGTCAGATAAAACATGTACGAATGTCACCACCCTTTTATGTTTGCTCTTGCCATTTGGAAGTTTTAAATAATTTCTATCCTTCTTAAACGAGCAAAAATAATCCCTCTTTCTTGCCAGATTTAAGGTTATCACAGCGGTTTTGCAGAAGATTTGAGTCTTCTGGTATGCCATGATTTGTCATTTCGTAAACAGTTTCCGGCATTTTGCAAGGATTGGGTTGCCTGCATATTTAAGGCAATACGATCCTTTAAATCTTCGTGAATTATTACCCAACGACGCAGCATAACATCCAAGAAGACTTTAACCTCTTAAAGCCTAGCCGTTACTTTACGTACCACCAGGTTTAACATTCAACAATCGTACATGGCATTCACATTGCGTTTATGTGTTGTGTACAGCAACAAACAGCAACGTTTACCCTATGCAGCATTAACTTATTGTTTTTTATACCCGAGGTGGAGAGTGTTTACTGAGCGGTACGAGCTGAGTCCTCTTATAAAACAGATTACGCTTTGTCTTGAAAGGGTTAAACTCCACCTCTTCCCCTTTCATACGCTGTCCAGTTCAGGATAACCACCTTGCTGTAAGTTCCATCTGCCTAAGGAGAAAATAACTAAAAATAACAATACAAAACTTAAAACAAAAGCACGTGCATAACTTCTTAAAATCACGTGACATGCACGTCACTATTAAGCTACTGACGCACTGGAAACAAGTTGCTTGGAGTTTAGCCGCATACCATGTGCATGGCCGCAGTATGGTTTCTAATACCAAGAACACACTCATCCATGCAGCAGCACTAACACCCCTTTCGTCTAGGCTAGAATATAGTTTAGACGGCGGGGGTTCCGTATGGCTGCCTGGATAAGTTTCTTGTTGTTGGTTAAATAGCATTGCCGCCGTGCACCTGCTACCCAGCTAGCCACCAAGCAACGCGCTTCCAGTGCTCCGTACCCTTAGAGTAAGTTCTCAATGACGCCTGTCCGAGGTACATGGAGGAAATAGAACTCAAAAACAGTAAATCCTCGATTTAACGGAATGATGGGAAGATGTGTTTGTGCCGAATTTTCATTTAATTTAAAAAAGAAGTCTTTGTTCCTTCATTTCCCTTTCGCCACTACCTTTACAGCCCACGCTTCATTATTCAGTCTCTTTTACACAAAATCTTCTCAAAAAATGAACAAGTATTTTGAAATAAAACTCTACGAGTTGTCCCATTCAGCACCGTCAGATACAGGTAGGCCCCAGGTGACAGCATCCCTTATTTGCAAATTCCGTTAAATAGAGGTCGGAGATTCTACCCTATATTTTTTGTAAAACGAATTTAAATTAGAACTCGAGGCAGGTTAAACAGCTTAAATTAATTGGCTATACCGCACCACGATTTTAAATACATTTATTTGTTTTAGCGTTCATAATTGTTATTTAAACAAAGTGCCTAGACCTATTGTATTCGTATGTTTCCACGTTGTGAATTTACATTACCCTGACACGGTCAGTGGTTACATTTCATCACGCTAAGTGTTCAGCATGTTCACAAAAAAGGAAAGGTTATTGTTTATTTTAGTAATGGAGAAAAAATACAATGATTCTCATTGCCACGATTAAATTATTGGACTCTGAATATAATTGCAGGTCAAAATGATCGCACAGAAATAATTAAATAATTGAAATATCGAAACACTTTCTGCTAATGACGGATCTAATCACAATAATTTATTTCCCTATCAAGAGAAGCTGTTCGGAAAAGTGCTAAGCTGTTCAAGATGTCGTACAGATGCCACCGTTTTGATTGGCGGTAAGATGATCAATGGCGTGGCGCACACTTGAAGGCTTAAATTTTTTTAAACTCCCTGATAGCATATTATATAATATGCAGTCAGCAGGAAACTACCTTATGTTCAGTTTTTTACAAGGATTAATGCCTGACATCAGAAAGTGTTCCACGGCGACATACGTATATATATATATATATATATATATATATATTACTCCACGGAGCAGAGTCCTAAGCTAATAGGTCCTTATCTAGTCAAGAATTTATTCTTGTTTCTTGGAACCAGACGGTTCATTACCGCATTCACAAGTGCCCGCCAACTGTCCCTGTCTCGAGCCAGAGGAAACTAATCCATGCCGCGCCAACCCACTTCTTGAAAATTCACTTTAGTATTACCTTCCCATTTACGCCTAGGTCTTTCAAGTGGTCTTCTTCCCTCAGGATTTTCCACCAAAACCCTGTATGCGAGTCTCTTCTCCCCCATTATATATATCAAGGGTGCACAAAACCCGGCCACCAGGTCGCCCAGGCGAGTAAATTTTTACCCTGGCACGTAATATTTTTTGGGTGTCCCGTGTGGTTCTCGCTTCATATCAGCCTTCTGGTGGCCAGAACTTCGAGGCGGTTCCTATGTTTTTGGAAAGTTATGTACTTCCGATGCGTGTATATAAGTTAACATGAGGACTATTAAGCCGTCGGAAAGACAGACAGAAACACGGAGCTCAGTAAGGAATTACGCGAGGAAAATATGCGAATGGAACAGAGACGTGGCTACCACATAGCGAGAATGTGTCAGGTATGCGGGCCCATGGCCCATAGAAAAAATATTTTTTCCTTTTCTTTAACTGAACGTCACGGACTATTCGGGGGAATTATAATGTAGCTGCTAGAAAGCAAGTTCGCGCGAACACGCTTCAGGCTTTCCAACCTTTGTATTTATATAAAAACGTTGTTTGCAGGCAAATGTTGACACATCAGAAATAATGAAAAAACAACTACAAGAGGAGAGAGTGAAAAATTGCAGACACTAGGTCTATCTGTTACAAAAATTAATGATCTCAAATGTTTTTCAGAAAACCAAGTATATTTATGACAATTTTGTAAAAACTAACCGTGTAGGATAGGGCCAAAAATGCTAAGTACGCAACCAGTAGGAGTACACCAAATGAGTGTGCGAATACTTTATTTGCTACATTATAATGCACAGTGTAAGAGACTGGCTTTGCAAACTAAGAATCAATTCGACTGTTTGAAAACAAATCAGCAGGGCTTGTCCCTTCACGTCAAATCTTCCACTTTGAAGCAATTCTGGAGATGAATATGTGGGCGATCCCAATTTCAACGTGGTTTTACTGAATTATATTTACACAGCTGGCATTTTACACCTACTGAAAGTGCCAGAATTTCAACCAAAGCCCACGTAAATAATGTATATATGACAACTCAGCTTCTGCTTTACACAGACACGTCCCACCTTTGTTACATATTTCCGTCGATTAATGTTTGCGAAAGTAGTTGTGTTTTAAGATGAAACCAACACCTTACACAATTCGTAAAATAATTTGTTTACAATCCGAAATATTTAGGTTTTCCAAATATTTTCAGGAATTATAGTTATACTGTAGAAGCTTTTCACGGCCGTTAGGTGTTCAAAGATTTAAAAACAAATATATATGCAAGAATAAGAGAGATAAAAAGTACAAAAACACTAATCATCAACAAATGCACAAAGAGAGTTTTATCATCAACCGTAACACACTCCTACATGTTTCGACCCTGGTGGGTCATCTTCAGGGAGCACTTTTTGTTATCGTTACACTAAGGTTGCACTTTATAGTTGAGTGAGAATGTGCTGTTGACTGTGTACTGCGTTGTTTTTGGAGGCGTGAACCCTCTGTGGTCCCGGCTTGCATTGCACTGCAGTGCAATGCAGGCCGGGACCGCAGACAGTTCACGCCTCCAGTACACAGTACGCAGTCAACAGCACATTCTCACTCAACTGTAAAGTGCAACCTTAGTGTAACGATAACAAAAAGTTCTCCCTGAAGATGACCCAGCAGGGTCGAAATATGTAGGAGTGTGTTACGATTGATGATAAAACTCTATTTGTGCATTTGTTGGCGAGTAGTGTTTTTGTATAATATAGTGCACGGACATGGAACAGATTAAAAGAGATAAAAAGTAATATATCAGATACACATCACATATAGCCTATCTACTATTATCGGTTTAGGTAAGTGATTAAGGGTAATGGTCTTCCTACGAGGCCCATTGTTGCTGATAACACGAAATGATATGATATGATATGATATGATATGATATGTTATTTATCTTCAATTGGGTTTCCACCCGGTTGCAGTGGCTCGTACACTTGTACGCAAATAGAGAAGAAACAATATAACAATCGTATATAAATTATTCTAAGAAGTGTGCTCCTTGTTGTTTTCAGTCGCGTTTGCAAAATTGCGAAAAACGACTACTGGCTTCGTGATGTCTGTCCGTCCACCCGCATGTAACAACTCGGTTCCCCTGGACGATTTTCCTGAAATTTAATATTTGATTATTCTTCGAAAGTCTGTCAAGGAAATTCAAGTATAATTAAAATCTAATAAGAATAATGGTTATTTCATACGAATACCCATGTACATTTATGATAACATCTCGCTGAATTCTTCTTAGAATAAGAAACGCTTAAGGCAAAAGTTGTAGAGGAAATCAGAAAGCATAGTTGGAGTCCAAATTTTTCTGATGTCGCGCCGTTTGTGAGATAATGTGAAAAAGTGTGGTAGAGGCAGGCACGTCACAGATGGCAATATAACAGGACGCATGGCCATTGCATTCTGTATAACTAATGCTACTGACACACACTCAGAATATGTAACCCTTATTGCTTTTCCACGGCGACAATGCATACTCGAAATCATCTCAACGTTACGTCTGTACGTATATTGCCCGTCTGTTGTTATCTTACTTTAGCGGCGTACACGGTAACAATGTGCTATTAATGTCATTGTGTTAGGTGTAGTGTACGTAAGCATGCCGTCAGTGGTTCAGACTGTATAATGTCGAATCATTGGATGATAGCGCATATTGTATTGGAAAGGACATGGAAGGAAGCAGTGGTAACCTCAATTAAGGTACTGTTTTAGCAGTTGCGTGGAGGACTGAGGGAAAAACAGGAAGAAAATAATAGTGAATAATCCCTGTCAAATCAGGAATTCTAAAGGGGAACCTGCCGAATGAAAGGGGACAGTTGTCACTTGAAACAATTCGTTCCCTTTTTTTCCATGGCGCAACAACCACTAGTGGGCCAGGGCCTCCTCTTTATCGAGGCTTCACGATCACACTCAGATACACACACACTATGCTCAGTTTGACTTCCCTGGATGAGTGATCGGCCCGTCGCAGTGACCTCTACTTGACAACACACGACACTCTGAAGACAGAGAGACATTCGTGCTCCCCGCGGGATTCAACCCCAATCCCAACAAGCGAGCGTCCGCAAACCCACGCACTAGACCGCGCGGGCACGGGGTCGGCTCTTGTTCAGTTTTAGGAAAATAATACTTTTTTGGGTACTAAATTAAATCCGTGACTATATTATGCGGTTTAATTTTGAGTTAATAATCTTTCGAGCACGTGGTAAAAAGAGCTAACCTTATGTACAGAAGCTTTCCCTGCCTCATAATTGTGATGTCGCACAAAGAAAACCTAGATTTTTACAGCGCAGCAAGAGTTATTTATGGCGTCATTCTTTTATGTTATTCGTGTTTTTTGGAATTGTTACATACGGATTGCCATTTGTACTCGAGTAAGAGGTTTAGGCGTGGACAATTTGTTGGCATCTACAAATCACGTAATTCTCTTGTGAAAACGAAGCAGTTGTTGGTAGTTTCAAATCTCAATAAATTATTCATCTTACGTTTCTGAAATGTTTAATACGCTACAACCTTGCTAAAATATCATCAGCTTCTGCATCTTCTGACAGATGAAACTCAGAAAATCTCGGGTAACATACAGAAGTGTGCAGAACAAGGAAAAAACTTTGCACTTAGACAAGCATACCAGGCGCATGCGTGATAAACAATAAAGTAGGGCTACCGCCATTTCTGCCACCTGATACAGCTTTCAGATCTTCGCCCCTTTCCTACATAATGTACTTCTATTGTGGTCCCGATTCTCACTATGAGTATCGATTAGTACCCAAAGAAGCATTAACAGTTTGTTCTTTGTAACTGAGACGGGTTTGTTTACTATGGGGTAAGAACTGACGTTTTTACTTTAATTTAAGAAATTTTTGTTAAAAAGTGTTAACAGAGCTTCGAGCTTCTTTACTATTATTATTAATCTTGCTCACAAAAACAAGAAATGTACTACTCATTGGAAATTTAACAAATTCACACAACATTTAAATTGTTAAAAATTCAGGTAACTAGACAAATGGGGGTTTCATGGCCATAGAAGTAAACACAATATCACATTGGATGTTAGGCAACTTGTCACCGTGTGCACAGAATTTAACATAGCCAAGAACTCGAGTGCAAATTGTGTTGGGGTTGGATAATGGAAGGCTATTTTCTTGCCTAACTGAGCTGCATTAGCTTTTCAAGAAAGGCCGTCTCATAATGTTCTGGTTATTTCATTACTTAGTTGATAAGTCAGTCGGTAAGTTATTCAGTTGGATGGTTGGTTGGTTGGTTGGTTAGCTAACGATTTATTTATTCAGTCAGTCATTCATTTAGTCAGTCAGTTGTCTGGATAAAGGCTGGATGATTGAGATTCAGTAAACAAAGGGAGATGGGGTTTGTCTTTACTTCGCCGTCGATTTTTCAAGACAGGTTTTGAGGATCACGCAGCCTCCTACAAATGTGTACGTGGGTCTTCGTCCGCGACAGAAAAGTGGCCTGAATTTTAAACTAACAACTCACGTCCGTCTAAGATCGAAGGTAGAGACCGTTCTAAAAGGAGCTGTGCGTCCATTCCCACATGCGCCTTTATTTTCTGATTTTGAAAGCCGATTAATCGTCATCTTAGCCGATTGCCGCACATTCGGAGGCGTGGGTCTGCCGCCGCTCTCTTGCTGGGAATGCGGGTTGGAAAAAAAAATCACGCCTGGATTTACGCCTCTTGTGAGAGTTTTATGTTTTCAGGTAGAGGTTTCTGCGACGGAGTCCTATCGAATGTCGTGTGAGTGTGATGTCGAAACCTCAAAAATGATGAGGCGTAGGCCTAACAGTGCTGTCGAGTCGTGAAAAACAAAATCGTCATCTTTAGACTGGACTAAAATTTTGGCCATTGTCCACTAGAAAATCCTATTGTAACTTCAATAATGGCCGCCTTAATTCACCATTAAAATTGTTTGATTTTTTGGGTATATGATACACACAGTGCATTACACCTGTTATTATTATCTTTATTTCGATAAAGCTTATTATCTGGAGCAATGTTCTGCAGTAAATATCCGGCGACAGTGATACTGTCTGTAACCGATCCTATTTGCCCCCGTTGTATATAAAGCTCAAACAGAAATTATTCATATTTTTAAAAGATTTTTCTTAGAAAACACCGATACACGGGACACAATGTAAATATTGCTGAGATATGCAAGTATACTCCTTTTTAAATACTTTATTACAAAAAAGACGAAATAAAAATTAGTATGTCCATGTGCTATATTTTCTGTTGTATTGCTAAATTTACAGGACAATATTTTTAATCTGGATTGTTAAATATTAGAAGCATGAAGCTGGAATGTAGAAAGAAATGGAGTGTTGTCACAGAAAGTCGTTGTACTGGTAGTGACTTTATGCGAGTTGTAGGGCAGAAGGAATATGCTGCATTAAACAGGACACTACCATGTTATACGTTACTATTACAGAACAGTGGAGGGGTTTGAACAGAGGACTTAGTGTGAGTGTGTTTAGCTCCCTTGTTAATTGATTTCTCCAGAGAGTTGGAAAGCCCCCGTGCACAAATTTCCTGTTGCAATCCCCGAGACTAAGTATTAATGGTATGAATTATTCCACCCTCCATATTTTCTTTATACATAAGGTACGTGTAACCCGAGTCCCAAATGCACTTCTAATTATCGGGTCCATTTTCAGTCCTGTTTGGGTCAACAAGAACTCTGATCCCTCGCCGCCAATCTCCTACCTGATTACTCTACACTGCAATTATCTCCACGCTATGATGATACTTTGCTAAGCCTCTAAATTACTTTCGGCATCATGGTTTATTCAAACTCCTCTCAGATGTCACTAAATTAAAAGAGTATTATGTGTCGTTTGTAATTTCTGCTAGTAAAGTAAGGTATATCGGGAGAGTTAACATAAATACACCTTCTGGCAAAATATCTTATGTCCGTTGGTCGTTTATAATGGCAAATGGCTATTGTATGCATTATGTTGTCAGTTTTAACTGGAAATTATTTGGACATGCTAACGCAGTATTTATTTCGTCTATTGAAACCAAAATTTTAACTTTCGAAACATAGGCTTTATGGAATTTTACGGCAGAATTAAGGCGAATGGAAGTTCCTTAAACTAATGTTTTTTAAATATAAGATAATACTTCTGCCGGACTCCACCAGTTTCTTACATATGAGTGCTGACAATTCAATTTTCGGATTTAAGGTATGGCATTCTCAAGCAGATGTAAAAAATTTCTCAATAATTTAAAGTCACCTCAAACTCCTGTGCTCCAGGAGAGTGACATGAAACGTGTTCCATACCAAGATCTGAAGTGTGAGGCATCACTCTGCGAAATTTAGTAGCCACTGCAACCTGGCGCCCCAGATTTCTGTGCCCCTGTTCTAAAGTATTCTTCCATTTTATTCTGTAATTTCTTTTGGAGTTTATCCGAATGGAAATAATGACAATAGAATATACAAAAGTGGAAAATTTAGAACGCAAACTGCAACAAGTAAATAAACCAAAAATTGACGCGGAAGTCCACACGACACTTCCACGTATCAAGAACACATTTCCTTATAACAGAACGGAAGTGATTTAAAATTTAGAGATGAGAGATGTGTCAAGTTCCCTTGGAATTCGACGTGCAGTTACTATAGAGCACGAGGCAATTCCCAGGATGCCGTAACTCTCACAGAATTCCCACATCTCATTTGCAGGGCCACAGGGAACTCGAAAAACGTTAAATGAAAGAAAGAAGCATGTCTAATTAAAAGGAGCTATAAAACAGGGTAAGGTTCACAAGATTAAGTTTTAATTAAGGCCGTCAAATTTCAAACTGTACTCAATTTTCTAATCAACAGTAGAAGAAGAAGAAGAAGGAGGAGGAGGAGGAGAACATTAGGGCGAAAGGAATGGAAAATTATTGCCAGATATAATCCGACGTTTCACATACGGTTGCGTGAACCTGATCTATATTACACTACGTGAAATATCTGCTCTAAATTCCAAAAAACTTTAGCCCCCCCCCCCCCCCGTGGTCCTCCACTCCCCGTGATAAAGTCAAACCTCAGGTAGAAACGTTCTTTTTACTATTCCGAACATAAATCAGCTTGCCCATCACCAAGCCAGTCACTCGGTCCCTGAGGTATATTTTACGATGTTTTATTTTCGCGCAGTAAGAATACTTGCAGTACAAATTTTTAGAGATTTGTGATGTTCACTTCATTGCCTAAGAGATGTGCATCTAAGGTCATTTTAGGGGAAGAGAAAAGAAAACACACGTAACTCCCATCAGCAGTTTAAATTGGAAATTAACGTTATCTTTTATCAAGGGCCGTTTTTCACTAAGGAAAAAAAATCTTATGGCAACTTTGGTGGCAAATGCAATAACTGTGTATTATCTAGACCTGACGTTTCAATTAATTTGAATGTGCATGGACTTGAATACAAGAACAAAATTTTGGGAACGTATCTATTCTCACACATTTACTGAGACACGGACTGTAATCGAGTTTGAAATGAATTAAAACAGAGCAACCCCTTCCGAAGGGGCGGAAATATCTCCATTAGAATAAGCTTCCATACGAAACAAAGGGAAATTGTTCTATCTAAAGAATAGAATAAAGGAATGAGACCAAAATAAGGTAGACTCCTGAGCCAGCAGGCTTATAGCTATCCATTTGAAATGGCTGCGTTTCAGAGTCCCGTCTTTATTGTCGTCAATGAATATAAGTTGCCTCTGTGGTTAAGCACTGTACTATAAAGACGTAAAGGGAATGGAGGTAAAATCCCGCTAATTCTAAAATTTGTACGATTTTAACACTTCCAAACACAAATATTGTGTTGATAATGTTTAAAACTCTGTTCCTAGCTCACAGAAAACATACAACTTCCCCCGGTCAAAAATCAGACTTTTAAAAGCTGTGTGAACAAAGGAATTGCGCTAAATTTCTAACGGAAGAAAGAGCTTAAAATCTCTAAAGAAACTGTCCTTACTAATTCGCAACACTCACACCAACAAAATGCACAATACTCTTTCTTAGATATTTGTAATACAGTGTCACACTGAGTATGCCTACATGTTTCGGTCGCCAAGGGATCGTCATCAGGGAACCAACCAAAGCAGTACTGCACAAAACCAAATTAACAACCTGTGCACACAGTAGATTGCTGATTTGTTTTTGTTCAGAGCTGCTCTGATTGGTTCCCTGAAGATGATTCCTTGCGGATCGAAACATGTAGGAATATTTTGTGTAATACTGTAATATAAATATGTAAGAAACAACACACTGCGTTTTTGGTATGAGTGTTGCAAATTAGTTGCCGACCGTGCACGGAGTGAAAGCTACAGAAAATAATCTTCAGATGCATTACTTATTCTTGTGATCTTTCCACTTTAGGTTGATGGGTGGGTGGGTGGGTAGGTAGGTAGGTAGGTAGGTAGGTAGGTAGGTAGGTAGGTAGGTAGGTAGGTAGGTAGGTAGGTAGGTAGGTAGGCAGGCAGGCAGGCAGGCAGGCAGGCAGGCAGGGAGGCAGGCAGGCAGGCAGGTAGGCAGGTAGCTGGGTTGGTGGGTAGATGTACAGGTTTGTAGCGGGAAGGAAGCAAAGAACTGGCTCACCAAGCGTAGCATTTAAAGGGTTAAATTAATTGTGTAACTTTTCTTCTCGGCATGTTGAATTTATTCTTACGGGTTTCAGTGATTTATTACATGAGATGTATTTTTTATTTTGATTTCGTGACCTCCTAACCTATTTATTTCTCCCTTCGGTATTCGTTTTTAGGATAATTCAGATTAACTTAAATAAGGTAACTGAAAAAGCAAACAAAATCTGATCAGTGCGAGTGATGTGCGTGGTGTAGTCACCTTCCTTGCAGAGGTTGGCACACACGTGTACAACATACTGCATGTGGGAAGAGAAATAAGTCAAGGGCAGAAAGGGGAGGAAACCAAAGATGCTGCAGGCTCTGGCAGTATACCAGAAGAGACCCTATTAAACATTTACTGGGGGGGGGGGGGGGAAACGAGATGAGAATGGGTCAGACTACAACATCACACGAAATAAGGTCTCGTATTCTGAATCCACTGCACCCTCCCGCCCAGTAAAACTGCGGGGATCTGACAGTGTTTAGCAACATGTGGCTTGCAGGACTCGTCCGTGGGGACCGCGAGAAAAGACTATCACTCTGGCGCTTTTTTTTTGTAATAGTCAAGGAATTTTCCGTTTTTATAAAAAGTGAAAATTTATCTCCGCTGTCTCAAAAGTCCTCAGTTCGATACTGTCCTAAGGCAGTTACGTCAAGTCTATAACCTCACGTCCTCTTATTCTAACGCGTTTAGCAATTGCTTTTCATCTAGCCCTGTTGTGTAATTAATATAGCCATACAGCTACCCATTTCTGATTTTTCCCATTCTTGCTACAGGTGTTGCTCATCTCATTTTTTTCATTAACCACCCTAATATTACTAGGCAAAGTATATAAATTATAAGGCTCACATTAAGTAATTCTAGCAGACCACTAGTCAGATTACCTTCCTCAAGTTCCACTATTCTCCTCAGGACTTTGTCGCCAGACCGCCCCGTTTTCCTAATAACATCACGGGCCAAGTTTCAAGCCGTATAAAATAACGAGCAAAGGAAATAACCTGTAGTTCTGTACTTTAATATGGCTCTGTTTCAAACCGTGGACCAATTTTAGCTATAATACGTAAAATTATACCAACTTAAAAATTAATGCTGTGCATATTCTGGAGAACGAAACAAGTATGAGGAAATTTATAAAAAAATAAACATAGCATAAATTGTAATATGAAGCTGTAGTTGTTTTAGAATTAAAATTACACACACTGAAGATGAATTATTTCGAAGTTATGGGACCAAATCTAATTACTATTACACGCGAATAAATCTTAAAATTGAAATGGTGGGAAAAATTATAATGTAGTAAATAAAGCTTAAAATAATTGTATTGTAACGATAATATTTCATTAAAATTGTAGTTTTTTAAGTTTTAATCTTTAGCTGACTTTTCAACACTTGTAACCACCAAATACTTATACACTTAATTCAAATCAACAGTGCAATGCCTTTCATGAAGTTTTTTCGATCCACAAAATCAAAATCATAGGCAAAGTTCTCCAGTTATGTATATATTTAATTTATTCTATAAATATTTTTTATATGAAATATCGAAAACGCTTATTGACTTCTGTCAGAGTGTATATTTTTAAATGTTTGTTTATTTATTTGTTGGGCACTTACACAAAATATGAATTTTGAATCAACTGTGATACTCGACCAACAACAACAATCACGTTAAAGAGAATAGAAGGAACTGGAAAGGTGTTTATTATTAACATGAATTACCAGTTATCAATTACATGAAACTTACTATCATTATTTAACCCTGTGAAGCGTAAATACGTAAAAGACTTTTTGAAAAAGAATTTGGGAAAATTTGATTAAAATATTCTATTAATTAAAGATGGGTGCAACATGTCGAAGCCTTGTATCGATACCCCTATCCTCAATACGGTTGTGACGTCATATCTATTGCAACAATGTCTATCGGTATGTTACTTACAAGGCAATATTTTTGTACAGGGGAAATGATAGAAACATGCACTACACACCTGTGGTTTTCTAGAGACAGTTAAGAAAATGCAACATGTCTAAGACGCCAAATATGGGACGGAACTGTGTGTAATACGTGTAATAGGCCTAAATGTTCTTTTATTTCAGTGAATAAAGTTGTGATTTTCTTTTCTACGTTGTTAAAATCTACCATACTAGCATCCTAATCGAATAAAATCTGTATTTCATTTTAAGTTTAGAATATGTGTTATGAGACGAAATTTCTTTCAAACAAGACAAGCAATATTTAATGTGTTCCATGTCCGTGCACTACATTATACAAAAACACTAATCACAAACAAATGCACAAAGAGAGTTTTATCATCAATTTAACACACTCCTACATGTTTCGACCCTGCTGGGTCGTCTTCAGGGAGAACTTTTTGTTATCGTTACACTAAGGTTGCACTTTATAGTTGAGTGAGAATGTGCTGTTGACTGTGTACTGCGTTGTTTTTGGAGGCGTGAACCCTCTGTGGTCCCGGCTTGCATTGCACTGCAGTGCAGGCAGAGTTCACGCCTCCAAAAGCAACGCAGTACACAGTCAACAGCACATTCTCACTCAACTATAAAGTGCAACCTCAGTGTAATGATAACAAAAATTTCACCCTGAAGATGACCCAGCAGGGTCGAAACAAGTAGGAGTGTGTTACAATTGATGATAAAACTCTCTTTGTGCACTTGTTGGTGATTAGTGTTTTTGTAAGACAAGCAATGTACGTACAAAAGTAACATATAGGCGCGTTCGCGTAAGCATTGTTGCCGTGGAAAAGCAACGAGTATTTCTTATTGTGATTGTGTGTAGTAGTATTGTAATCCATGGCCTGTCTGGTTCTACCATATTTTTCCACATTATGTCATAAACGGCACGATTTTCTTAAAAAAAATTATTGAGTACAAAACGTGTGTATTGATTTTCTCAACAACTTTTGTCTGAGAGATTCCTCATGCCAAGAAGAACTGAGCGAGATATCACAAATGTACATGGCCTTTATGTAAAGTATCTCTTATTCTTGTCATATTTTAATCAAACTTGAATTTTTTCGACAGTTTGAAAAAATACTGAAATATCAAATTTCATGAAAATCCATCCAGTGGGAGCCGAGTTGTTTCACGGGGACAGGCAGACAGGCAGACGGACAGACAGGCAGACAGGCAGACGGACAGACAGGCAGACAGGCAGACAGGCAGATGGACAGACAGGCAGACAGGCAGACAGGCAGATGGACAGACAGGCAGACGGACAGAAGGACGGAGAGACGGACATGACAAGGCTAATAGTCGCTTTTCGCAATTTTGCGAAAAGCGTCTAAATAATGGCAACCTTCGCAAGAAATATTAACAATAACCGATATGAAATTATTCTGGCAATATTTATTTTACGCCTGCATTATTGAATTTATTTTCTCTCGTTTAAGTGAAACGTACTGACAAATACGTTCTTCAGATTACAACTTCAGTATACCTATTTCTTGCAATGAAAGCGTAAAATCACGAAACGCATGAAGCAGTGAGTCTCGAATATGCCCTGAGCACTATATTACACGTTACAGGGTAACACGAAGCTAATCCGCTCACTTGTATTCTGGATCCAACTTCACAGCCTAATTTGTTGTGATACATGTAGGTCCTAAGTGATGTTGTACTGCGTCTTACAACATTGCAGAAATAAGTTTCGCCCTTCTTGTTTCTCCGCATCTTCTTTCTCTTGCCCCACTTGGGATTCAGGACTATATATTTGAATTTTCGCAGCCAGCTTCACGCCTCACAGATATGAACATGGAACTTGAGTGTGGTGGTGTAACGCAAACCTCATTCGGATAGACCGGTTATATTTCACTGCATGTTTCACTTGCTATGGCTATTCGATCCGCCTTCGTTTCATGATACTGAGTTATGTGTAATTTTATAGCCAGCTTTCTACTCGTAGAGTAACTACCTCATTTATGTTGCAAAATATTTTCACTCTACGAAAAAATGGAGATGAAGATCCACACATTCTAGGCAAAGGCAAATGGTCAAGAACGTTAGTCCAGCTAACTGGGGGAAGTAGTTCCATTACATAATCTTTACTTTGGAGTACCAAACTTTGTCTTGGCATGGTGAAGGATAAAAAAGTACCCCAGTCTTTAACTGTTTTAATAACACCGACGTTCCCGTGTGTACAAGTTCTTTTAACTTTCAAAATTCTGCGTTTTGCCACATTTTTTTATGATGTTCTGGTGATTATTCGAATTAAGGAATTTCCTTAAACACCGTTAAGCCATTATTTTTCTAATTGTTCTAAGATACGAAACGAAATTTTAAATATTGGTTACATACATTTCAACCTCCTTAATTTAGTCCAACGATTAAACTGCCAATATCACATTCCGCCTTTGACCTGCTCTTTAGTCATTTCCATTCACCTTCTCTCCTTAAAATCGATATCCCTTATCTCCATTTTCTTTTAATATTCCAGTCTCATTTTGCTCCATCTTCGTGTACCTCCAAGTGGCTGATTCATAAGGATTACCCCAACCAACATTTTATGTGATTTATTGTTCTTCTATCCTAACCAACTCTCCAGCACATCAAGATTTCAATATTTTCATATAACGAGTAACTGGTAAAGCCTTAAACCTTTCCTTCCTTTGTACACTTGTACATTTTGCCTCCATCGACCTCCTTAGATATGACGGACATTTCCAAGTTGCGTTTTTAAATACTACAAGTATTAGACTTTAGGCTGTCGCAGAAGTTCATCAGGTTTTTACTTATGTATAGGGACACATGGTATCTAGGTACCAATATGTCGGAGGCAACAATTGCCTCTTTCTTCAGGATATCTCTGACAGTAGATTTCTCCGAGGAATCTTAGTACCTACCGATAAAAATATGCGGTGGACGACCTGCAAAGTGTGCAATATTTATATGACGTGCTCTGTCTCGTAGCGAGAGACGGCCATGTGCACCTAGAAGAAACAAAGGTCGAATCGAGGGTGACAGAGCCCCAGAGATCCGCATAAAATATTAACATACCGTCTGCCGCACAAAACACTAATCTTCATTTAGTGTAGCATAGAGTCTCTAACCCATAGTCATCCACTACCTGAGTTCGAATACCGGCACAGCTTGCAGATCACATCTGAGGTCCAACCGTAACACACCAGTCCACCCAGTAACTACAGCTGACGTAGCATACATAAACGTAGGTCTATTTTCAGGTTTAAGGATATCAGTACCGCATTAACATTTATCACGCTAATGTGGAATAAATGGTGAACTGCTAATAATGCCATCACCACTAAAGTGTAATATTTGGTGACCTATATTTGGCAACGCTGAAAGGAGCCTCTTTGTTTCTCTCTCGCTCTGTCTCTCTCTCTCTCTCTTTCTCTGCACAATGTCTCAACACTGAATCAATCGTGAAAGACGTCCTATGTCATATCTGTGTGCACGCACTTACTCGGCTAGGTCGAGTAAGTGCGTGCACACAGATATGACATAGGACGTCTTTCACGATTGATTCAGTGTTGAGACATTGTGCAGAGACAGAGAGAGAGAGAGAGAGACAAAGAGGCTCCTTTCAGCGTTGCCAAATGTAGGTCATCAAATATTACGCATTAGTGGTGCTGGCGTTATTAGCAGCCCACCATATATTCCGCATTAGCAGGATAAAAGTTACAGCAGAAATTTAAGTTCGCAGAGACGTGTTGCTAAGATTCGAAGCGTTGATGCTGAAGATGAAAGGACTACGACCCTTCGAAACGTCAGTAACTATTTATCCATTGTTGCGACATAATATCCCAGAAGACTGTTATCTGCAAAATATTAATTATTTTCGCTGTCGTACGTTTATACACACTACCCGTCTTGAAGATCGGTTACACGGCATTTGAAATGGTTCTTCTTGTAGTTTATTTCGTTCCATTAGCTATGCGAGACACGTTGTCTTGAAATTAACTTTGGGACAGACAGCTAAAATGCCAGTAGCCTTGAGTCCGCTTTCCTTTCGGGACGACGGAAGCTTTTGGATGCAGGGACACATTGACGTTAATTAACATTGTTGATACATAAACGTCTGCCGCATTTGTACACTGTAAAGTGGAACTCTGCAGAATTAAACTTCCATCAGCTGCAAAATACTGCATGGATTACACATATTAATAAAATTTTCACCCTTTTTTTGGCGAAGTCACAAAATTCCAGTCAGCTGTAACAAGAACCCGAAAGTAATTTGGCTATTTTTGTTTAAGTTACTAAACATAATATTAAAACAATTTTTTGTCAACGACACGTGACAATGTATCAATACATTTCTTGACATTTCCTTAACAAATGGTCACTGCAACGAAGTTTACATTAAATTCTTCTTAAAGGGAACGTATTCATTTTTATTTTTCTGTTCACTTATGTCTTCTTCTCAATAACTTTTATCACCATTGATATTTTTATATATTTGTTCTTTTTGTGCTTCTCCAGGTTCTTTGTCGCTTTGAAATTTTCCAGTTTTCTGCACCTGCAGTGTGAGTGTTAAGTACCAAATTGACTCCCTGGGGAATTCTTGGTCGTGTCAGTGAAAACATTAACATGGAGTGATAATCAGGTTTTATTACGACGATGAGCCCTTGCGTACACACACGCTGTTGCGCAAGCCTTCACGTACACACACACACAGTGATCCACTGCAGCAAATTCAGGCAATTTTTTTCTTTTATACAAGATGTGTGTCATCTGAAAAGGTCTTGTCCAATATAAAGCAGGTTACTTCCAGCATCAAGTTTCGAAACTGGGTGTCCTTTATCAGGGAATACATATGTAAGATATAATTTTATATGAATAGCGAGAATCATTCAAAAGTACAAATTTTCGAAACTGGGCAATTCCCATGCTAATTTCTGGAGCATTAGCTTCTACGAATCGCAAAACCCCACTTCTTAGCTGTGCCATGCATGTCTACATATCCGTCATTTACGTTTTCGTACGGCTGAAAATCATTAATGTTTGCGTGGCGAATTTTTGGTGCCTTCGAAACTACAGAATCAAAAAGACTATGTTATAAATGATGAAAATTAGAATAAATACACATAAGCTTACTATTATTATTATAAAATTTTCAATTCTTTCTCTATCAATATAGACACAGCACTGATGTCTATGTAATCACATTCCATAGGGTTCATCGCTTAATTTTAGCAAGCTGTTAGCCCATTTTCCTTCCTAAGCTAAACCAAAAGAATTAGGGTTATGAGGGCAAGGTCCGTTTAATACGTGTGGGTATGTGTGTTTGTGTGTTCCTCGCTTTTAACTTTTTAATCATTTGACCAATTTTCATAAAGCTCGGCACAATATTATGGCATTGGTGACCACCAGACTCCAATTTTTATTTCTTGCAACGCGTAAGAACAAAACAGTTGATACCTAACCTTCTGAAATGCAAAGCATGATTTAAAATGTTCTGCTTTGGATGTACCCGTGTCGGTGAAAACACCAAAAGCGCCTTCGCTCCGACAGACAGAAAACCCGTATTATAGAAAACCCGTATTATAGAAAACCCGTATTATAGAAAACCCGTATTATAGAAAACCCGTATTATAGAAAACCCGTATTATAGAAAATTCTCTAATTTAGTTGTCGGTGTCCGGTGAACATGCAAGCTATTAACTGTAGATGGGTCTGCAAAGGCACTCTAGAGTTACATAAAAGAGTAATTTTGTCGTTTCCAGTGCGTAAAAATGACTAAGCATTCAATTAGTTACTAAAATTTTTGTAAAATCTCAACAACAGAAAAATGGTATGAGGGGGTTTTCCGTGCTAAGAATCCGCAGCTTAGCTACTTTTGAGTACTCAAACTTTATATCCGAAATTTTCAAGTATTGTCAATCTACGAAAGTTAACACTATTCATATAAACAAATAATAAATAAATTCTATCATTTAATTTATAATTCCTATTATTCATTGAATATAGAGGGAAGCGTTGATTTAGTAATCAAAAAGCAGTCACCTAGTCAGTTACTTGATTATTTAAGTATTTCCCGGTATATTACCTAATTAATCGATTACACATTTTCATAATTGGTCGGTCAATAAGGATGCAGGCAATTCGCTCTTTTGTTAGATTAATAGAGAATGAAATCTTTATTCATTCGCCTGTTTAGTTAACGGCGTCGGAAGTACGTCAGTTAGTGATTTTTCTCCATTTTCTTAAGAATGTAGTCAGTCACTCAGTGAGTCAGACTCTCTGTTTCATTGCCAGTCATTTTTCCCCCTAGATGAATGAGTAATGTTAAAGTGTTTGCACCTGCTAGCAGACATCCACACATCAGCACGCAGCGCCGCATGTCTCAGCTGCTGATGGAGTAATTTGCATAATTAATACGATGTGTTAATTAAAGCTACTATCTGCCGCTTACTCCGCCCTACTTAGGCCGGGAGAAGATGAATGTGACGATGCCATTTCCCTGGCACTGCACTGTGTATCACACAGTCTGCGCATCAGGCACGAATACAGTACAAGTCGATTTTGTAGACAACACGGACGATGTCGAATTGCATGTTTAAATTGCACCGAGCAGACACGTTTGTTTGTTTATTTGCACGAGGAGCAGTCAGAAAGTAAAGCCTCTTATTTTTTCTCCGCTGTATTCTTTATTTACGGGCATAATCACAATGTCCGTATAGTCCTTGAACATTTGCGATCGTATTCTGTTAGTCGTAACTGTTTCGCTCGACAGATGGCAACACCACAGTTGATTCTAAAATGGCATAAACTGCCGTTGCAGTTGAAAGAAAGAGCACTGATAGCTTTTACGGTTACTGAAGGTGAGAAGCCAAATTGCATTCAAAGAGTCTTCTCAAAGATTATGGTAAAGATACCGTGGATTCCTTACTCTTTGAAAGGAGATATTAGGCCTACTTTCTGACTGCTTCTTGTGTATTGAATGATATTTCCTCAAATACCTAAGAAATTATAATAGCGATAAATACCACTATCCTTGTGGAGGTTATCCAAATGCTGATATTTTAAACTCAAGTTTTTAGAGATTTTATCTCTTTCGCTCCTCAGTTTTAAGTATTGAAATTCAGATGAACCGTTAGGAAGCGCAAGGCTCAATCAGTAAACAACAAAAGATATTTTAACCAAATTGTGTGCACACACTTTTAAGTCAAATATCGACAGCAAGACGTGAATGCGGAAACAGATACGGTTTCCGAAACACTGTATTTTGGGAAACTCAAAGGGCAGGGCAATTTTTTGTAGTAGGCCGTCATCAGAAGCGCTTAGATTTGTAAAACTTTTAGTGTCGAATGGCAGAATGAAATTTTAAATAGATTATAAATTATAAATATGTGAGATGTTACGTTAGTATGGTGCTGACGGCAGTAGAAAGCTTAAATATTGTAGAAATATTGGCAGACAATTATTGGAAGCCACTCTGTGCAAATTACTGTCTTGAATTTTCTGAAACAGAAGTTTTATATGACAGAAGTCGGCAGCCTACTGGCCTAAGTATCGAAATGTTGGAGACTAAAAAGAAGAAAATTTGGTATGTGTCATATTAAATGTCCCTAATTCAGTAGGGGCACAATATGTAGAGACGAACACAGAGAGATGACCTCAGTAGGAGCTTCACTTTGTGCATTTCGTGAGAGGATGAAGTGCAGATTTTTTGTTTTGCTCAGAATAACTTTATAATTCTTCGGCTGAAAAGTGATATAAATTTTAGTCGGAAATTATCAACAGAAGATAACGTACGAAATATCTAGGCGTAAATGGGACAATAACATTAAGCCTTTAGGTCGTAGTGGCAACTATACGTACCACCAGTTTTAACATTAAAAATTATACATTCAATGCACCGAAGATATTTATGTGTTCGGTACGGGCCTCAGAAAAAAAGAGTGAATTCTTCCACACGCAGCGTTAACTGATTAGTTTTTATAACCCAGAGAGAGTGAGTTTACTGCGCAGTACGGACTGCATCTTTAAATATAACACAGTTTCATGCCAGTCTTGTAAGTTAATACTGTTTTTGTGGCACAGTTTTTATCCTAATATTTGAGTGTAGCGTATTTTCCAATATTGGTAATGAACTTGGGTCTCGCACACATCTAAACCTCCGTAAGCTTCACTAACAATACCTTTATAATGACAATAGCAATAAGCCAGTCAATAATGCAGCAGTCTACTTGGTAAGTAAATTAGGTTGATAGTCTGTCAATTACTCTAACAGGTAGCTGGGAAGTCAGCGAGTGACGTACGTAGTTACTGTCACCCTATCAATTAGCTAGATAGTTAGGTCAACTTAGTTACTTACAATATAAGTAACTGAATTAAATACTTAGTCACTTAATTAAAGGGTTAATTTGTCACTGTGTCGAATACTGAGTTATATTTTGTTAATGCCATCCTTATGTCCGTGCCAGCAACACAGGTGTATAATGATAAGTCGCTCACAAAACCAACCTGTCCGCTTAACCCGGAAGGCACGCGTGCAAAGTCTTCCCCCATGTGTCTGACTTCCTTCTTCGTCACTTAGGGCCATACTACACGAGCATTGAAAACGCTGCGGTAGCTGGCGGTAAAAACGCTCCGATAAGGACCATACTACACGAGCATTGAACACGCGGCGGTAGCTGGCGGTAAAAACGCTCCGATAAGGACCATACTACACGAGCATTGAACACGCGGCGGTAGCTGGCGGTAAAAACGCTCCGATAAGAACCATACTACACGAGCGTTCAAACCGCGGCAGCTATGTGGCGTTTCTACTGCCTGCTTTTAGTACCAAAATGGATGTGATTGTGTAGCTCGTCTGTGTTTAGAACTTATGCGTAGCCAAAAAAGGAGGAAGAGACGCTGGTGGATTCATCCTGCAATTTCAAACAGACTTTCAACAGGGCAATTCCCTATTATGTTTGGAACTCATCGAAAGTTTCGTGACAAATTCTTTTTATATTACAGAATGTCAACGACAAGTTTTGATAAACTTTTAAATTTAATCTATGATAAAACTGTGAAAACTGACACTAATATGAGGAAGTCAATTGGGCCTGTGGAGAGACTGGCTGTAACATTAAGGTAAATACAAACATTCTTAAAAATATTATTAAACTTATTTTCGTTTATTTATCATAATTTCATAGCGCAATAATTCTTATTGTCAAAATCAGGAAAACTACAATTGATAAAAGTCCAGGATGTTAAAATTATCTTCTGATGTATCTGAAACATTCGTAGTCACATTTAACATTTAACGGTGAAGTAGCGGATGCTGCTGCAGGCTAAATCGCAGATGAGGAGGCTCGCCTAGCTGCAGTAATGTTTCTAAACACTTCTGTAATCTTCTGTTTTGTGACATTTACATTTTTAGAGTTAATGTAATATTACTTATCACTACAAAGAAATAAAAATACGTGTTACATACAGACTTTTCTCGTTTGTAACCTCATCTGCCGTTCCATTCCAGTCGGGGTATATGTCTGCAGATATCTCTGTCCAACCCTTGGTTTTTAATTCTCGATTTCTGTAAACTTTCAGAGTGATATTGTAAAGTGGCGGCTTTTTTCTACTTCACAAATCAGCTTTTCAACATCAAACATTTCTGCACATGCATCAACAAAAGTATTAAGAAAAATATGCTGAAAGGCTTCCTTCCGATCTGACATCTTTGCTAACAATGTGGGCAGCGTAGTCTACCGTGGGTAGCAACCGCCGCATTTTCAACGCTCGTGTAGTATGGCTGGCGTTTCTGCAGCTAGCGGTCACAACGCCTCATGTTGCGTTGAAAACGCCGACCGCGGTGCTAACGCCGGCAAACGCGGCAGCAGAAACGCTCGTGTAGTCTGCTCCATTACATTACACATGTTCTGTAAAACGAAGCAGTCGGCGGCGTTAGAACTGCCACGTTTTCAACGCTCGTGTAGTATTGCCCTTGAGACGATACTACGGCCCTTGGGGCCATACTACACGAGCGTATTCATACGTTCTGTTAATGGCAGCGGAATGAAGTAGAGAGTTGCATAAGGTTTACATGCCACTAAAAAGATTCAACAGAAGCAGTGGGTGCAGTGTTAGCAACTACTACCCAGGGGCACAATCGCACAAATATGACACCATTTTGAACTACAACTTCAAGTTTGCTATACATAAGCACGCTTCTGCTTTAATTTGAACGTCAAATAAATGAACTGAAGTTTGCTTTACAAACCACCTTTCGGCAACAGAGTAGTAATGTTTTACACACTACAGCTGCTGTGAAGGAAATTCCGCTGTTTAATTCATGAAGACCGCGTCAGGCTGTATAAAAATTACGGCAGTTGGGAAGGAAATGCCAGAAGAAAGAATAACTGCGATATATCCCCTGACTTACAAGTTAGTCGGTAAGCCGTCTGCTTAGTTGGTTGGTTGGATGATTGGTTAAGCAGCGAGAAGACACTTGCTCGGCGACATTTCTCTGTCTGAAAGTGTTTAATTAAGCCTTATCCCTGTGTCAGTAGTTTCGTCAGTTACGCAGTGACACCAAACACGGCAGACAGAATGTATTTTTCGTTCCGACGATGTGTGAGACTCGGATCTCTCGTGATTGGTTTCCTAGGCAGAAAAAATAGGCCAACTCGTCTAAACATATTTTCGCCATATCCCTAAGTGGGCATTTGGCTGGCTGGCTGGCTGATTGGCTGATTGGCTGATTGGTTGATTGGCTGTTTGGTTTGTTTGGTTGGTTCTTTAGATAGTGTAAATACACTTCCAGAGTAAATAATCTCGTCGCTTTCTTCAAGTTTGTTCGTCATAACTATTTTATGTTTAGTTGTTTGGTTGCTTATGCAGTGAAAAAACACTGGTCGGAGGAAATTAAATTTTCTGTCTCAAGTTCTGTAGGATGTGTTCCTCCGTTAATTTTTGGTTAGTTAATTACAGCGATGAAATAAATTTTCCTATGCGAAGAACCGTCGCTTTGTCCCTCTTATTTGGATGATTAATTAAGCAATGAGAAGGCTTTTGCTCGGGAAAATAAACTTTATTTGTTGAAGATATGTTGGCTGTATTCCCATGTTTTCAGATATTTAGCCAGGTAATGAAAATAGACTTCCAAGCAAAATTAAGTTTCCTATCTGAAAAATTGTTTGCCGCATCCGTGTGTTGAATGGACAGATTTGTCTTTTTATTGTGGCCTGGTTAGAATTTTTGACCCTGTGTCAAAAAGCTTTGTTTGCATCTTCCCTCAGGTTGTTTGGAAATTTACTGAAACATCTTAAAAACGTATTATTCTTAAGAAGGCTTAACGATATCCTTCATGCATTCCAAGAGAATTCAGCGATAGTATCTTCAAACAGGCCACCAACACTTTCCTCTTCATATCATTTTTAAATTACTATTATAGACATTACTTTGCAATGTGTTGCGTTTCGACTGTCCTTTAGAAAGTGTCGTTACACAAATTAAGGGAGAAGACGCCATCAATATGTAGGTAACTCCGCGGAGTAGAGTAATTTCGAAAAGCTAATATGTCTTCGGCTATAAGAAAATTCCCGAATTTTATAAAAATCGAAGTTTCATTTCCATTTTAGAAAAATCTTGCCTCTAGTTGCTATCCTGAGCCAGATGATCCGGGTTTACGTCATCCTTCCATATCTTTTAAGAAAAATCTTATATTTGTACTCCCATCTATTATTGGAACTTCCAAGTGGGCTTTGCCTATCAGGTTTTCCCACCAAAGCCTGTATGCATTTATCTTCTCCCCATACGTGCCACATGCCCCGCCCAGCCTCTTCTCTGATTTGATCACCGTAATGCTTAGTCAGTAGGAATGACTTATTTAACAGCGTTTTACAGCTACACGCTCGCAATATTAGTAACCCTGACGTTATAAAATAACACGTAATGTAGCTTTAGTTGTGTCCTTCAAAGTCCGTATTTCTGTGAAGGACCTTTAGCAAATCGTGAAACTTTTCTATCAGGATGAGCGCTCTGGGGGCAGGAGGGGGGCGGGGGGGTCGAAGTGGAACCTGGAGTGTCAACAATGTCGTGACTTGTGGTCAACATAAACTGTGTAGATTTAACGTAGTGAGGTCTCTACAGATGTAAACAACAACATGTAATTTTAGAAAGGTTTTATTTTTAAATTTTTGTTTATTATTAAACATGAGCCAAATTAGTTTACTTTTCTAAAAAAAAAAAAGGGAAGTTCGCTAAAAACGTTAAAAGCTTTTCCAACTGCACTCAATTTTATGCGTTTCGTAAACAGTGACCAATGCACTTTACACTGGAAACAAATTGGAAAATGTAAAATGAAATCAGTGGGAGAAAATTAAACCCTCTACTTCAAACATGTCAGTTTTCACTTAACTTCAAAAAGGCGTACCTCAATTTGTAAGTCATTGGCGGGCAACAGGATTTTGAGGTACTCCAAATTTGTGGTGTATTGGATAGGAAATTTGCCATATTAAGTACAATTGCCTTCCAAACTACGGTAAATTACTTGATTAAAGGTGCGAAAGCGAAAATTGATCCTGCATAAAGTGTCAGAGTTATTATTTAATACACAGATTTTGTATGTGAAAAGGGCGGTATTTTACTTTTGATATCATTCGACAGTCTCAGAAAGAATTTGATTTGGTGATATAATTACTGACTGTGCAATGTACATTTGTCCCTAGGTATGCCAATAACGCATATTGAGGATGGACTTACAGTTCCACACTTTCTTAACTTCAGCACTAGAGGGAACTGAATAGTCAGCTTCACACTCCGACCACATTAAGCCTACCCCTTAACCACTGAATAGGATTTTTAACCCTGATAATTTCGTGCATTCTCATGATGCTAACTGCTATATTGGGGCCAATTAAATGCACCATTCACTGTTTCAACTGATTTTCACTGCACTCTGACATGTTTCGACGTTCACGACGTCGTCTTCAGGGAGTACACCAAAGTTTTTATCTGCTGGCAGCCTCGTCTTACGACGAGGCTGCCAGCAGATACAAAACTTAGGAATTATCACTGAACAGGGCTCTGGATGTGCCCTACAGTCGACCTGAGAAAATTTACCTAAAATCAGACCTCGATTACCCGGTCGTCCAGTATGTAGGCTAGCTAGCCACTACAAGGACTGCAATACCCCAAGTTCAGAATCAGGTATATAGTAGACAACTTACAACACTTATAAGCATTTACCAGTACGTTTTCAGGAGTATTCGGGTATGTGTGGCAGGATGCTGAAAGGTTCGACTGCCGAAATAAAAATTGTCCAGCGCTGTTTTTTCAGTCCGAAAGAAGCTATAATTCTGTGAATGGGTCGAGATGCTTCTGCGGAATATTTGCGAGAGGGGATGAATATCTTGGCAACATTCCAACGCCATTTCGTGATACACACAACAAGTGCAAGCCTTTTCAAGCGGACAGAGTTAGCCCCATGTATTATGATATTTATTATGTATGTATTCCACATGAAACACTATGGTCTTGTAGATTCTTCTTTTTGTTGGAACTTTGCTTATTTCTTTCTTTTCTTCTATTTGGCTGGCCTGTTCTGGTGAAAGTAATGGCCAGTGGGACTCGCTTGCCCACTTTGCCAAAAGAACAAGGATGGAGTACAGTCGCTGCCTAATATTTCTTTGGCAATCACACAAAAATTCTGTGCATCTTAAGAAAACACACGAATCCTTACTCGAATTAATAATATTCAGTGTTTTTTTCATATGTTTTAATCTATTAGGGAACACTGCAGCCACACGAAATCTGTGTTCTCCTTTGCTTCCATCTCTGATAAAATACAGCCATCTCCCGCTTAACATCAGTAATCCGTTCTTGAAAAATCAGACATTCTGCGCGAAAACGCTAACAGGAAGCCTGTTTCCCTTTAGTATAAATGAGAGAACTTATAACGCGTTACAACGTCAACCCAAAAGCCCAAACCAATTTCCTGGAATGTAAATAAAACAGACTGAAACGCCCATATGTAAGTAACAAACTATCATATTGGGATGTAAAATGCTTAAATCATCGCTTCCCGATCACCAAACAATTAATATGGTTAACGCAAGGAGTGAATAATATGAAATAATATGAAAAATTAATTAATATGGTTGTTAACATACAGTTGCTTTATATGCAGTAACACGCACAGCATTTAGAATGTAACTCGAGGTATTTCCCGCCCATCGTTTTGTTAAAAATGTTGTATTGAGTTTCTGGAACGTTAATATAAAATTTTTCCTATGTAAACATCGGCCGAAAAACGTTATATTGACAGATACGTACGTTCGATGAAGTTTGGATATTAAAAACCAAGAGGCGTTCTACCGGGAAAACGTGAACTGGGGAGACGTTCTGCGGGGTAGGCCTCTTGTCGCTGCAAATGGGCCTGTGAATTTTGTACTTCATAATTGCAAACATGGCGACAGCAGTAATCCTTCGAATTTACATTAAGGATTCTTACTCACAAACTGAGCTGAAGGAAATTACGCACTTGAATGGATGGATAGTGTGTACGGCTATTAGTTTCGGCCTGCACCATCTGGAGGTAAATATGCGTTACATTTTCTGCTGAAAATTTATTAAGTTATCTGAGTTTTTTTCATTTTATTCTGTAAACGCACTAAACATTTAAAATATTGAAAATGGCTTCACGAGAATTATTTACAGACATTTTACAGAGTGACTAATATTCTTATGTAGCCTAGAAAAAAATTTTTTGGGCAATCACCGACATGACAATACCAACTAAAACATGCGTTCCATTACCGCTTATTGCTGCCATGTATTAGTCTTATTACAATAGAAATTTGTATATTTTCCATGGAAACGAAATAATAATAATGGACAACGTCGCGATATATAAAAAGCGATTTGCTGAAAGTAGTAATAAAATAATGGAGCGTACTGTCTAAACGGTTCCCGGTTCTAAATCGCGTCAACTGATTGCCGTTATCTTGTCCCATTACGGTTCAGTGTCACACAGTAGAAAACCGATAGAAATGACATTGATAAACATTTGCATGGAATCAAATATGAATATTGGAATTTGTTTCTAACTTAGCTTGTTTTGGTTAGTGGACTGGAGCGTATATGAAAAACCAAGGGGCTGGGAAATACCCCAAAAAGCCTTCAAGGTGTAAAACCAGAGGAACAGTAAAGAAAATAGAGCTGGAATCCACACGACAAAACACCAATATTGTTAAACAATTGAAATAAACATTGCTGTGCGTTTTGTAGGTCCCTTTAGGGTACAAATAATTATTTCTACACCCATACTTCTACCCCTCTACCCATAACCGAACTCACGATAAATAAACATGATGATGTTTACACACGTAAATGGGTGTTTCGTTTTGCCAGCACAAAAAGACTGTTATCCATGTGTTGGAGCAAGAACGACTTAAAGCAATGGCAAACACTGTATACGCACTGCTTATTGCAACGTTCGGTATAGCGACTAGGCTACAAGCTGCAGGTCCGCGGAAAATTTGGTCGATTCCCGCTAGGGGCAAGGGATTTATCTGTCCTCCAAAATCATCCAGACCGACCCTGGAGCCCAGCTGTCTCCTATTCGGTGGGTAACAAGTCTTCCCTCCGCTGGGTAAAGCGGCGGGGCGCAAAGCAGATCACTCAGCCTGTCTATTGTAATTAGAGGAGCTATACCTCCATATTGACATGTGCCTTCATATTGGTCACTGGCACACTTTTACTTTTGGTGTAATATTCAGCAACAATGCCTGTAGCCTACACTCCATGTTGGTGGTACAATAAATATTATCTTCCCAATCGTTACCTAACTGATCTTTGCGAAGCTAATGTTGTGCGTTTTCTTCCACGTAAATTTCGTCAGAAACTTTTTTGAGAATACGTCATACTTCAGTCTGCGAACTTACGGAGGAAAATTCCTGTGCGTGCTACTTATCTTCCCCACAGCTGTCTTGGTGACCACCATTTCAGTATTTCACAAACTAGTGCGAACTTCATTAAATCAGTGACATATTTGAGTCTATGAAGGCGCTATTAGGCATGCACTTACACGTTATAAACCTAAATACCATGTACTTTACAAATCATAAGAGAAAAATAAATTTGAGAATTATTTTTAATCCCCGTGAACAAAATACACCCCTGTGACGTACGAGTTTTTATCCCTGCTACTGTGGCAGCAAAGTTGCTGCCCCCAGCCAGCTGTTTGCTGGTATCTCATGGGAATTCAGGAAGCAAACTACTTCATGGCAGAAAGTAGTTCTTACTGAAATATTAAAGCACTATATTTGAGATTCCCCCTGGCGTACAAATACCGGAAGGGCGCTGAAAATAGAATATCGTAGCTTTATAATGACGACCTTGTAACGCACCCTCAAACAACTACTGCACAGTCTGTGAACCTAAATATTATGTTTTTATTTTAGGTTTCATTTAGTTCTCAAAATAAAAGGTGATTATTTTCAAGTATTAACCTACAGGTGTTTGTGACGAAATTGCAGTGTATTTTCTGAAAGGTATAAACCGATTTTTTAAATGAAACGTAACTTAAAAAGAGTAAGGAAAGGGATGTTCGGTGATAGGGAATGTGAGATAATTAAGTACAGAATAAAAGCGACAAAAATAGATACAAGAGCCCGGAAAGAAAGAAGTAAAGAAACAATAGAGGGAAATGCAATAAATAAAGCACGATTATTAGGAAAATGTGTGGCGTTTAGTCCATTTTTCTACCAGGGCAATTTGTTCTGTGGTATGAAGCGTTGTTGATTTTCGTTTTACCTGTCCTACTCTGCTTCTATTGATCTCGGGTCATACTATCACCCCACAGAGCTTACGAAAATAATAATGGGTAGGAAATTGAGGGTGGGTTAGTCCCTTGTTTCCTGACTCCGACCCCCTACCTCTTGTGTTATGGGATCAATTTACAGGTTAGTATGCTGTAGCCTTGGGGACATCCAGCAGAGTGCAGTTACACATGCTAGACTTGCTGAGAAATTGACGTGCGCTGAAACTGGGTATTAATGTTATAAAGTATTAGTGTGTTAACTGCTCAAGGGAGATCCTTTCCCCTCTGGTCAGTCAATCAGTCATTCCGCAAGTCCTGACTTAGTTATGCTGCTCAGTCACTGAACCAGTTATTCAGCCAGTCATTCATCCAGTTATTCATCCACACTGCTAACCGTTCAGCCATCATTCAGTCACTCAGACAATTTTTCATCCAGTTATTCGTCCACTCAACCAGTTTTTCAGCCAGTTAGTCATTCAATCAGCCAGTTATTCATCCAGTCAGTCAGTTATTCAGTCATGGACTCAATCCTTTCTTCACATGTTCAGTCAGTTTCATGTTATTTATGTAGTTTTTTAGCGATTAAATTAAACATTTCCTTAATTTCACAGTCAGGTAGAATTTATTCAGTCACTTAGACAAATCTTTCTATACATTTCAGTCAGTTTATTAGCCATAAGTCAGTCAGCTGGTACGTCATCACAGTCTGCTCCCTTCAGCAGTCTCATAAACCAGCATTTAGTTCTGTTTCTAAATTTTTGTGCTCACTGTTAGTTACAGAACTTATAGCTGTGGTTAGTATGATGGAGTGACTATAAATAGTTAATGACTGCTGACATGGTTGGGCCTGTGGCTTCATTAAAAGGTGCTACACAGAGGTCTTCTAGCTGCAGTCAGCAATGCCGATAAACTTCACACTTATGGAAGTGCTATATGAGCCTGCCAACTTTAAATACCCTCGGTACTGGCCAAAATACTTTGCTTTTCACCCTACTCACCTTTTATAAGGATGAAAAGCAGGCTTAGGCGATTACAGTTTTTTCTTTACGTGTCTCCTTTTAACGTCGATATCTTCAAACTTTATTTAGTTTCCTCTAAAACCTGAAGACTTGCTGTAAACAGGTACTGAGTATAAAATGTGTGACGGAAATTTCTCTACAGCTTCGCCTCTTTTTGATCAGTATAGTTACGCTGTGGTTAAAAACCGCGATTCATGCAAATCTTTAGGCGAAATGTCCGTTATTCTTCTCTGATTTGAAATAAAATTATAATTTTTCTACAAATTCCGGTAAAATACCAGAATGTCAATGTTCATAAAAACGTTCAGGGTTTCTTTAATTCCTACACGTTTCCAAAGAGGACACACAAAGTGACACTACGAAGGTCAGCTATATATTTTTACAAATACCCTTTGCAAATACTTCAAAACAAATAGGCGCATGGGCGACGTCCGTTGTTGTCTTGACTAAAATTTCGCTTTTGTGCCTGCCATTATCCATTTTAATCAATTTCACATCGTTACATCCTTTTCAATTTTTTTAATATTATCCTTTCATATACTGCAAAGTGCTTCAAGTTGTCTCCTCTCGTGAATTTTCCTGACTAAATGTTGTACTCTCTCGCTTTCACATGCATGCCACATGTATATTTTTTTCCGTTATCAAATAGCTTGATTTTCTGAAGAAGAAGCATTTCTACGCAAATTGTATTTTGTGTGCATCCAAATATATGAACGAAAAATTATAAACAATTTTCTCGCAAATGTAAAACGTTATTGCCACCAGCTGTACAGCAAATTGGGCACAATTTAGCACTATAAAGTAATCAGTTAAAAAGGGGACAGCATTTTGCTGTGAACCGAATGAATATTTTATTAAAATTTCTACGATCGGATTGAGTTTGACTCCAGGGAATTAATATTATTAATATATAAATTTCACTGTCAGGGATTAGCTTTATATTATGAATTCATTTATATGTGGCAATAATCTATAAATAATATCTCTTTATGTGTTTGCAATAAATTATTTTTCTATAGGTCAGTTAAACAACATCGGTGGAAAGGGCAGGATTTGAATTGCGCAATGTTGGATACAAGTTGTACTTACAGTAGTACTAATGAGAGATGGGAAAGAAAAATAAAAGGAGCAAGAAGACGAAGAACAAGACTTAAGCAGCTCCTGGGTGATCTGAAGGAAAAGTGGAGGTACTGTAATTTGAAAGAGGAAGCATTAGATCGCGCTCTGTGGAGAACTCACTGTGGAAGTAATTATGGACCTTCAGCAAGGTAGACTAGGTGCTGGATAAACGAACAGTGACAATGACAGTGGTAACGTGTACGTGATAGAATATTATCACTTGTCTTTTCCAACCTTGCGCTGTTAGAAGAAACTCGAAATATCCCCGTCAAATTTAGTACTTCTCATTCTTTCCTTTGAAATATCCTATCACACAATAAAAATGTTCCTTCCCTTTGCTTGCCTGTGTCTCGCTCTACGTGCTCTTTGTTGTTTCCTTGCCTCTCACAATTTCTAGGTGTATTTTTCATTGACCACGCCATTCCTGTCCTCTCAGTACATTCTGGGTACACTCGTGCCAGCTTTATCTCCCCTCAGATATTCTTCACTTTGTTTTGCCTGCCATATTTTTCTTAGAACGTCTTTAAATTTACATCCCATTCCTTTCCTTTCAGGATATTCTACATAAGCTCTTCCTGTATTTAGCTGCGTCCCCTCTACATCATATGTTTTCTTGTCTTCTCCACCATACTTTCATAATTATCTTCATTCTCTACTCTACTTGTTTTCTTCTGTATATTGTAGCTACTTTCTATGTGGGTTTGCTTGGATCTCAGTTTACACTTTCTTCTTTATTCTTCTCTCTACTGTAATTTGGTGGGTAAATTTTATAATCTTCATCTTGTGTCTTTTCTGTCATTAACCTTTTAAATTTTAGCGGTAACACACCATTTTGTTTAAATGACAAAACTTCGCAGCATCTCATATAACCTCTTTATGTGTTTCGTATGTTTTATTCACGAACGAATGATTATTTCCCTAAATAGAATTAATTGTTTGGGCTTTGTAATAAACACAAGCCGTGTCCTCTGTGACGTACAAACAAATTTGTATTTGATTTAGAATAATCTTAAGAACGTTCAAGCGACAGGAGCCGTTATGTGTAATACACGATGAACTTTGCTGTGTATCATTCTTCGTAATTTACTATTTACGTAATAATACTTCTGTAATATGTACAAAAAGTCACTAGTCATGCATTTACACAAGTTGCCTTATGTCGATAAACTGAACATGAATTCAACTTCACAGATATGGATAACCACAACACCCAACAACCACTAGGACCTGCCACGTAAAGACACACCACAAACACGCTACATTTTATGGACTGTGACGTGGTTTCTACATAGATCTTCGGCGACATGCTTATGTACGACCATCAGCCATGTAAAACTTACGAGCACCTGAAAACATCTAAGCTGCTTCCCTTAACAGAACAACCATCAATTTCTTCTTGCAAATTATGGTCCAGTATCTGTCCTGATTTGTTTTAATTCTCACCACAAAGAGTGTGTATGCTCAATAGATCTACACTCTCAGTCAGTCAGTCAGTCAGTCTGTCATTGAGTAGACCCTAATCCTGTCTGTCTGCCTGTCTGTCCGTCTGTCTGTCCGTCTGTCTGTCTGTCTGTCCGTCTGTCTGTCTGTCTGTCTGTCCGTCTGTCTGTCTGTCTGTCCGTCTGTCTGTCTGTCCGTCTGTCTGTCTGTCCGTCTGTCTGTCCGTCCGTCTGTCTGTCCGTCTGTCTGTCTGTCTGTCTGTCTGTCTGTCTGTCTGTCTGTCTGTCCGTCCGTCTGTCTGTCTGTCTGTCTGTCTGTCCGCCTTTTAAAGACACTGGTGCAAATCGAAGACATCTTATGACTTTTACGTATGTAACATTCGGTGTGTGCTATCACTAACATCATTTACCCTATAATCAATACAAAAAACTTTCTGATAATCTAACCAGAAGCTTCAGAACCATTGGCGTAAAAGCACGTCATTTAGTACGATGCTGATCCAACCCCATCCATCTTCCAACCTTAAAACGTGCTTCCCTAAATTCATGTTAATATAATATTGCCATTTTTTCTCCAGTTCTTTTAGGTGGCAATTTTCTGAGAAGTTACCTCGCCAACCTTCTGTCCCTAATCTCTGGCCATTCGAGACATATAATCAGATCGTCAAAAGCCTGTTACTTCTTAGTACAGTATTACGTGGCCTGTAAGCCTGCAGATTAGTTCGTGCAGTTCCTCGTCATGGAGTATAAAATTCTGCCCAGCCACTACACCCCGCAGCAATCCAAACATTTTGCTGAGCACTTCAGCTTTTCACCAATACAGATATCTTCTTCCAGGCCCGCTATTATTACAATTACTATTGGCAGTAGTAACAGGACTCTGAGGTAGATGTTTGGACTGAAGAGGGGGGAAATAACAGGCAGATAAGGAACTGCTTATTAAGGAACTCCATGATTTTTATTCCTTATCAGATACTGCTAAGTTTATAAAATCAAGGTGGATGAAAAGTGCAGGAAATGTGGTGTGCGTGAGACGGAAGACAGTATGGTATATGGTTTTGGTGTGAATACCTGAAGGAATGACAGCACTTCGAATAATTGGCATAGATGAAAGGACGAATAATTGGCATAGATGAGAGGATAATATTAAAACGGACCTTAAACAATGGGGTAGGAAGTTATGGACTGGGTTCGCCTGGCTTTGAATAAGATCTGGTGGCATTTTGTTATGAATATGTTGTTAATGAAACAAGATGCTCCGCAAAATGCAGAGAATTTCTTAACTTGCTGAAGAAATGTTAGCTTCTCTAGAAATAATGGTGCATGGTATTATTATTATTATTATTATTATTATTATTATTGATGTTTCTTCTACTCTTTTTTGTTTTCTGCTTTCTCACACGCCATTAGAGGCGCCAGCAGCCTGACAGCTACGCCACAACAGACACTGATTTTGACGTCACAATCCTACGGCCAATAAAGCTTTCGGCTGAATCTATGGGATTAACCTTCCAGCAGAAACCACACAAGGCCAAATTTCCCCGGAGATTTTCATGACCGCGTAATGACATTAAATGTTGATGTGTTCTTTCAACCCTCTCTGGTGACTGGTTATTACTTTTTTGAACAACGCAGGGCTGTTCGAGAATGCATGACTGATAATGGCACGCGTTTCTGCGTTGACATGGAGCCTGCTAAGTTTCTTACACTTTTGAATCAATATTTACCGTATAATGTAAAATTAACCATAATCCTTGTTTCTACCTATGAAAGGGGAGTATTAAAACCTTCTTTTGACTCTTTCGCCATGGTTTTTTTAGTCACTTGAAAATACTGAAGGTTCAATCAAGTCAGAATTCCCTACGCTGAAGGTCATTAGGATGGCAGAATGCAACTTGGCACCGATGATGTAAAAAAGATGCAGGCAAATAATATGAAGAACTGAGAACTTCTTTCATACTTTTGCGCTTAACGATAAATGATAGATTCATAAAACATCAGAATGATGTAGTCTCCGTCGATCCTATGCATTTTTCTTCCTCCTTTCCGTGTTGTACTTATCTACATGGTGGGAGAATGTGTCTGTATGTTCTTCTGTGGCTGTCATAAATCATAGGAAAAGAAATACAGAAAACTGAAATTTTGTTACCTGTTTTAGTATAATTTTGAGATGTGCTGTGCCAAACATAGTCAAAAGAGGCGCCAGGTCTTTGCTTTCTGTACCAAGCAATAGTGGATTAAAATCTGAGTTAAGTAAAATTGGTCCAGTAAAATTGGCCACGACGTACCGCTACTAGGATGGGGGAAGGTAATAGACGATGGATTGGTCAAATAAAGCGTGTGAAAAAGGAGTAAGGGAGAGAGGCCACTGTAAGATAAATGTAATAAATAGATTACGGACAAGAATAAAATATTATTTTCCCCATCGTCGTTGATGATAGCTGTGTTGCGTATAATAATGTATTAGGAAAGGTTACCAAATATGTACTGGGAAAGTTATGTACTGCGTGAATGGCCACATCGTAGTATTTATTTCTAAATTTCATGAGGTCTCTTTCTGTGTATACTTTGCATCTCAGGGCTCATAATACGAACACGGTCTGTTGTAACTGAAAGATATCAACCGTGTTGTTCAGTGTGGAATGAAGTTATGGGTTTTAGGCGCTTTTTTAATATTTTATATTGAGATTTTAACAATATTTTTGCTAGTTGCTGTTATCACTACGGGGCACAAATTTGAGTTTATATAATCCTACGCAAAGTTTAAGGTTCTGGTGGACATTATTGATTGAAAGTGTCACTAAATTTTGTTGTTTTTAACTTTAAATTCTTGCTAACCTGAATACATATTTAGAATTATATGAATGAAAGTAGGCCACAATAATTCCTTCCCATAACTTCGTGAATTACAGTGTTGTGTAGCGCTATTAATGAGCTGAATCTTAATTCACCAATGGACGAGTCTGGTCTGTCTCACGTTAAAGTATTGCACCGTTCTACCCGAAACTCATGTGTCACTGTCAATGCATTCGCGAGCTTAAACATGAGGCATAAACCCGTGTCAAGTGTCGAGCACTGATCCATCGCCCCTGTTAAGCCAGCAACCACCGATGCTGCACGCCACTCTGAGGCAAAGCCTATAGGATACACGACTAATTTCGAAATGCACCCTTTGAATGACATATGTGTGATGTCATTCAGCTAGTGTTGCTGTGTGTGGAAGGTGTACAAGTGGTTTCAAGTAATAGCCCAAGGATAATACGTCCAATTGTTTCTGATGGCGTTGTTACGTACTGTGCTGATTGTCTGGGACACATACATGTATTACACATACAATAAACTGGTGAAATATGGTTATGATTTTCATCAGGATGAAATATGAAGCGGGTTAGATAAGTCAGTAACGTGACTAGCTGAATGACCGGGTTCGGTTTCAAGCTGGAGCAGAAATATTTCTTAATTTTCTGTGTCGTTTCGAAGGCACTTCCTCAGTTGCGTATATTTTATAGCGTATTGTTGGTGATGGTTTTGAATATGAGTTGGGAAGGATGTAGACAACACGCGCGGGAACCATCTTGCTTGGAGGAACAAAGGAACCCCAAAGAATATTTTGTATTTACAGACGCTCTGCCGGTCGAAAATCGAACTAATGAGCGACAGAGCAGAACTTCTTACCACGAAACCGCCAAGCTCGGCGACCGTGGTTCAATTCCCGACTAATGTAGAGACTGTTTACTATTACGATCCTGACAGGACGTTTTAGGTGTTAAAGAGGTCACAGTGCGAGGCTTAGATCACACTTCCATTTAGAGGGGGTATTTTTTGACAGGCAACTGCAGAGGAGGGAAGTTGCACTTTGCAGTGCAGCACTTGATGCCGTGCGCTCTATAGCATGCAGCCCTGCGTGAACGCTGGACTGCGTACTGCACAGTGGACGGCGGCGTCTTTCGCGGTGGAGGAATGCCGCTATGAGAAGGTCTGTAAATTCTATGAGTGGGTTCCGCTTTCATACGAACTCGTGTATTACCGCGTCTGCCTATAAAATGTAATACAGCGTGGCTTGTCGCTTTGGCTAAGGAACGCACTGATCCTAACTGCGTGTGTTAGAATGCAATTGTGTTCGTAATGGTATTGTTACGGAATGGAAATTAAGAAATTTAAGCAGGTCATGACCAAATCCTGCATCATGTAAGATTCCTACAGCTCTGGACAGGTTGAATTCTGATTGTAGACAAGGTCGAGCGGAAGAGGCTTTGATGCACGCCTTCCGGCTTTCGATCCCCAGTCCAAAATATCCCATATAAAGTCAAAAAATGTGTTCGTACAGTTTGATTGCCAATCGGAAGAGGCAGTACAACCTAGATGTGATTACCCACTAGCATATGTGTATTTAGCGATGACTGCTCTTTGTTCACAGCATTGACAGTTTGGGTTTTTGTAATTCCCGGAATGCGAACGAAAATTTTGTCAAATAAGAACTAAAAATTAACCACTGAAACATCAAAAATTACAACAGTATTACAGATATTTAATAATGAAATGTCGATTTAAGATGATCCATAAAACATCGGTTGAAAAGAGTTTAGAAGAAGGTGGTCGAGGTGTAAACAAAATACTAGTCTGACATTCGTCTGAAGCAGCGGAATAAACCCATCATAAAGTCGGTGTGCAGTCCGTTGTTCGAAACAGCAATCTCTCCTGTACAAAGTAATAAATTATTATTGTACTAACCTGTAAGATAATTTCTCCATGAGTTCGATATTCCTGAATTTTTAAAGGAAAGTTAAAGTGTCAGCCAGTACTACTATACGGTTCACATGCACAAACGCAGCACTGAATTTGCTGTTCATTCGCATGACGCCGGCCACATCTCTAAATGTAACTATATTTCAATATTGACTAGCAACCGCCTTAGGTGACCTTGTGTGCAAATTTTACCTACGTGTTTGGGGATATCGTAGAACCGGCTAGCATAACTGAGGTTAAAGGTCGTCTGGAATATTACACCGTGTCGTCTGGTGAATAATTGGACACGTTCTGAAGATTTGTAGCGCCTCAGGTTCAAGCAATACGAAAAAAGTCCCTGTTCTTGAACAGCTTGTCTGTGAATAAGGAGGTAATACGCACCGCCTAAGCCTCGACAGCTATTTACAAGTGGACACGGGGTGACTTCCAGAAAGACTTCAGACGTCAGCAGCTCTGCTGTAATATTTTCAACCCTCTCAGAACTCCGGTTTTTCGTGAAATTGCTTCGTACCTCCAGGCAAATAGAAGCACTGTGCCGTAAATTAAAATATGGATGCTCAATACTGCGCCCCTTCAAGTCACTACTCGCTGTTATCCCTTTCATTTAACGCTATATCCTCCGAGCTATTGAAGACTTCCTCACGTAAATGCAGAATAAATAATCACAAACAGTCAATGTACGTATAACCTGAGAGTGGGACGCTTTCTTTTAACCATTGTTGCCGTGGGAAAGGTAAGCATATTAAATATTATAAGCGTGTGTCTGTATGCTTGCGTCATTTCTGCACATCCTTATTTTGTCATCTGTGGCCTGTCCGACTCTACCATTTTTTCCACATTATCTCATGAACGGTACGATTTTCGGTGAAATGTTTTGAGCATAAAATATTTTCACTTCGTTTACAACTTCTGTCCGAAAAATTCCTCATACTAAGAATAATTCGGCGAGGTATCATAATGTACATAGGTCTCCATGTAAAGTGCCCATTATTTTTACCAGATTTTAATGAAAATTGAAATATTTCTACAGATTTTCGAAAAATTCTCAAATATAAATTTTATGAAAATCTTTCCAGTGGGAACTGAGTTGTTCCATGCGGAGAGGGACAGCAACGGACGGACGGACGGATATGACGAAGCTAATAGTCGCATGTCACAATCTTGTTAACGCCCTAAAATGTCAACCTAATATATTTCTATAAAAGCACCTTCAGATGGCAGCGGCCACATCTAAAAAACATATAACTGTGTTTTAGTATTAGCCCAGGTCCCCCTACTCAGATACCACTGTCTCCATTATTTACTGAAAGCCATGCTAATTACTGGATCCACAGGGAAGGAGCCCTGCGACATGAAATATTGCTGTACGAGGGTTTCTCACGACTCCGGTGCTGTAACGACGAAGACCTACGTTTATTCTCATCGCTTTCGCTTGAAAATTAATGTCGTCAAGAAGTAAATAGCGATGGGAATTTATTAATTTCAGGCTCACGTGCTTCGCATCGTTAATATTGTTTAAATAGAAACTGAAAAATAAGTTCATTTCGCGTGAGAATAGGTTGCATTAAATACTAAACACGTAAGTTGGCGAGACAAAACAGATTACTTCCATTTTGTGCATTACATTGTTTTCACAGTGTAAGACTTCCTCTCTGCCTAACTCAATTCTTCCACACGCTTCGTGTTCCTTATTTGTCTACAAACACTCTGCATCGTGAACTTCTAATACATGAAGTTTTGGGATTAATTAAGTTTGATTAACTTTTGGCACGTAAGATTACAACTACTTACCTGTCTGTCAGAGTGAAACGAGGGGTCAAACGTGGCGTCATTCCACTGTGACGTCAAAAAAGATCATGACTATCACATAAGTAAAATGGTCAAACGTAATGACGTCATAATACAGCGTGTTTCATTATCAAGTGACTTTATTCATCAAAAAAATACCGCATTTATAAATATTTATAAATACCAAATTTATTGCTCTCTTTACAGAATTCAGTCATCACAGCTTACGCGCAACTGAGCCAGATGTGTCCCTTCTTTATAGTCCTTTTCTTGAATATGTGCATAAATATTATTTCACCGCCTACATGTGTATCTCTCAATCATATTCCTCTCGAAGTTTTGCAACTTAGTTTTTAAATACATTCTAATTTCTGTAAATCAAAAGTAACCACCACATTTAATATCTTTATATCTTGCATATCGATGTGAAAATGATAACTAAATATAAAATAAAAACAGTCCCCGCAACTTCATTAGATTTTTAGTGATAAAATAATATAGTACAAGGCTACATGTTTCGGTCGTTATGATCGACCGAAACATGTAGCCTTGTACAATATTATCTTATCAATAACTATCTAATGAAGTTGCGGGGACTGTTTTTATTTTATATTTAGTCGCCACATTTAAACCTATATGAATTTCTCTCATACGGGAATTTTTCAAAGACAAAGTGAAAACACTAACCCTTGCAAAACTCATGTGCTGAGAGAGCAAAGAGAACAAGACGTGTTCACAGCATTCAGAGAAAGTTTGCATTCTGTGCTGTAGAATTTTATGAGCAGAAGTTTAGTTATTATCGACTCGCAGGGAATGTTATTTATCGGACATATTTCGCATAGAAGGCTGCCTATAATAAGTCTGAATGCAAAACTATTGTGTAAATTCTCTTCATTTTGTGACTGGATGAAATCTTTCAGTGAGTACAAAGTCACACTTAATCATAATCTCTTCTGTTATGTGACGTCATGTTGGCTGGTATAAAGGTACCGACCTTTCAGATTAACCTGCTGCGTCTACCTTCAAGGTGGAAAAACAAGCAGGTCATTATGGAGCCGGCTAAATGCGTTCATCGAATGCTCTCCGTGCAACCATGTACGTCCGACTGCACAAGAGGTAAAGTACTGCCGCACACGACAAAGTGCCCCTTGTCCGTGAACAGGAAAATATTACTAGCATTTATGATCAGTATACCGGTCACTCGCTACGAAGAAAGCAATTTTCAGTACACTTGTCAGAATGCAGTTATTTACTGTGACTGCAGGCTCGGATTTATGTAAACCTGATGAAGAGAACTGGACAGTGTGACGAATGCTTTGTCATGGCTTGTTTAAATAAATCACAACAATAATTCATGTCCCTGTCTTCTCTCTAAATGCGCGGGGATTAAAATATATGAAAACACGCAGCCCATAATTTTTCCACTTTTATATGGGTGTAAAGTAGGGTATCTGATAAAGTGGATGGGTACAATATGAATGACTGGAGTTTTATTCCATTCAAAAACAGGGCTATCTGCCAGCCATCTCTCTATCATTACCGGTTCTGAGCTCCAACCATCCTCCTAGCCTTCTACTTTCTATTTCTTTAAGAGTAAATCAGACAGAGCGCGAAGCTAATTAAACTTCTCATTTTTCACGAATATTTGGAGCTGTACTTTCACGCCCACTATACGCTTCATGCTGCGGTATGTAGACGCAGTAGCACTTGTCACTTTGCTTGTACAGTCCATAGCGTAAATCTATGCCTTAGTCTTGCCTTTTGAAGAAGCTACATATTCTAGATTCAGGGTTCTTTTTCCATTGCCTCATGACATCACTTTACCTACACAGAGCTCCTGATGTCGTCACAATTAACTTTGTGGAGTATGTGGGGTATAAAGAATTACACGTTTTATTCATTTTCAGTTGAAGCAAGGCAGGTTCCATTTTCGACCATTCCGTTATCATCGTACTGTAACACTAACATATCACAAAGTGACTGGTTACTTTTTAATCATAGAGTTTTTTAAACAACTCTCACGCCTGAAGTCACTGAAGTTTCTGATTATGGTTTGACGTCATGTTTTTTGGAACTTATATTCAAAGTGAAACTTGAATTATACACCGAGATTTTAAGCGGCAGGGCGCGCTTTAGAGCGGACGACATATTTGCGGCATAGCGGGTGATAAAGGTCCCTACTATGCAGTGCTCAAGTACTCGTTAAAGAAAACTCTTCGTATCGGTGTTACAGATATAAAAATTTGCATATATCTATTAATGTTTATTAAGTTAAAATAAATTAAAGTAAGTCAATTGGGAATGGCGGATATCAAGGCTTGTTGGACTATCCTGAAGAGGGATGCCGGCAGCTGCTCCGAAACTTTGGTGCCTTGATAAGGATCTACACAAACTTACTCCCCAGAAGACTGAAGTCTTGATCATTGCCCCTTTGGAGAACATCGGATCTCGGGAGTCCTACGACTGGAAAGGTATTTTTACATTTTATTTGTTTTAATACTAATCCGATCTAGAAAAGTTTTTAAAACAACTCAGTTGTTGAGACTTTAATAAGATAAGCATTTTATGACGAGCACGTCTGTTTATATAGGGGCACGCCCTCGAGCAGTTGGTTAAGGCGTTGCACTACAAACCGGAAAGTTGCATGTTCGATTTCCAGTGGTGTTACTGGAATTTTTCATTGACATAATCCTTTCGGTCGCACTATGGCCCTGGGGTTGACTCAGCCTCTAACAGAAATGAGTACTAGGAATATTTCTTGGGGGGGCGTAAAGGCGACCGGTGCGTAGGGCTGACAACCTTCCCACTTTCATGTGCCGATTGTCTAAAAATCTGGGAGCCTCAACCTCCTGGAACCATAAGGGCCTGTCCAGGCCTCTAATGGGATTGTTTTACATTTGTTGATATGTGTGTACTGAACTGGTAAATTTCCCTTAAATTTTTTTAAAGCAAGACGTGAATTTGATCGAAATGAAATAAAATTGTATTGGGCCAGCAGCCTTTATTTTAATTCCGAAATACCGAATTTCATTGAAATTCATTTCGAACTTGGTGAGAGTAACACGGGGGATACTTCACTACTGTTTTCAGTTTAGATATTTTGCACGAATAACGTGGTTCAGAATTTTCTGCGCCCGACATAACTGGCGAGAACAAAGTAACGAATCCAAGTTCTACGCACTCGAAAACAATACATTGTTAAATTTACATTGCGTAAAATTTTCTGTATTAATATGAGCTTCACGTCACTTGCTGAATTGTACCCCAATGCCTAGTCCCTCGGCCATTCACCATGTGTATACAGGTAACTGTTATCGTGTCAAGAAAAGAATATACGGCCCTCTAATATTTATTTTGTCTATGAGTAAAATTTTGCGCTTTTCTTGTAGAAAGGATTTATTTATATTACGGTAGGCTACTGATGCGAATACTTGGACGTACAAATACACCTTCACTTCACTGGTTTTCGTAAAATTTCAGATTTAGTCACGAAGATTCCACAGAAAATAAGAGTTTGAAGGCAACTTCCCTAGAAGTAAATAGCAGGAAATGTTAAAATATATCTTAACTGGAACACGTGAGCTGGGATCATGTGGCTCGCAACGGAACAGGAACGAGTGGCGAGCTCGTGCGGACACCATAGCAAACACTGGAGCTTCAAAGTAATCGGGGCAGTTACTTGGACAGCCGAGCGTCTGTTTAAGGACTCAGTCGACACAACAAAATCTTATCAAACTTAATGTGTTCCATGTCCGTGCACGATATTATACAAAAACAATAATCACCAACAAATGCACAAAGAGAGTTTTATCATCAATTGTAACACACTCCTACTTGTTTCGACCCTGCTGGGTCATCTTCAGGGAGAACTTTTTTACCGTTACACTAAGGGTGCACTTTATAATTGAGTGAGAATGTGCTGTTGACTGTGTACTGTGTACTGGAGGCGTGAACTCTCTGCGGTCCCGGCCTGCAGGCCTCCAAAAACAAGGCAGTACACAGTCAACAGCACATTCTCACTCAACTGTAAAGTGCAACCTTAGTGTAACGATAACAAAAAGTTTTCCCTGAAGATGACCCAGCAGCGTCGAAACATGCAGGAGGGTGTTACAATTGATGACAAAACTCTCTTTGCGCATTTGTTGGTGATTAGTCTTTTTGTAAAATCTTATCAGTTGCCGGCGTCATTAAATAATACTCTTACAAAGGAAGGATTCTGTTCAGTGGAGTTTGTTATGTTTAGGTCTTATAGCCAGATTAAATTTCATATTGCTAATAAGCCTTTGTTGCCAATATTGTTATCAGATATGATTCATTAGTTCATGAGTTACAGCTAATAAGCTGATTTGAACAGTAAGCCGATATTGCATTTGCGTAAGTTTAATATTTCATGGGTTATTGCTAAGAAAGCGATGTTGCTTACACGCCAATGTTGCTCTTAGATAAGTCACCGCCGAAATTGCCCTCCAGTTAATAATTTTTACTCTTATATGTAACAGTTATTTAGTTTTCTTTGCTCAAAATTCGGTAATAATTCAGTTATCTTTGTAATAGAAATGAATTTTTAAAGGGAACTATGCAATTTCAGTTAAGTATAAATACATTATTTTCATTTCCGTGAACATCTTCCTTGCGTATGAAATGCACAAATATTTTCCTACGTTTTTAATTTCATGTCATCTGAGTAGGAAGTATAGTATTCTAATTGAGTTTTTGTTTACGTAAGGTAAAACAATGTCCTCAGGTTTCTCATTTTTCTCCCTTTTTCTTTTAAATCTCCTCTGCGTTTCCTGTTAATTTCACGCTGTCGAGGTCTTTTCTGCGGTTCCATCTACAAATGTCCCTATGGAGATTCGTAGATCTTATAAACACTCTATTTAGCTGAGTCAGCCTCTCGAACCTTTCCCTTGAAACCCCTCACTGAGGCTGGTACCAGATATCTTCTTGCGGTCCTGAAGAATGGCAAAAATCACTGCGGAACGTCGTATTCCAGTCTGCAGTACACATAACTTCTGAATGCACTATCTACAATTTTCATATTGGTTTGATTCAGATATAAACCTGTGCTGTTTATATCAGCCCGATCCTTTTTTTGAAAAGGTTAAGGGTGCGTGAAGATTTACTGCATTCTTGTCGCTACTCACCTTCAAAATGTAACGTTTAATCGCCATATGATTTTAGATACGCATTAAGCTGTATTACGTTTAAGTACGACACTTGGAAAACTTAGAAGTAGATAGAAAGATGATATTAAATTTGGTCTTCAGAAATTCCTGAGTTGGGTTATTGATTAGGTTATGAGCTTGACGTCCGAGGAATCATGTTTTGATTCCCGAGAAACGTAAGAGTCTAATCTCTTCTCCAAAGCGTCCAGACCTCCCACTTAACCTTTTAAAGCCTGGCGGTAACTTTACATAAGACCAGGTTTAACATTAAAAAATTCTACGTGGTGCCCACATTGCGTTTATGTGTTTTGTAGGGATCTCAGAGCAAACAGCAACTTTTGCCTTATAAAACATTAAGAAACTAGTTTTTATAACAGAGGCTGAGAGTGTTTACAGCGCGGTACGCACTGAGTCCTTATATAAAACAGATGGGCTTCGTCTTTAAAGGGTTAAAGGGCACCGAAGGTGCTTTCCCCGAGGGTGATTGCAACCGGTGCCTCAGGATGACCACTCACCCTCATCTAGTGCCGAAACGAAAAATGGATAGAGCGATGCGTTACATCCTCCACAAGTTTTCGTAATGTAATCAGGGGCAAATTTAGCTTCAGCTAAAAGATCTGTGATGAGAAGAACTAAGACGTCATTCGTGTGGCTCAGAATGAGGAAAAGTGGCGGGATCAGGTGAACAGAGCATTGAAATTTGGGCTGCATAAAATACGAAGAATTTCTCGCATATTTCTGAGGAAATAACGACTTACGCAAAGAGACTGTACTCTATGCAGGTAGTTAACTTCGTAAAAGTCGTACCTGCTTCAGAAATGAGAGGGGAAAATCATAGGCTCTAGTATTTCATTTACCAACGCGATTGGAATTTAGTTTTGAATTTTTAATAATATCATGTGGAGGCCATTAAATTTGGATCCAATAATCGCGATTTTTCGTATTCTTATCTGTAAGTTAGACTTTAGCGGTCATGTTACTTGTAACAGTAAAACAGAGTACATAGAAATAAATTTGTTAAAATTAGGAATTTTATATCTACGAATAACGTCACGGTTAGTACACGTGGGCTGATTTTGTGAGTGCGATGTTTCAGTACTTGAGACTTCAAATGCTTTCATGCAAACATCGCAAACTAAGCCGGACAGACAAGCAAAGGCCTCCAATAACAATTTAATGAAAGTCAAATCGTTCTGGGAGTTTTAATGACATAACATAGGACATTTTTTATTACCTCAAAAGCAGTAATATTTGTGGGAAAAATTTTATCCGAAATAAAGTACGTGATTGTTTATTCTCTAAAATTTTTGTAAAAATATTCCCCTACAATAAATATTTTGCAAATTATAATCAAATTTGGGGGCAGTAAAGCATGATGGTCTTGACCAAAACCTTCCGTTATTTTTATCGCATATTACAGAAAACTTGTGTGTGTCGACATGTTTTTGTGAAAAGCTCAGATATGAAATTACATGAAGCTCTCTTAAGCGGTTCTCGAGCTTTATGTAAACATACGGACAGAGGACAGACGGACAGACATGGCTAAGCTAATATGGCTATCCGTACACACTCTTTGCAAAAGGATCGATTATTCCTTCCTTCCATCCTTCCTTCCTTCCGTTCTCCCTTCCTTCCCTCCCCCTTCCTTCCTTCCTTCCTTCCTTCCTTCCTTCCTTCCTTCCTTCCTTCTCGCCTTCCTTCTTTCATTCCTTCCTTCGTCCTTTCATTTTTTCCTTTCGTCCTTGCTTCCTTCTTCCTTCCTTCCTTCTCGTCTTCCTTCCTTCATTCCCTCCTTCGTCCTTTTATTTTTTCCTTCCTTCCTTCCTTCCTTCCTTCCTAACTCCACGCAACAGAGTCCTCCTTGGGAAGCCAGTATTTCCAAGACTAATGAAGAAATGCGTCCAATTTCATACAACTCGAACGCGTATTTTTTTTCTCCAGAGCCCACTTCCTGCACCTGTCCTAAGCCAGGTCAATCCAGTCCACGCCCAATCTTATAACCTTAAAATCCATTTTAATATTACCTCTTATCCACGCCCATACCTTCTTTTTTCCTTCCTTTGTTCCTTCCCAGCTCTAAGAAAACCATATCTTCTTTACAAAGTTCAGCACGTTAATGTTTACAGAAACAAACACTATTTTCCTCAGTTCCAAACTAAGTATGTCAAGAAGCTCACCAGGATAAATTCTGAGATACTGAACTCTAAGTCACGTGTTACACGTAGTTACCACTACGCTATAAAATTTAACAGGTAATAAAATTAACCCTCAGGAAGCTGAATGTCGAATCTGAGTATTCAAAGAGCCTCCTCAATGACAGTGATTGATTTGAACACGTGGTCTGACATCGATCTGGACAACTTAACTTGTCGCCGACTTGTCGCTGTATGATTGAGTACTGACTCAATAATACGACAAACCACCCCTCTCCTGCTCACTAGCTTGCATAACCGTGACCAATGGGATATGCATGTCCGCACACATTAATTCCTATTACTCATATTGTACAGTACCTGTACTAACCTTTGACGTGCTAAAATTATGTCCCCAAGGGGGACAGGTTTTGCCTTACATATTAATACACAATGCTGATTAAATGACGTGCACAGGATTGACTAATGTTTGTCTAGATACTGTACGTAAAAATTATAGGTAGTAACATCTTTACTACATCTGTACTAGACACAGAGTTTGAAGCGACAACTTGATATGTGCTAAAAATATTCGCTAACAATAAAATAAATTTAGGAAAAAATGTAATTCATTTTGAATCATGCGTATTTTCTAAATGCTATGTTAATTATTCACCTTGGTATTAATTGCGTATTCATTTACTGCACAGCTTATGATTCAATGTAAAATTCAAAATTATATTTAAGGAACGTAATATTATGCATGTTTCATGCAATGAATTATATATAAGATGGAACAGAAGTCACCGTACTCCTATGCAAGGTACATAATCTCAGACTTTTCTTTTAATTATATTTTTAAGGATTATGTGTCCTTCAATGACGTAACTGCTTGTGTCGGTCAAGGTCACAAGTCCACTGACTTAACTGCAGCGTACAACGTCCGTTAAAATTGTTCAAAGCAGTATATCAAGGAGTTTCACCTGTCATATGCATAGAGGTACGCTTACTTCACATCCGTCCTTACGGATAAAATTTGTCCCAATTCGTTGCGCACTTTATACCAGATACAACTTACTGCAACATATTTCTGCTGATACACGCAGCCATTTTCAGGGAGCACACACAAAGGTGTGGCTATACATTTTAGCCGAAATATGTTGGAGTGACTTGCGTATGGTACAAAATATCCAGGAACTTGGAATAAATATTATCTGATCATTTAAGAAGTTTTTAAAACATTTATCTTTGGTGTGACTTATTTCGCAGTTCAACGTGAGCTTTTGATGAGCCTCGATAGCTCAGTACGTGATGTGATTGGTTACGGTTCGAAAGACAGGTCTTCGTTTCAAAGTAATATTAATACGCTTTGTTCTCGCCCAGTTCCGCTTGGAGACCGGCAATGGGGGACTACCCACTCTCCTGTTCACTCGTTACCAAGGGCTGTCTCTTAGCAGACAGAAGGGTCGAAGCCAGAATTTGGCATATCACTTCACTCTAATGTTGAAATTAAAAATTCTTTGTGACATATCTGTTCCGGATTGGATTAAGCTGGCTGGATTATTAGCTTTCTATAATACGACAATAAGCCTCCGGATTCTATGAATTAGAACTTTTTTGTTGAAAAGCTAAATAACAAATTTAATGTGTTCCATGTCCGTGCACTATATTATACAAAAACAATAATCACCAACAAATGCACAAAGAGAGTTTTATCATCAATCGTATCACACTCCTACATGTTTCGGCCCTGCTGCGTCATCTTCAGGGAGAACTTTTTGTTATCGTTACACTAAGGTTGCACTATATAGTTGAGTGAGAATGTGCTGTTGACAGAGAATTCACGCCTCCAAAGACAAGGCAGTACACAGTCAACAGCACATTCTCACTCAACTATAAAGTGCAACCTTAGTGTAACGATAAAAATAGTTCTCCCTGAAGATGACCCAGCAGGGTCGAAACATGTAGGAGTGTGTTACAATTGATGATAAAACTCTCTTTGTGCATTTGTTGGTGACTAGTGTTTTTGTAAGCTAAATAACGTTACCTATAAACTTAACATAATACATCTTCTGTGGAACAAGTTTATTTCCAATACATTTCACGTGTCCGAAGATGTATAACCACTCTACTTGTTTCAGCTATTATTTGCAGCCATTTTTATGGAGCATCATTATATACTAAAAGGTATAATCTATCACCTAGTTTCAATTTTTTGTACATACATTGTGTTATATTCAACATACTTGTATATTACCTGAAATAAAAATAAATAAATAAATAAATAATTATATTAGCAGAAAGTGTTTCAAAACGAAGGCTATTATCAGGGGCGCACACATTTTACAAAAGGAAGCGTCAGTATTAGGTGTGATACATTCTGTCTATGCTATACCAGTATCAAGTCAGTATCTCTTTACTTCTCTACTGCCCATTTAATTCATTTGCATTTTATTTAAATTATTTTAAGTTATTAACACTGAATTTAAATTTTCCTTTCGTGTTGCTCTGAATAATTATGGCTTTCTCGTCATCCCAAACAATGTGTAATTTACATTGTGGTCTGTTTTCAGTCCTTGATAAATTCAAATAATGTGGTGTGTCTTAAGTTCCTGTGTTAGTTATTTCTCTTTAAGTAATTCCCTTTTGTTCAAATAAAGCCCAATACTCCTTCAAATTTCTTGACGACAGTAAATTGTGAGGTTTTCTTAAAGTTACATCACGCTCTGAGAAACCAGCAATATTTTATTGTTACCTTAGTTATTTTTATATTATTTTCTTTATATATGGGTATTTTTGCAATTTACAACTGCGTTAAATTACTGGGACAAATACTTCAAAAATATTATCGGTATGAAGTTGTTTAAAACCTGTGCATGCAGAAACTTACAGCGTTATAGCCCTACTATAGCTCATGCATGTAATATTAAATTTATTCTCTGTAAGGTATATGAGTCTTAACAATAATCTCTCCAAATGCCTCTTTCCGTTTATCTTTATTTGGTTTCTAAACGCTATGTACTCTTGGTGGATCTTATTCTCAAATTATGTTTACTTTTCCACAAAACAGAATAAGAGCGTTCTGGTGGGTATCATCCCAGGAAACACTTCTTGGCAATTATGTTAGGAGGTAGCAGTAAAATAATTGTAAAGTCAGCAGTTACCTTTGTAAAGATGAATTTCATTTTAGGGTTACTCAGTTTATACAAACATCCAAATGCGTGTTAAACCTATGTCTTACTATAAATAAAGTACCTGCACTTATATGTAAAAGGTTTTTAGAATAATTTTTCTTTTCGTGTTGTCATTGTTGTCAACATAATGACACATTTATTCTTTAAGTAAAATTCGTTATTTTAATAGGAAAAATAAATTTACCTTTGTGAGTTTGCGAGGTTTTAAGGAAATAAAATGAAGCCATATGAATTTCGTGATTGTTCTGTTAGATGCCAGTATCGTGGTAACTTCTGTATCCATAACTGTACGTGCAGAAAGTCAAATGGCAAGCAAACAACAAATAAAGCCCCTCTCAACGACTCGCACTATTTTTTACAACAGTAAGTGTTCTGGGAATTACGAAACAGGCAACCAAGGGACTAAGAAATGTTCCTTGTGGTCTGTGTTTATTGGAGCCTAAATAACCATTAATGTGGTGCAGTGAAAATAAATAGGGACCAATATGTCGGAGAAAACAGGCAGTTAGTATGCTGGTCGCATGCAGTCACCCGAAGGCAGTTCTCACACGAGAAGACCGTGTTAGGAAATTTGTTTCCTTCTGCATGAAGATGTCTAAATTTTAGTTCGCACACGGTATAGTAAGCACCCAGCTAGCGTGTCGCTTCTGTCCCTGGAATAATGAGTTGAATTTTCGTGAATAATGCAAAAAGTAGGGAGTTTCACCGTGATATCACGTTTCTGTCTAACACTGGCCTTTATTGTCCTGCGTGTCATAAATAAAATCTGTAGCTAAGAGCTTTTATATGTCGACATTTATTTTGAAATATCCGTATTGAATTATTCTGAACAGAGTACTAAGGGATGATTTTTTTATTATTATTATTATTATTATTATTATTATTATTACTGACGCCGAAAGCTGGAACGCATTCAGCGGAAGTTCATAGCCCTCTGTCAAAATCGTTTTTCACTCATGATGATGTTACTTAGGAGGATTTTCTTGAATTTCTAAACCTTCCTACCCTGCACGACAGAAGACTTCATTTCCATGCATTATTTTTTATTTCTGTTTATTCAGGCTTACAATGTTGCCCGTCTCTCTTGGATACTACTGGTATTCGAGTTCTTTCCCGTAATTTTAGAAACTGCTCCCTGTTCACTGCTACTTGTAAAAACTCTCCGTCAGTGCGACATGTTTCGGCTGCTAACCGCGTGTGCAAATACATCGATATTTTTAGGAAGCCCATTATTTCTATAAGACAGGTTTTACGCTAAACTGGGACTTTTTAAATACACGTAGCTGTGTTTTCTCAGAGTATAGGGTTTTGCACCAGTACTTTTACATTTTTTTCTTGCAATATTGTTTTCATTTTGTTTGTTTAGTGTTTGTTTTGTCTATTTGTGCTGTTTTTGTGTTGCATTTGTGTTTTTGTGCTGGCTTTATAATAGGCACATGGGCTGTTAAGCCTGCACGTTAGTAAATACCTATTGAATTTAATTGAATTATTATTATTATTATTATTATTATTATTATTATTATTATTATTATTATTATTATTATTATTATTATTATGGCGAAGGAAAAAACGTTTGTTCTGTCAGTTTCAAACTTCAGTTTTTCTTGGTTGGCCATTCAGACTGCGAATTCTTTAATCAGCCAGCCAAAGAATTAGTCATTTAGTCAGTCATTTAGGGAATGAATCTAATAGTTTTTCCTCCAGTATTTTAGTCAAGTAGTTGTAGGTTAAGCCCTTAAAACATCGAAAATTTCTATCAGTCAAAACACAATTGTATTTAGACAATAATATTTGTGTATAAAAAGCGACAGTGTACACTGTCTTCCTCAGTGTGTGTTTTTATAAGTGTTCTGAGCTTTAGTATGGCCTATTCTGGGTCGAAACATGTCGCTCTTTTTGGCACATATGCACTGTTTTCTAAATACAGTTGTGTTTTGACTGATATTTATTTCTAATATATTACTACCGTAACACAAAGCAGTGTCACATATAAAGATTAAGCCCTTAGTTTTCAAGTGTATTGTGCAGTGAGCTGGTGAATGCACTGCATGCGAGGATTTTTCAATCTATGAGTTTGTCATTTTATGGGTAAACATTTTAATTAATTAGTTAGTTAGTCAGTCAGTCAGTCGGTCGGTCGGTCGGTCTGTCGGTCAGTCAGTCAGTCAGTCAGTCAGTCAGTTAGTTAATTAGTTAGTTGGTTAGTTAGTCAGCTAGCTAGCTAACTAGTTAGTCAGTCAGTCAGTCAGTTAGTCAGTCAGTCAGTCTGTCTGTCTGTCTGTTAGTTAGTTAGTTAGTTAGTTAGTTAGTTAGTTAGTTAGTTAGTTAGTTAGTTAGTTAGTTAGTTAGTTAGTTAGTTAGTTAGTTAGTTAGTTAGTTAGTTAGTTAGTTGGTTATTTTACTAATCTTTCCGTTATTCGCTCGGCAATTAAGTCGAGTCGTCAACATTTTAGGCTTTGCATTGTTGCGTCAGTCAGAAAATTGTGTGAATAAATTAATCAGTCTTTCAAACATTACCGGAGAGTGTGTCAATGACTTACTAAACAGTAAGTCATTTAGTTGTTCAATTTGTAAGTTAAGTAACTGCTAAGAATACGCCTATAGGTTAATAAGCAGACCCTGTTGCTGGTAGTGTTGGTTGCACCAAAACCCATAGCGATTATCTATGTCGAGCGACTCGGACTGTACTGCTCTTTCTTCTCGTTATTCGTTCCGCAGCCGTGCAAAACAAACAGCAGCAGAAGAATGTGTCTTTTGTAATTACAATGAAGTTTATTGCCTTAAAGACACAGTCGGCTTACCAAGTAGGGACGCATCTCGTACAGACAATGGCCTCATAAAGACCTGCCCTAGCATCCTTTCTACCAGCTAAATTGTTACTAAGAGGAACCTATACGGTGCGCGACGAAGGATTTCAGTGGCAGCCTCACATGAATATTTCCTTCGCTTATGTAATAAAAAGGGTCATTCTGTCGTGTAGAATTAGGTTGCCGTATTTTCTGAACTCCGATATACAGTGTGTGAATACAAATTATAATAATGCGTTAAAAAGTCTGTAATAGTACAGGAGACGTCATAAATATGATTAAAATGTACTTCGTGTTATATTTCCAAATAGTGGACAAATTAACTTTCAAGTGTAGTAGGGTGGAACTCCTGATTTCCCTTCTACTAGTGGAACAATATATCGAACGCCGACTGCATAAACTAACTGCCGTCTTAAAACTGCCCCGATTATTTCAGCATCTTCATTCAAATACATTAATGATATCTTGAACGAAGTCAGTCCGTCTAGGGTTGTGGTGGACAAGGTCGTTGAGAGAAGACTTTTTCCGAGGAATCCAACTTGTCGACGTACATATCATCCCGCCAATGCCACGTACATACATTCATATATCATATATCATCGGCCTTATATGAATACAGCAATTGACAGGATCTTTAAGTGACACACCAAACGTACCTCGAATTGCACCATGACATTAAGAGAAGATTTATGATTGGTACTCCTCGTAAAACCGTACGGTTAGGATGATCATATCAAGCAAGGTGAAATGGCTTGAGGACGTGACACGTACACAGGAGAAGAAAAATTCATATAATTTTAGAGTTAAAATCCTAAGTGACTAGACCACTCGGAAGACCAAATTATAGATAGAAGGATAATATTAAAATGGATCATAAACAATTATAATTTGAGGATTTTATGTTATTCACTTCCGTGCATATGATCAATATAGCAAAACAGATCCAACTTATGCACACTATTATTCATTTATATTTTTGTTCAGCTTCTCCCCGACACATTTCGGCAAGTAATTATGCCATTATCAAGGGGGCTATATCAAAATTACACAAAATGTGCATGAATGTGACTATAAAATATTAGAATTTTATAGAAGGTTTTAAGATTTTTTTTCCAGCAGAAGTAACTGGTACATCCTCTGACGAAGGAATAGAATACCAAAATATACATTGAAATGATGTGAATTAAGTTCGAATAGGTGAATTTATTTCGTGTACCGATACCTCAAGTAGCCATCTGAGCCCTCTAGAGACTAAGGTAACCTGCATTATATTTAAAGCTTCAGTTCTTACCGCGCAGTAAACATGCCCCTTCTCGCTTATAAAAACCAATCCGTTAATGCTGTACAGAGAACTAATTACTCTTTTTCTGTTATCCATACAAAACTAACTAACTAACTCCATGGAGCAGAGGCCTTCTTGAGAAGCTAACAGTTGCTCAGCCAGTCAAGAAATTCCCCGCATTTTATGGAACCCGGAGGTTCATTACCGCATTCACAAGAGCCCGCCATCTGTCCCTATCCTGAGCCAGCTCAATCCAGTCCATCCCACCCATCCCGCTTCTTCAAGATCCACTTTAATATTATCCTCCCATCTACGCCTGGGTCTCCCAAGTGGCCGCCTTCCCTCAGGTCTCCCCACCAAAATCCTGTATGCACCTCTCTTTTCCCCCATACGTGCTGCATGCTACATACAAAACACATAAATAATCTGTGTGAGAAGAACACAGAATTTTTAAATGTTACACCTGTTTGTACATAATGTAACATTTGCGTTTTACAGAGCTAATGCAGTTAATCAATCAACATGTTAGTGATGTTCACAGTTGACCTGAATGCTGTGACGTAATCATTCCAAATGAGACGCAATCCTGCCTGCAGTCGCTCGCTGTTAATATAAAGTACGTATAATTTAATTGTAAATAGGCATCTACAATTAAAAGACACAAACGGAGGACCTAAATATGACTGTGGCAACTATGATTTGTATGTTGTTACCACGAAATAATACGGCCTCGAGTTCATAAGACTGGTTATGTCTGCGCCATGAACTACACTAGAACTAAATTCAATGGGCCAGATAGGAATGCCGCCGGCTAAACTTGTAGATTATTTAATAGGGGGGATTTAATTCACAGAGAATTCTACAGTTTTAAAAGTTGCACTGAAAGAGTACTCACAAAGTAGTCAACCTCCATTTAAAAAATTGTTGGGGATGAGAAGTTTAATTTTTCATTTTACGCGTCGTAGATTTCGTGTATGCACAGCAGAGAAGTACAAAAGAGCTAATTTTCTTCCCTTAATTCTCGCAGAAGCTACGGAGTTTAGCTGGTGAGCGGACGGCTGGCAGCATGCACTTTGTGCGACGTGCCATTGGCTGCTGTTAACTATTGTTGCGTGAATTTAGAGCTGGATAATCACAGCTGGAACACGTGAATTGTGCATGATGTTTAGTTGAAAATGTCCATCTGTAGCACTCCATCCTCGTATGCGCTACAAAAGTACTGTCAACTATGTTTAACGTAATTCCGTTTTCTTCCATAAGAATTTTGTTATTAATATACAATCAAACAACAAAGAATTTCCAAAAGAAAACTCTTTTTCTTAACAGCTTGTATGTACAGACTTATGTCAAGAATGTCATTAATTAAGAACTAGTAATTATAGCACCAAATAAGTTATTTTATGCCTTTTTTCACTAAAAGTTCTGATATGGACTTCAGCTACATCGAAGATAGCAGAATTAACCACGACGTTTCGAGAGTCAGACGTCTGTAATCCTTGCCACCTAAACATCTACAGTAAAAGAGCTGGTGTTTAACATTGTTGCCAATATGTGTATCAGATTTATCAAAACAATGTCCAGTGGTACCTTGATTCACGCTATCGGACTCTATTATACACAGTGGGTCTGAAATTTCTGCGGGGAATAAATATATTAAAATATTCTCGGGCGACTCTAGAAGAAGGTTTCATTCCGGATGTCCATCTCGAACGTTTAGCTTTCAAGAGATCTCCACTTGTATTTGGAATTGTTCACACTTAAGAACGAGCCATTCAAATTTGCCGTTCTTTTATTTATTTTAGAAATTTTCTGTCCCTCCTTATTTTTCCTGTATCTTCTTCTTAACCATCTCCACAGTTGCTCTTCTTCCTTCGCCTGTTTCTCTTCTCTTCTCCTCATCCAAAATTCATGATCTTTTACTTATTTCTTTCTCATCTGCCTCTTTTTCTATAGGCCTACATTTTCTTTATTCGTTTCCTATTTATACGTCTTACGTATTTGTATATTGTGCTTATATACTTCTATACATACACTCACCATTCTGAACAGTAACAAAAATTGTGACCACCTTGGGTTAAATATTATGAATATCTAAGAAATGTCCAGGTTGCAAACACTCCTAGGTGCCTCGACGTAACATTATACATAGAGTTCCTGTAGTCTTCTTCCATTTCTTTTTCCCCATGAATGCTGACATTTCATGCACTCTGCAATTAATAAACTCCTGAGAATCTAAAACATTACAACTCAATTTGAATGTGTTCACACACTTACACACGGCAATAAACACACACCATGCTCCGCGGTGATTGTCTAATGCAGACTGACAACTACAGCTGGCAAATGAACCATGACAAATGTTAACTTTGAAATGAGGCCTCCTTGTTCGAGCACAGCAAATTTGTCATTTGAAATTAAATTACTGCAAGACCTAGGGCTCAATATTTATATTTATGTGGGCATAACTTCAAGAAAAACGTAAAGCTTGACGGAATATTTTAAGTACACACACGCTGGCAAAACCAGTATGCAGCCGTCTCCTGACTTCACAGTAAATACCGGTAGTTATCAACCCATAGGTCGCGACCCCAAACGGCTCTTAAACAGACACCCCAATGAGTGGCGAAACCTTTGTCAAAGAATGTCCTAAAATAAATATTTAGAAAGGAAATTATGTTTTTAGAAACGGAGAAATGGGATACGCTCGTAAGAAGTGTGCGTTCAATCAGCGTAAATAAATATTTTCAACAACGCTAAACGTCATAGAAAAATATTCTGTTTTTATCACTAGTATATGTACAATAAAATAGAGTTGCAAAGTTCTTATTACCTCCAATAGCCTGGTTCCATATCATAACAAGACGGGCAATGTACACGCAAACATATTATTGATGCGCATTCGCGTAAGCATTGTCGTAGAGAAGCAGGAAGTATTAAATACTCTGAGTATGTGTCTGCAGGCTTAGATATCCAGCATGCAATGACACTTCGCTGTACTATATTGTCATCTGTGGCCTGTTTAGCTGTACCATATTTTTCTACATTATCTCATAGACAGCGCCATCTTCGGGAGCAAAAAATTTCTTGAACTTAATGTGGCGTAATAAGTTCCACGTATTTCAAAAATGGGGTGATATGAAAAAGAATGTTTAAGCTGCAGTGTTCTATACACTTGCCATTGCAAATGCTTCGGCAGTAACCTAATCTTTTTGAAAGAGAAACTTCAAGATGTAGAAACTTGCTTTCCTGCTGCATATTCTGCAGCTCTGTGTCCGAATCTGGGTTCGTAGGCTGGCTCTTGTAATAATTCTTACTGGTTTTCTCAGTCTCCACAAATGTACTAAATGCTTACCTTAATACAGGGCTACACTGCACCCATAGACGAGTTCATGATTCCTACCCGCATTTAAACGCGTATAAATTTACTGCTTATACAGTTATAATTGTTATTTTAGACAGCCCTTTGCACGTCTTTTTAACCTTTTAAAGCCTAGCGGTAACTTTACATACGACCAGGTTTGACATTAGAAAATTCTACGTGGTGCCCACATTGCGTTTATATGTTTTGTACGGATCTCAGAAAAAACAGCAACTTTTGCGTTATAAAACATTAAGAGATTGGTTTTTATAACCCAGATGGAAAGCGTTTACTGCGCGGTACGCACTGAGTCCTTATATAAAACAGATACGCTTCGTCTGTAAAGGGTTAATATTTCCATTGTTCTGGATTCAAAACTCAGCCCTAAAACTGGCCTTCTTGACAATTATCGTAGTATTATTCAGTATTTTATAGAAAATAAAGGGGTTCTCCTATAATGAAACCATATATTTGGATCCTTTTTGTTGCATGAAAAGTTATAATATTTAGATGAAGTGCCTAATATTTACGTGTGCATAAGATAGTACTGGCTCTATACAGAGATTTTGTATATTCGCCTAATGTTCATAAGACGGAGTTATATGTTTGGTGGTTATAGTTTAAAACATGGCTTAGCAACTAATGTCTAAAAACAATGTGTACAGCGTAGCCACGTAATAACGGCTATCCCTGCGCATGACAGCTTCTGTCGTCTCTCGAGTAGGAAGATGGACGGTGTAAACAGCACCATGTACATTTTGAGACCTGACGAAATATGGTGGTCTGGGAAGAGTTGAGTAGTTCTGCACCCTACATATTTTTCATGAAAAGAAAGCAGACTGTGGCATTTCTCTGCTACATGTCCCGCAGAGCTTCCAAATTAAAGCGAAACCTACTCAACGAATATTATTCAAAATCCGTGGTACATTCTTACACCACTTAAAATCCGATGGTGTAAACGGCGTTCTTCTGCTCTCATACACACTTGACACATAATAAACAGTTCATCAAAAACTCGTAAAATTTTTCGTCTAAACACTGCCAGTCCTGCGCTCCAGATGATTTCTTTAATTCGATCCTCAGTGCGTGGATTTTCGGCAGAAAGTGTTCTGTTATTTAGAGTGCTTACATGTCCCTCTAAGAAATTTCATCTTTAAAATAACTTTGAAATAGTGCGACATCGCCCTTACCCACACCTGAAAGAACTAGATACAAAATCCTATGCTCGCCATACGTCTGCTTCCCTTCGGTTCTGAACAACTCTGAATGTTTTGGTTCTAATCAAAGTAATACCGTAGCTGTTCATAAAAATTATGTCAACGTACCAGTTTCCGGGATAACTGTCTATAATATTTTTTGTGGATATGATCTGAACAGTCTTCAAAGCTATCATCTATTTCTTACCCGAAAGAACGCGTTGTCTTCACTCTCGCTTCTTCTTAAGCAAAGGAACCTGATGTCAGAAATTTCTTTTAACTAGTAGGTATACTTTTGATGTGAAGGTAATTGAAATGAAGAGAAACAAACATATACGTGTAATACGACAGTTTTTACAGGATTTCTTCTTTAAGTTTATATATGTTTACGCAAAACAATGTTCGTTGCAAAAAGCACTAATCACCAACAAATGCACAAAGATTTTTTTCATCAATTGTAACACACTCCTACATGTTTCGACCCTGCTGGGTCATCTTTAGGGAGAACTTTCTCTTGTCGTTACACTAAGGTTGCACTTTACAGTTGAGCGAGAATGTGCTGTTGACTGTGTACTGCGTTGTTTTTGGAGGCGTGAACTCTCTGTGGTCGCGGCCTGCACTGCAGTTCACGCCTCCAGTACACAGTACACAGTAAACAGCACATTCTCGCTGAACTGTAAAGTGTCGCGTGCAGCTCTGGATTGGACCGTGCGACGTAGACATTATATGGCGCATTTTAATCCGCCGCGTTGCAATAAATGTACCAGAGGTGAGTCATTCACTGCTAGATAATCTTTCGAACAACGCGATTTCCACTTTCGCAGGAACGCTGTGCATTAAATCATAAGTTGTTAACTCATATCCCTGCTATGGTTATTTCCTGCTTTAAAGACTCTTTAGGTGAAATTACCGTAGAATATCTCTCGTGGATCTTGCACTGTAATACATCCTCAAACCAAAGCCATCAGGAGAAAAATTTTCGGTAACTCTATAATATATGCAAGACTTTGTCGTTTACAGACGATAGAATTTAATACGAATCTCTGAAAGATGTTGTTGTTTAAAAACTGACTTCCACCATGGCTCCTATTCCATGGGTGCCGGGTTCTTCCCTGGAGGTAAAGAGGCGGTGGATGAATGTGACCATGCACCTCTGTTTATTGCCAAGTTTAAGAATGAGTGGATTTATACACCGCATCCCCCTACATGCCTACATGGCGTGGACAGGGACTTTCACGTTTTGCAAGTTTTTTTGACTCTATTGGAGAGTCGCTGACGCTGGAAAGCTGCAAGCAGAAGTGTAAGAAATTAATACGTATCTGTAGCGAGTTCCGGCACAAGCTGTGCGCAAACTTACGATGAATTACGTTCACACCAGAAAAACGCGCGCGCTCTCGCGTGGCCATCTCTCCAGCATATACGGTACTGTGTCGACGCAGTGACGTATTTGAGCATTCTCTAGGCCCTACCACAACGAACAAGACTGAGTTCAGCTCAAAGAAAAATTTAAGGATAATAATTGAGAAAGTGGTGTTTGTTCTTTGCTGCCAGCTGTTAGCAGACAAATTTTCATGCGGATGTTAGCATAGCACAACGAAGGAAAATGTTCTGTGACAGTCCTTCCCAAAGTGTGCTCCTCGGATCCCAAGGGATCCGCAACCAGTTCCCAGGGGATCTGATGATACATTTCTATAATTTCTACTTTGAAATTTACCAGTTTTTTTTAAACGAAAGGAGTAATGTTTTTTAAAATATTAGCCGAGCTTCTTTAATTGGCGGTATGTTTGTTTCGTATGACCGTTGGGATATCTAATTAAGAAACATCTTGGACGCACGATGCGAGCGACAATCATTTTATTTAAGATCAAAATGTTCAGTGCATTGTTAAGTAGACCTATGCTACTGGTATGTATTCGTAGCTATCTACAATCAATTCTGAGACATAAATTTTTTATTTTGGATGCATACCTTATGACCCACTGTGTGGATCGCATTGTTACACCTGTGTTGTTATACTGATTTTATTTTGCTTTGTGCTTTTTCAATTTATTAATTGCGCTTAATTATTTGCCTATACTCAATCATTGTATTGTGTGTCTTTTGAAATGTTGAAATTTACATTGCCACAGTACAGTCATAGTTAACCACAAATACCGCAGACCACAATGTCCTTTCTCATTGTATTTCTGACCGGCGCAGGCTTCCTGTTTGGAAACTTGCAAAACTTTTTCTTCATGTAATCAGTATAACCACTGAAACATCAGGAAAAATATCCTGGAAATGATGGTATTGAACATGAACGAATCAGTTAGTCTTCTAGATAGAACTGCGTCGAAGGATAGGGCGTGGTTAGCCAATAGATAATCTTGTGATATTGAAGCGGGTCGGTCCGAAATAAGGACCTTACGGAAGTACGAAGTTTTAAGTATCATCGGCTCAGAGGATGGATGCTGTGTACACGCCGAGAAGCAGACTGTAATAATGCAACCCTGATTCCAGGAGAGGCTCTGGCTGACCGTTCTGTGCTATAGACAGATACAACGCCACGCCCTGAAGATGACTACGGGCTTCAGTACTGTAAGCAAAGGGTTGTTCGTTCTCTCAGGCAAGACGCTGAGTCTTAATAACTGACTGGTTAGAATTTTGCTTTATTTGTTTTCCTTTCTTTTTTATTTTTTTTGTTTTGTTTTGTTATAATATAGGGCTATAGTGTTAGTAGAAATGGTTGTTTGGTGTTAACTGGGGACTTTTCAGCCAATAACGGGCAGGTAGGATACCCTGTATTCTTACCCTTCTCGCCACGTTAACACTGTCATCCGAACACTCTATATTTACGTGATCAAGGATGTGAGGATCCGTTCTTATTTTCCGAAGCCAAAAGGGTTCCGCGAGCAAAAAAAAGTGTGGGGAAACACAGCTCTATGGTACAGGGATGCCCGCAACAAAGCAGGTAAAATCGTTTCGCAGTCCTTACCTCTTGTAACTACTCACAGCAGGTGTCGAGGTTGTTTATTTTTCACTTGATCACACTCAGACACATCCCATTCGATAGGACTCCTCTGGACGAGGGATCGGTCCGTCGCAGAGACCTCTCTACCTGACAACACACAAACACTCACAAGAGAAAAACATCCATGCCCCCGGTGGGATTCGAACCCACGATCCTAACAAGCGCTCGGCCACAGACCTACGCCTTAGACCGCGTGGCTACTGGGCAGGTAAAGTCACCTATACAGAATTGAAAATATCATGCGTGAACGGTTACTTTATGCTTCAATAATGATTAAAAAAGTGAATTCTCTTGTGCACTATTTTTTATTTCAAATGCAGACATACACTTTTTTAGCATTTAAAGGGTGCTGACAATGTTCAAGTTTATCTTTATGCTTATTATTCAGTAATGATGCAAGTAGAACATCATGGCCGTACTTATGTTCTTTATAATAGTCACGGGCCTACATTCTGTGGGTGTAATATATTTTGCTCTTCCTACCAAAACTCAGTAAGCCTAAATATTTTACTCCCTTACAATTGCTTCACTGTGGTATTGTCCCCACACATGGGGCCAAAGTGGGCATTTTTCACATGTCAGTTACACAAAATGCCGTTTCCATTGTTTTTATATATTTTCACAACCAGAAGGATGCTGGTGAATGAAAGTGTGCGTCGTCTTAAACTCATTAACAACTGATCCCAGAATTTAGCTTCCAGACGTGTTTGCACAGCAATGCGGAGTTTTTCCCAACTTTATTTCATGCATTGGTTCAATTTTGGAACAGTACAAATACAACTGTGTGGTTAGCAACCTGTAGTCAACACTCTTATGCTTATGACACTGGTGGCAGCCTATTCTCCTCCCGTCAGTACATTTTCTTGAAATAAACATCTTCAAATCGTTCACTCGATATCTTTCGGAACATTTTCGCACTCAATGCTCCTGTGGGTGATATAATTTCATTATATAAAAAAAAGAATAGCCGAACCCATTTCGGAGTCATCTTGTAACATATGACTCCGGAGTCATCTTTCAACATATGACTCCTACTTTATTGTGAAATTGATAAATCCAATTAGACACGAAACCGGATATTTTGGTGTGTGTCTTAATTTTCCTCTACGACCGAATAGTGGTCGTGTGGATGAAGCGCCGCTGCTTCAGTGCAGACGAAAATATCATGACAGCATAACCATTATGTGTGGAGTGAACAGAAAGCCACAAGCTAAGGCCCGTGGCCCGTTAATGGAACTGTAACCACACTATTAGTTTCGGATTAAACGCCACTACCTTACACCAGAAGCTTGGTTCAGGACGGTCTGCGCAACTGTGGAGGAGGCAGTCTGGAGGATGAGTTATAATCACGAATGACCCGATCTTTTAAAGAACCCGATATACTTGTAAGTTGTCATGCTGAAGTTTTCCAGAATAACATTGCTTGGCCATGGCGTAAGTTAGGATGAGGCTGCTATACCTAACGACCCTTGTTTACTGAATCCTGGAGTCACAAACTAGTATAGCTACCAAACAACGACGGTTTATTGTGTGACAGACGATCCAGAAAGTGTCGATGTTGGTAACTGGAGAAGGACGGCCGAAGGCCGAGAAAAGTAACGAAAAGCTACTGAAGAAGCCAAGGACCACTAAGGGCTGTCGAGATGCTTATTATTATTATTTATTGAAGGCGGTAAAACCACTGCATTCCGTGTAGGAGACATACACCATTTAATTATGCAAGAAAATTACGACAAAGTAATGGTGATACCTTTGAGAGAGAGAGGTCATGAAGCAGGTTATATTTCGTTCAGTTAAGCTCACTGCTATTTAATTTAGAACTGTTTCTGTCTGTAATCCTCTATCAGCAGAACTTCGCTGTGGAATGTGTGGCTCGCGTCCAAGCTGGGGAATCATGACGATAAAAATTAATCATTCAATACAGGGTTATAAGCACGTCCTAAACTAGAAATAGAATATTTAATGAAAATCAAATTGATTTAGTCTGTGTTCGTAGGCCTGGATTCTGCAAAGAATTCCCATTAATATTAAAGCATGTGGCAGCTAACGGAAAAGAGTTTTAACACCAGCAGCAACAAAAGCTTATGTTTCTTTTCGCTCCACCTTCGTCTCTATGGGATACGCAATATAGCATTTCAACCTCAACGTACAAAAGCGCCTGTATTTTGTAGTAATTTCCCATTGTTCCGTCCGTAATAAAAGCATTTTAAATTGCATCATGGTTTGTGCACATAGCCTAACCGAATAGAGTGTTTAATTTTCTTGCCTACCGAAATTGTTATGTTTTTGTTACAGTAATAAGCGGTACTAAAAAAGTTAGTGAGAAAGAAGTAGACAGGTCCCCGCTTTCATTTCTTCCAAAATTAAAACTAATAAACGAGCCGGAAGATCCCTCGAGGATAAATTCATATTTTATCACATTTTGGCACATGGATGTAGCCTCCTGACCTGTTTGCCATCTTGCTTTGTACTGCGCATAACATATTCAAAAATTAATCTCAACTGGTGCCATCTGCCAGTCTGAATATCCTGATGACGTCAGCACAAGCATCCTCTCCTCTTCTTCATGACAGCGTGAGATTGGGAACAGGTATAATGTTGCCCATTGGTCACTGCAACACGCCTGCGTAACACAGACAGCCAATAGTAAGAGTTGGGAGGTCACAGCCAATATTCTTCTTCCTCTTCTATCCTCTCTTTTTTTCTGTCAACAAAAATAAATTGCATATATCATGATTGTGTGAAGTACTTTACAGGCAAAGTGCCATTCCAATTTCACAACTAGAAATAAGGTGCAGAACACAGCGATTTTTTTACTTGTTCCTTCGTCAGTCCTACCGTCCTTCCGTCTGTTCGTCCTTCCACATTCACTCAAATTTTATCGAATTTTCTCTTATCATTTGTTGCTGTTTATACGTCGGCAGAATGTGGGGCCACTGACGTGATTCACAGATACTGCGATTTCGTCGTAAGTGAATCAAAAACCCTTACAAATGTTATCTTTGTATTTTCGTGTCCACAACAAATCGTCGTCCTCCTCGTATACTCTCCCTTATTTCCTCTTCCTCCTACACCTCTTTTCCTTCCCTTCTTGCTCCTGTAATTCTTGAGCCTTCATATTCTGTTCTCCCTCCCCCATGGTCCTTTCTTTCCTGCTCTTCATTATTCCTTTCCTTCTTTCTCTTTGCCATCTTCGTCCTTTTCCTTCCATTCGTCCACTGTGCATATCTGGGACTATGCTTCACGCTTCTCTTCTTCCTTCTAATCCGTCTGTCTCTCCTTTCCTTATTTTCATTCTTCTTGTTGTCAAATATATCTCCGTGTTTTGTTTTAAGATAGGAGATGACGATGGTAAAACAACAGCCTTAGATTACATATGGAAATGGTAAAAGAGACGGACCCTACTAAACAAATACATGTTTACACGCTCCCTTCGCTTCGCTTCCCCTTTCCCTCTTACTAATTTTGGTCTTTCGCCTTCTGTTCCCCATTATCCATAATTTACCTTCCTCTTAACCTTTCATTTTTCTGTCAACTATCTCTTTCTATGTCTTTCAACTAATGCGTTCACCATTTCTTCCCTCTCTATCACTTTTATTTTCCGCATCATAATCAAGCCCCTTTAACAATTAAGGCACCCTGTATAAGATGCATTGCGACGTCCTGCAACATTAAATAGCGTGAATAAAACCCTTCATATTGTAAACATGCTGCGTAATCCAAATCAGGAGGCAGTTCAGCGAGCTTTAATCGCTCTTTAATATTATAAGTTATCAACAAAGTGTTAAGACCCGTTGGTTTAAATCAACAAAAATACTGTCGTGAAACCAGATGGTTCAGTTGGAATTTACGTTTTCGGCACAACGTCCAGACCGCAAATCAGGTCCGTTCCTATACAACGCCCCCAACTCCCCAACACCCCAACCCCCCCCCCCCCGAACTAACGGTACAACGGTACGGGGCTCCTTTTCCGGCGGTATACCAACCAAGTCTTCTAGCCGGGTTCTCTTCTTTGCCTACTATATAAAGTTTAGCATATCACGTTTCACTTCCATGACTTCACAAGTCCTCCCGATTCCTGGCATGGATTTGTCCCAGACACCCTGTACGATAAGTATCGCCTGACAGTGACCTATCCTTTCATTTAATTTTTTATGTAATAAGATGTGCGTAGTCTTGGTGAATATTCTTCCACCGCCATTGCTTTCCATTTTTAGATCATTCATATTCATATGATCTAGCTGTAACATAGAATCCATAGCATGCGTAAAACACAGTACAGCATTTTAATTTCTTTTGCAAACTGACATCTGGAATATTTTTTATTTTAAAATTTTAGGATTTTAAAGTAATACTGTTAGGATTGCTTCTCATATAAATTTTACAAAATAAATTCTGTCTTGTATTTCTAAGTTCCGCTTCTTTGAACAACCGGAGTAACATAATATTTTTAATGACCGTCCATTCTAGTGTTACCTAAAGGAAGATTCTTCAGATAAATTTAAATTTCTTAAGCGGTGGCAATGAAAATTTTTGCCATCTGTCAGTTTATTTTCGTAGAAATTTATAAATCCTGTTATTGAAAACCTGAGGATGGCAATGTTGTCTTTGGAAGATATTTTATGAGCAGTGTGAATGAATTTAAACCTGAAACACTGTTACATTTTTAGAACACTTTTTTGAAAGAAGTCACTAATATTTTCGAAACTCTTAGACACAGACATGAAAAATTTGAAGCGCATGTGCTTAATGCAAAGAAAATGATTCAACAGGCGCGCTGAATACAGCAATTATTAGCCTTGCGTATCTGAATATTCAAAGGCCTGCAATATATGTGCGGTCAGACAATAAACTCCACATTATGATGACTTTATATTGTTCATTCCTTGCCTTATGCTTACAATCAACCACATTCACCAACAAATGCACACAATAGGACTACAAACTGCACGGAATGTTTAAATAACTCCGACATATTTAGGCGTCGAGGCATCATCCTCTGGGACTCTCAAATACGAAGGATGACGGCCAAGCACCAGTATATCAGTCTTGGAAGTACAATGCCAAGAATTAAGAGATTTAAAAATATTCAATTTGCAACATATATAAAAAGGTAAGTACAAAATTACACCATTGTTGACATTATGTTTGTCGTAAGTCGGACGATACCCAGACCAAACTCTAGTCACTGCTTACATCATACATATGATGTGCATGCATAAAATATCTGAGTCCATCCTGTGCGATCCAAGAGAATTCCCTCCCAGTGGCGCGCGTCTGTGTGTATCGTGCCTACGCACCCAGTACAAGAATATCGTAAAAGCGACGGTAGAGTAACCCCTCCGCCAACGCGGTTTTTCCATCACGGTTTTCACTACAAGCCGTCGAAAATAATTAAAAATGTGAAATCAATTGCTGAAGGCTCAAATGTTTAAAAACACACGCAGATTAACGCGGACAGTTGATCACTGAACCGCCGGCAAATCCAATAGCACCTGGTGACCATGGGCTCTTTGTGTGTTTAATGTCCAAAACTGCATAGGCTTGTGTATTTTAAGCAACTGGACAGTCTACAAATGTCCGCCTTCACGTAGCTCTCTTTTTCCTCGTAAGAAATTTACGCAACAAGTTTTGCCCAATGCACCATAATTACTTCACATATCCCCCCCCCCCCCCCCCACCGCTTTGGAGGAGTGGTCACTGCAAAATCTTCCAAAATAAAACACAGACTTTTAAAACTTTTCTACACACTTTCTCAAATTGAGTTTAAAGCAGGTGTTCAGGCAAACCACAATGTATTCCCTACCAAAATACGTGAAATGAAAGCAAACGTTGGGTGTACTGACTCTATCCGGGCGCGCCGTAACCATTTTTATTAACTTTGGCATTGGAATTCCGTATTGAAAATTACAAAGCAAGTGAAATTTTGATCCGTGTCTATCCAATAATTTGCACGAAGCTCAAACCCATCTTTTATCGGATATCTAAAAAATTAATTATCGTTCGAAAGTGGTAGGCAGCTTGTACTGGAACGCCTGAAGATGCTGTTTAGATTACACGCTAAACAGGTGAACAAAAGAAGTTGTCTATCCGGCGCGGCAATTTAGCCCATGTTTCAGCATCACAAAGTGGAGGCATACTACAAAAAAGCATGGCCGTGATGGTAAAAAGCAATCATAAAATTCAGTGTTAACCTTTTAAAGACTAGCGGCAACTTTACATACGACCAGGTTTAACATTAAAAAATTCTACGCGGTGCCCACATTGCGTTTATGTGTTGTGTACGGATCTCAGAACAAACAGCAACTTTTGCCTTATAAAACATTAAGAGACTGGTTTTTATAACAGAAGTGGAGAGTGTTTACAGCGCGGTACGCATTGAGTCCTTATATAAAACAGATACGCTTCGTCTTTAAAGGGTTAAAGGGTGATATGAGAGGCGAAACAGGAACAATAAAATACAAAAATGTTTCGTATTGTAATCAAGGCTCGGATCCTTGACCCTCGAAGATGGGACCGCCATATTGTCCCAGAACGTCGGTAAACAACCTACCACACGACGCCGCGTAATATCGCAGAAGAGCGCATATCTCATCTTCATCTGCTATCCATCTTCTTCTGCTCATATCAAATAAGCTTTTGTTGCATAGCTTCTCTGTTAAGAGGTGACGACAAGGTTGTGCTTATTCTTAGCATTCCTACAGTCAGATCCAGCACTTCGTTTCGAAAATAAGTTTTTTGGCTACAAGTTTCGTAATCTGTATGCCCACGGGGATGTCTTGCATTAAAATGAAGAGTTGGTGCTTACCCACTGCCGTGAAAACACAAATGTCTTCATTCCCAACAACCTCTTTATCCCAGGACAAGATTCTCAATACAGACTATCGAAAAATGTGTACATTGCACCCCCTACTTCCAATATTTCTCATGTTTCCCCTTAACACCCTTTATTGTGGGGTTCTCATAACGCAGTTAATCTTTGTAATTTTCACTTTTCTTATTTTCGTCTTTACTGACATCAAACCACTCTAAACCCTTGGAACCTACCGCCTGCCTTAACGTCAAATATTTCTACATTCGGTCACAGCTTATATCAATTTTATGTGTTTGCTGGATTCTCACAATAATCAACATGCTTTGTTGGACATTTCTGAGTGACATTTGCAAATTATTTGTGATTGTTCTAAGAGATAGAACGGATATATTATATACAAATACCCATGTGAACTTCCGGTCATAATATGAGTTTAATCAATACTGTGGTCCAATGACCTTGTTTTCAGGTACTAATGACCCACTGCACCTTAATTATGTGCAGGTCAAATGTTGGCTTACGCAAGACGGATACTAAAATCCCATTTAATTTACAGCACCCACGAATGTTTCGACAGGTAATCTGCATATAAGCCTCGTCTCCTGCACTGGGCCTACATCCATTTTGTCACACGATAATGCCGACCCCATTCCTGCCCCTGTTTTATTCTGTTTACATTGCGCCTAATCTGGCCAGCGCAGCAACACTCCCCACCTGCGCCGCGATAAACGCTTAATTTATTATATTTAGCGTTCATTTTGAAACCTTAGTTACTATGGCGCAGATACAGGGTGATTAAGCACTCATCCTGTCCCCAACATTAATTTCCAATATATATATATATATATATGAAAAAGGATGAAACTATGAAAAGGAGTTTCAAAAATATTACGCTTCATTTAGCGTAATAAGACTATCATAGGTTGAATGAAAAGATTATAGAAGGAAGAAGTGGAGGGTACAGAGATAATACGATAGCGTAAATTCGCACACAGTTTTTTTGTTAAAGTACTGACTGAAGACACAACTCAGGAATAGGCTTATACATAAACTCATAGATGAATGATAATATTAAAATTAATATATTGTCAGGCAGGAATATACAAATTGGATTAAACCACAAATGTGCTACCATAATTTGCTACCACACTTTCTTTGACCTCGGCGCTAGATTAACCCTTTAAAGACGAAGCGTATCTGTTTTATATAAGGACTCAGTGCGTACCGCTCTGTAAACACTTTCCACTTCGGTTATAAAAACCGATCTGTTAATGTTTTGTAAGGCAAAAGTTTCTGTTTGTTCTGAGATCCGTACAAAACACATAAACGCAATGTGGGCACCACGTAGAATTTTTTAATATTAAACCTGGTGGTACGTAAAGTTACCGCTAGGCTTTAAAAGGTTAAAGTGGGCAGCCAGCGACACGCCCAGGAGTCACTTTGTGTATACTGGCCGATATTTACCAACATTTTGAAGAAACTTACTGCCTGTTCTCAGACTGAAGGCAGTGGTCTCCTAGAAAGCAAATTTCTAACAATATTCTTCGGTATAGCCACATTCGTGTATCTTTTTATACAGATTTGGCAAAAATTCGCCCTTTGGCTTTATCATGACTGCGTGCAAGACTATGAATCTGTCTGTCCGTCCGTCCGCCTGTCCATACGCACGTCTGTAACAGCTCGAAAATGTGTGACTGAGTTCCACGAAATATGATGAGGTGTATCTATAGTAAATTTACCTATATTTTTGTTAAATCTAAAGCACACTAAAATGAAAACTGTACGCGTTTCCGCACAATCTCTTAGAGTAACTACGCAATATTTACTTAAGCGAAACATGTTTCACACAAAGAAGAGGCCATAAATCAATCTGTCCTCCCAAATTTTTATTTCCCAGAAGACTACAGTTTTGTAATTAATTGAAGGAAAGGAATCGAGTGCGATGAAATTGTTGCGCTCTGCATATATTTCCTAACTTGTATAATTGAATAATAGTCCACTGTTTTGTAGTAAAAGAAGCCATATACTATGGCAGGAATGTATTGGTATTTCTGAGAAACTTACGGCCTCCATCTTCAGGACAGAACATTAATCAGCGTGCGAAAAAGAGGGTACACACGTAAGAACAAGAGGAATCTGCACGATTCTGCAAAATAGTCAATAGCAGCAAGTGTATTAGAGAACATTTCAACGTGCCCTAACAACCTTGAACTATCCGCATAAGATTGTAGTAGATGTTGTTTCATGAATGCCTACGTACGGGAAGAGAAGTAAGATATTCTACTGCCTGTAACATTTGTAAGTTCATGTTCAGAAACGCAGCTACACAGGACTGCGGCTGTTATTAACGTAATTCAAGTATTGCTCACAAGATGTCAGTGAATACCGGTACTGTGAGATTTGTCGCCATCTGGTGTTCGTTTTCTTAACGACTTGATTGTGTTCCGACGATCACCGAAACCCCGTTTCTCTTGCATGGGCCGTAGTTTGTTGGTTCACACGTGACTTTTCACAGTAGCACATCACCTGCACTTTGGTCACGTTCAGGCTTTGTAAATGTACCGACGTCCTTTCGACGTTTCGCACATGGCAAGTGTGAAAAAAGTTTTCGAGTGGCTGGCAAAAACCCTGTTTTCTTTTCAAATACAGTCGAACTCGGTTATGACGCCATCGAAAGAACAGATTAAAATTGTGTCTCTCTGCGCAATGTCAGTGGTGAAGGCAATAGGTGAAGCTGAGTGGTCAGTTTTAAGCTTCGACCGCTTGATCACCGAGGAAAGGGCCTCTCGTACCAATTGGGTAAGAGGCTGGGTGGGTCCCAGAGCCGGTCGGCACGCAGGGCTGGCCTGAGACATTTGGGAGCCTTTGGCAGGTTAATAATTTCACGTCCCTTGGAAGTGGTGGTATTCTTTAAACTTTACTGGCCTTTGACAGTGCCGGCGACTCTTTTCAAAGGTGCAACCCAAACTTCGGGTAATTTTCGGAGAGATTCTTTCGCGTGTGGAAACCTGAGTTTTCTAGTACCACCGTACCTATTATTCCAGTGACAACCAACGGCGTCGGGCAGCGGCTGAACTGGCCCGCCCCTTAGTCAGGCCCTGTCTGCACCCAAAGCAGCAGACAAGACTTTCTTGCTTCTGAAGATTAGTTTCCTGCGATGTTAGACAGGGTTGATTAGTGCATGATTTCCGACGGGTCCAAGATCCGTAATACATTCATTTTCAGACTCAGGCAGTCCTAACACGGTCCTCCACTTAGGCCGTATTATCCGAAATTACGGGTGCGTGATTGTCGCTATTTACAGTTGGCTATTCTGTCGGGCTACTTTTTGGGCAGCAAACGTCATCCGGTATTAATAATGATCGATAAGTGACTATCACGTAAAAAATAGCGTCGTAATGTATTTAAATTCATGTAAGTTCACAAGCTGCGTACTTTGCCCGTCAGACTGAATAAAAATGTACTGCGTGACATGCAACAAACCACGATCCCTTTCGTCTCTACAATCTTTGTGTCCCACGGATGGTAGCCTTGACAGCGGGTATCAAGCACAGATGAAATACATGTACATCACAGTACCTCTGGGGGTGGTAGTAATCTGTGCATGGTACTGCGTTCCTTTTGGTGGAGTGTCGGTAAGCGTACAAAAATTGGGCTGCGATATTTGGTGCTGTGATATATTTTGTTCGTTGCTGTTCTGATTAACTTCGTTTTATTTAAGTTGAGCAAAGTGTGTATGGTAGACTAAGTTTTTTGTATAGCGTAGAGGTGTCTGACATGAGTTTCCTTTCTGCTTTGTTGTAGGAGTTGCCAGTTTTGATTGGCGGTTATTGTATAATGGTTATTTCTGTTATATGAGTAAAAGTAGTTCATGATTAGGAGTCGAACAGAGTGTTTGATGTGTTGTTCCCAGAGTGGACGTGAGCCGTAGTTCATACTGCATACTATCGTGATTGTAATTGGCCATTAATGTTTATTCCTAACCTCTCGCGGTATTTTTATTTACACCACTAGGCTTCACGGGCATATTTAATAGTCGATTTTGCTGTGATGTTAGGAATTTATTTTGTTTCTGATAACATTTGTTTGCAAAAATTTTTCTCATTAAATATGTAGTTGTACTTACAGTAGACAGTACAAACCATTGTCTTATTTTATTATTTGGTAATTTGTTAATATTACCACAAGGAGGTAACTCGTATGAGAAGTTATGACAGATGGATACAGTAAAATGAAATAAGATGAACAGAAGAAGACTAGTATCGAGATGCACTTTATTTATTGAATTTACTTTACGTATGCGTTCTTCGTCCTTCCCGCTCTCAGTCCAGGTTTTGTAATCACTATCCTGCACATCTTCCTCTCCTTTCCTGTTATTGGCTGGTTGTTGGCTGTTGTACACCTATATATGTTTTTTCCCACTGTGGGACAGTGAAATGTTCGTATGGATTGTCAGAAATATTATGTTTAAGTGACTTTGAATAAACCTGTGATGTTGGTGTCCCGAGCCAAATTTTGCAGGACACCGGGCCAGAGCTCTTTAAATCCCATGAAACTGGGGCTTTCAGAGGAAAAGTGGGATGGGATCCCTAGTCAGCGTTAACACGGTACATAAAACTCTAGCTTCCTTCACTAAGTTACACAGCCTATTCTTAAGGATATCCAGAATGTTTATTCTTGCAAACATGTTGATTGCACTGAGTTATATCAAATATTCTTGTCATGTTAGAGCATATGTTTTGTGTTTCTGCAAGTCTGGGAAGAACTTTGCAGCATATCTCTATGTGACTTTCTGTCACATGCAAGTCTTGAAAGTTTTTGTTCCTCTTGTGCTTAATACATCCAGCATAAACATAACCTAAAGTAAAATTAAACAGACCCAACTCGATATTGAATTAACACATGTTGTAGAAATCTACAGATATCTTAAAATATGAGAAAATATCTGTAAGTAATTAAAACACTGAGATCTAATATTTAATATGTAAATAAGTTATTTTGCTGGTAATACCATCTGTTTGCTGTGTTTCCTGAAGATCAGCTGCAAGGACATTTGGATGTATAATGGATGGAATACTGAAGAATGAATGTGCCAATACATTGATAATCTGTACCTGAGTTTATGCTGTGCTGTTCACATTTGGTCTAATGGAAACCATCTCCACAGTATGTTATGGTATTGGAGATGCTCACAGATGATGCTGCTACCTACATATGCACCCATCAAGCACCTTCTGAATACAATCCAGGAACATTACTGCATGAGGCAGCCTGCTCTGTCACGTTGCAAGAATGGACAGCACTTTTTGTATTGTTATTACTGCTAGTGTATGAATTAACTCTTCTTGTAGTTAGTGTTTTGGTGTTCACTTTTTAGGACCTACCCATTTTGTCAGTCATGGCAAGACGTTCGTTACATGAGCGTGAAATTTCGGACTGGGATCCCATGAGTGAAGATTATTATGACCCTAATTTTAATAGTTATGCTCATGGTCCAGGTTCAAGACTAGATCGTAACTTGCTGCCTTCTAACCCCAGGTACGTACATGTGGTCTCTGTGCAGCCTGAAGACTCGTTGATTAATTGGTTTAATTGACCTGTAGCATACAGTGTGTAGATCTTACATTTAGGGAAACTTTGTTCCATGTAGCAGTTTGTTAAATGTTAATTAATAATTATTTAAACTAACAGTTAGATCACAGACACTTAGTAGGAATTTTTCCATCATCAGCATAGTTAAAAAACCACTACATTTTGGAAGAAACTTCTTCCTTAAACGTGGTGATCTTTTTAACTGCATTTCAAAAGAAACTTATTCCAAAAGGTGGTGGTTTTTTAACTCTGTTGACGATGGAAAAAGTCCTACTGAGTGTTGGTGATTTGAGTGAAGGCAGGCGATTGTCAAGAGCTGATATGTTACCAGTTAGATGTAACACAAAGTTTAGTTTTTGCAGTCACAGCATTTTAATTATATGCAGGGCCATGCTCTTTCACACAATATAAGCCTCCCTACACACGGCCCTGTTGTTTGCTGTGTAACAGTGGTACTGTTTCCTTGTCACTTGCACAAAACCGGTTGTTCAGCCCCACATTTATAGAAAAAATTAATGCGTAATGACCTTTCATTCCAAACAGTTCATCGTGGTGATGATCATCATCACCATCACCACCACCATTATTATCATTCGTGGGAGTGAGCATAATTCAGTCAGTGTAATAACTAGGCTATGGGGTGGACAACTATGGAGTTGGGGTTCAATTTCTGGCTCTGAGGCCCACCCAACCACTGTCGAATAGTGCCAGAAGTTTCTCCTCAGGAGTAAAGTGGCTGGAACATGAAGCTGATCTCTCACCTCCATCTGTTGCTGAGGTTAACAATGTGTGAAACTGTACCTTCAGTCCACCTTATGCCTTCATGGCATGGTACTTAATTAAGCATAGGGCTAACTGTAGTCAGGAGCGCACAAACTCACAGGCACCGGTTCTCCCAGGCAACTAAAATTTGCACTGTGGTGCCTAATATGTGTTTGTCCTCATTGTAGCGCTGGCTTCATGTCATGCTTCAGACACTTAAAATTTTTAGGTGGCTGTTAGATTTTTAGAAAAGTTGTGTAACCCTGACTTTAGTATTGTTCATTTTTATTCGTTATGTTAGTACTGCCTAAGGCTGAGGGTATGCATAAATCCAAATTTGTGTGTATGAGTTTGTTCTTGTTTTCAGGTAACTTTCAAAGTGTTTTTCTTATTTTCAGGTTAAAGAGGGGAAATAATGTGTTCAAACTGTACGTAAAGAACATACACCCAAAAATGTCTGAGGTAATTCATTCCTACATGCCTTATTTTCAAAGGAAATGTAGGCATATGATAACGTGTGCTTGTATCTAACCCATCTAATAGCCTAATAGCTTTTGAATTAATGTGTTTTAAGGTGTTTAATTTTTCTCCACAGTGTGGCCCCCCCCCCCCCCCCCACACACACAAGAAGTATTGTGCAAGTTACATTTGTAATCTGTTTGGGAAGATTAAAGTGCTTGTCCCCCCTCCTCCCCCTAAACCAATTTTAAGCAAACTTGAAATGTGTCAACAGATTTTAGTAAAAGTCTGTCAGTGTGAGCTGTCGTGAAACTATTCAAGTTAGACATGCATAGCAAAGCTATGGGTGCAGTCTTGCCTCATTGCTTTGCAGACATATCAAATTATGTACCCTGAATTGCTTGCATAATTCAGATATATCACCCTTTCGAAAAAATAATAGTATAAATAGATTTAGCTTATCTGAAAGTTTTTTGTATGAAATTATTTTAGTCATAATTAATTTTGATTTGTTTAGTCATCGAACATAGAAAATAATGAGAATGTGTCGCATTACATTTGTATGTAACTCATTTTGCTGCAACACCATTCATGTTAGCCTTTTAAATATCATAATATTTTTTAGACAAACAATATAACTTTTTTAGTTTTACAAAATAAAGGATAAATTTAAGGAGCCTTTGAAATCTTGTCAACCTTTATCAGTCAAATGGTGTGCCTGTGTTCCATTAAATGTAACTCTTCATGGCTAAAAGGGAAAACATTCAGCTCAAGTGCAGGCATGGGCATTTAAAACAAAAACAGCTACATTGGGATTAGAAGGCCAGACAATAAAGGTTAGTGTGACATTTGTGTAAGCCAGAATTGCCACCTTTACTCTTCATCTCTAGAGTGTGGTGCATTTTCATGGCAGATTTGAACAATGAAAAATTTCCTACGTAGACAGACCTGTTTGAGATAGAAATGCCTTGGTCTTGTGACAAGAAGTTGTGGTATGTTCAAAAAATTGTGTGCGTAGGGTTTGAAAGAGTTAGATACTTACTAAATTCTTCGAAAATTATAGTAACTAACTTATACTTTTAATTTCTCTGGTATTTAGATTGTTCGAATTGCAGTTTTTTGTGGGCACATTTGATTTATTGCATAGTGTACATATTAGTATCAATTTTGTAATACTAGCTTATAAAAATTGAAATATTTTTGGATGTATTTTACTGCCATGCATAATGCTTTTATTTTTGTTTCAGAATGGTATAAGAAATGTGTTTTTGAATTTTGGAAATCCACTGGCTGTATACAAGCATCCTACAGAAGGGTGGGCGTTGGTTTCATATGCATCTCACAGGTAACATAAACATAGACATTACAAAGAAATAATTATGTATGTACTTTGATTTATTCTGTTGGTTCTGCTTGGAAGGTTGCTGTGATTGCAAGATATTTGTTTTGAGAGGGTAATTTTAAAAGATGGGGCTGTATTCGTGAATGGTATTTTCCAGCAGTAAATGTAGCAGTTGATCTGAAGTTTTAAGTGAATAGTAACTTAGAAAATGTATTTGATAATAACTTAGAAAATGTATTTAAAGATGTCAATACCAGAATTTTTGTTTTGATGTGATCCATGCTCGTCTAAATTGCATCCCTTGAGAGTAACTTTGAAATCACAGTTCTAATAAATATGCATGCTGCCAAATTCAAATCTTCCGTAAAGACAGCTGTATTGATGTGAAGGTATTAAAATTGAGAGAATAACAGTCTGTGCTTATTGTTGCTGCTGTCTGTAGTACTCCAAAGAAGTTCTGCTGCGAAGCTGGACACTGCAGTACCGACTGCACTTCCCCTACTCTGCCATATTTTGCTGCCATGTCCTGCACATACTTGTAACTATGTGCTAATCTTCCACTCATCCTGTGCAACCCTGGTGGAGATTCTCTGTGACACCCTGTGACTGATTTTAAATTGTGTGCTGTAGCATGGTACTAAAGGTTAATTTGTGTAGTCTGTGCTTAATTTTCAAAATATAAATTATTGGCAGTTTTCCCAGGGTTTTCTTGCAGTCGTCAGAGTGTCACACTTACCCCTGGCATGATTACATTTGTCAGTACAGTAAGAACTTGTTAATTTGAAGTGCTTTGTGGCTTTGAGTTGTGGAATTTTGAATCTGATTTTTCAGTGCACACACCTGTTTAACCTTTAAAGGACGAATGTTAGATATACCTAACGCAGGCTGCACTCTCAAGTGGCCGAATGTTAGGTATATCTAACGCTGTGGATTTGCGACATTTTTCAGTGCTGACAGAGTTTGCTTTAGTAGGAATCCCAAATAAACCAATTGAGGGTCCCACCAGAAGGCTTGGGCTTTGTTTTGAACAATATTATCATTTATGGCGGTGCAGGTTTTGACATTATTTATGGCCAAACTGGACCTTTGGCTACCAGCTCAAGGACCTGAGAGGCAAAGCAGAGTAGACCATTGTTTGAGGTTGAAATATAGAAGCTTGATTTGGAAGAGCTGTTGTTAGTCTTGTGGCGGCTTTTGTAGCATTGTGGCACTTCCGATATTCTTTTTCATTGGGCGACTGGCATTTATATTGTGACAGTGGCAGATTAGTTTTATGCTGCAATCCACAATTTTTCTAACGTATTTATTACAGCATGTTAGGTGATATTTTTCACCGTCACATTTGAGTTTAGTTTATCAGCGGCGACCTGGTAAATATTGCATAACTTCAGTGGCAGATTGTAAGGAAGTACTCCTTATTGGTTGGTATTTGTATATGTTCTTCAGTGTTTACTGAGAGATTTTCACCTGTTTTACTTTTCCAGTGACTGATTATTATTTTACTCATTAATTTTATATCAATGGTGAACTGTCAGTAACTTTCACTTACTCGATTTAGTTGGGACCCCTTGAAATGAAACCTCAAAAGCGTGCTAGATATTCAAAACCACTCGAGCCAGACGAAATAGAGGAAGTGCTGATGGATGAGGAATCTGATGAGGAATTGGAAGAGACAGACGAACTGATGGAATCTCGTGTGCAGTCCTCCTCATCTTCAGAAGAGGAAGATAATGCCAAAGAGACCGAAGTTATGTTTCGGGCTACAAGAGCGGGGGATTCGCTGAATACCTTTGATTTCACTGGACCTCCATATGGTGTCAACAGATCGGCTGCCTCCGATATAAATACAGAATGCTCTCCCTTTTCAATCTTCATTCACTTCTTCAGGAAGATTTTTCAAATCATACTAGATGAAACGAATCACCGTTTCCATCAATACATGGCATCCAAAAACACAGGAAGCACTTCAGCACAACCACCTGATATTACTATCGAAGAATTGTACACATTTTTTGCACTCATAATTCAAATGGGACACAACCAGCACAGCAGCCTCAAAGATTATTGGTCCAGAGACGAGCAGTACTGCACTCCATTTTATTCAAACATGATGGCATGCGATCGTGTATTACACATTCTTAGATTCCTGCATTTTGAAGATAATGAGGACCGTCTGAACCATGATGACCCAAACTACGATAGACTTTGGAAGATAAGGAAAGTTTTCAACACTGAACAACAAATTCTGTGAAATGTGGAATCCGACAGAACATCTTGCTGTGGATAAAGTGATGGTGTTGTACAAAGGAAGAGTAATTTTTCAGCAATATATTCCAAAGAAACATAAGAGATTTGGCATTAAAATTTACAAACTTTGCAACTCTCTGGAATACACTTACGATGCAAGCGTATATTTAGGCAAACAGCGGCAACATGCCACATCTCAAATAACAGCAACACATGGAACTGTGCTGCAAGTAATTCAAACCTCATGTAGTAGACTACAGTGCCTACATGGGGTTTGTGGACAAGTCAGACAGAATGATGAACAGCTATGGAATTACCCGGAGAACATGGAAGTGGATGAAGAAACTGTTTTTCCACCTCACAGACATGACAATACTCAACGCCTTTCTTATTCATAAGTTGTGTGACAGCAAGATGACCCACAAAAATTTCTGGGAGGCTCTGGTTGGAGAACTGAATATCCAGTCGCGTGAAGAAAATGTGACAGCGAGTGGCATTTCAAGGGGCAGGCCAAGTCCGTTTGCGTCCCAGCTAAGTCGATTAGAAGTGAAGCACTCAAAACACTGGCCTTCTAAGGGAAAGCAAAGGCAGTGTCGCATGTGTTCGCTGAAAAAGCAAACACAGAGCACACTATATTTCTGCAAGAAATGCGACATCAGTCTGTGTATAGTGGACTGCTTCGAGAAGTGGCATACGCATGTGAACTTGTGAGTCACTGGGCACAGACAGCAGCGATGACTGTTGTGGCATAAGCCAACACATATTGTTGTACAGATGTAACAGAAAACATTTGCCATGCAAATAAGTGTTTTGTGTTTCTGTGAATGTAACATCACATATCCTACGGTGTCAAGAAAGAGGTAAGTACAATAAAAATCCACAGAAGTGTCGTAAACTATATTCCACAAACTAACTTTTGAATTTATCAGGAAGTTTCGTGAGTACGCTTTATTGCTACAAAAGTGACAATTCATGTATAAGTGTAGATATATCTTCACTTTCACACAGTTTTTATTTAATAATTTTATGTTATATAGAGCGGATAATATATCTGTTTTTGTGGAGGCCTGCAATTGTAAGATTTAAATGCCGAAAAAAGTCTGGCCTTAAGGAGACAAATGGCATTTAAAAGTCCATACTTTAAAGGTCAAGTTCTAACGTTATGTTTTAAACTGTGATTTTTTGTGGCTTAATTGAGTAACTAGTTCGTTTTCTTGTATTTGTCTTTTAAATGCCTGCTATAAATAAGATTCAATTGACCTTTGTTCAGGTGGTTCCCATTCTTAAAAGAAATCTGTATTTATGCAAATTGTCCAGAAAGTAGTATAATACAGTAGACTTCCACTAGTACAGCACACTTGGGACCAAGGTATTGCTGGACAGTTAGGATCATCTTTAAAACCGTAATTTGTTCATCATTATTACTGTTACACACTTTTTTCGTCCGCACCTTTACTACCGCAATTATAACAATCAGATGGGTATAAATGTTTGAGAAAATATATGCACTTCTGATCATACCCATGGAAAATGGCAGGCAGAGGTTACATGAGATGGCGATCAGCTGTCTCCGCATCATTTAGTTCTAGTCCGTGGTTAATCTGATTCTGTAGTGACTTTTTCCTTTCCCCCAAAAAAACTTGCTTATTAGCACTTGCTAGTTTCTGTGCTGGGTAATCAGATTCTAGACTGTTTGAAGTTGTGTTGTATTTTGAATTGTTCAGCTTTTAATAATGAAAGAGCTATAATACAGCTTCAAATTAAAAATTGCCCTGAATTAACCACATCAAGAAGGACACAAAAGTGCCACTGTGTAGGTTGTGTATCCTGTTACTAATTAGTTTGTGAATTAAGGTGTATTGATCTTACCCTGGCACCATGGTACAGATTCACTTTTTGGGCACCATGCACCTGATTTTTGAAACAGCAAAAACCAATAATTTTTCCTTGACTGTATCTCCAGTAGGAACATTTCCATATGTCTGCAATTTTTTCCCATGATGAGCTGTATTGGAGGAAGAGTGGGATGGATGCATGGATCGATGGATGGATGGATGGATAGATGGATGGATGGACAGACTCTTGACTGTTATACTATTGTACTGCTAGGTTATACTCTTCATTGTTTAAATAATTGCAGATGCTTGTATACCTTTTTGTAATAGTCTTGTAAATGAGACAAAACTTTCAGTATGAGGTTTAAAGCTGTCACTGTAACTGAATGCAGTGAATTATTCTCAGGTGCCACTGTAGAGTGACAGTGTGCCTGATAGGAGGTGAGTACCAGTTAGATATAACTGAGTACTCTTGTTCATTTTGGCGCAAAAGTTGAGAAGTTCTTTATTCTCATATTGCATCTTACAGGGAGGCTGAACTTGCTATCCGAGAACTGAATGGTGCACCGCCATTTCACTTCGTAGTGGCCTTTGCCCGCAGTGCAGAGGAAAGAGAACGCATTCGTAAACGGCGAGAAAATGATGAGATGCTGAGTAAAGTTTTGGAATCAGAACCTTATCCAGTACATTCTGAAAGAAATCCATTTGCTTCCTTCAGCAGGTAATCAGAGTAGCTAGAAAAATATGGCACAGCAATTGCAGTGGGAGAAGCTTTAGAAGTCCTGGTACAATTTTCTGTCTTTAGTTGTCGCAGTTTGTGATGTACATGGCACAGGGCAACCACACATGTCTAATCTCAGTATTCTTCTGTTTTCACTTGAGGTCTAAGGATATTTTCATTGCTGTATGTTCTTTGCACAGAGCATATGTATGTGAAGGAAATCATGTTTGTGTGTATGCTCATCATTCCAATATACACTTTGCTTATAAGCAACTGAAACTGTATTTGTTTTATCAAAAATGGCCCATGACATGAAATCTTCATGGTTGTTATTGGAAATATTCTTTTTATGTTTCATATTTAACAACATGCAAGGGAAAGTAATTTCTAATTGTGCAGTATGATTAGAAAAAAATAGCATAAGGAGAAGCTTCATGATCCTTTCTCCTTGCGACACATTAGTAGTATGATCAAATCAAGCAGGATGAGATCGGCAGTGCACATAGCACATAGCATGAAGCTTTTGGTGGTGAAGCATGATGTAAGGAGACCACTTGGAAAACCTAAATGCAGATGTGAAATAGGATGGGAGGGTGTAAAAGGTAAAGCAGTCTCATAACAGGCCTGCACAGGCCCACAGGGTTCCAGGAGGTCAAGGCTCCCAGATTTCTAGACAGTCGGCACATGAAGGTGGTAGGTTGTCAGCCATATGCACTGGCCATGTTTACCCACCAGGAAATATTCCTGGTACTCATTTCTGTTAGAGGCTGAGTCGACCCCAGGACCATAGTGCGACCAACAGGATTATGCCAATGAAAAAATCCACTGACACCATCGGGAATCGAACCCTCGACCTGCCGGTTTGTAGCGCAGTGCCTCAACCAACTGTGCCACCCTGGCCCCACGGATGGGAGGGTGTGGGCTGATTTTATCTGGCTCAGGATATGTACTATTGGCATTTTAATGTGAGCACAGTAATAAACTTTGGATTCCATAAAATGCATATAATTTCTTCACTAGCTGAGGAGCTCTTAGTTTCTCAAGAAGGACTGCCACATGATTTGGTGCAGTTCTAGTAGAGTATAAGGACATTTGTATTTACAGTAAGTTAACATCAAAACTAATGCAGTACATGAAATAGCAAAGTACACATTCAGAAGGTGTGTTTATTGCATAAGAATATGCCTTTTCACTCTTATTAAAAATTTTTCATGATATATAAAACAAAGGTGCTGATGGCAGTTTCCTTTATTTGTTAAGCCATATCCAGTACATTCTGAAAGATTTCCTTGTGTTCCTATCTGTAGGTAATTAACCTCTATCACCCCGCAAGATCATACACTGCTCTCTAAAATGTACTGATAAATGACCTAGCGTGCCATATTCTGGTCTGTATGTGATTACGTGGTAGCAATTTAAGTTTGTCTGTAAAGGTTAAGTATAGAGATATGCTTTATGATCAGCTCTGTTTATGATCATGTGTTGATCAAAGTAGGTTTTAAAGGTAAAGGTAAAGTTGACCCTGTACACTGCCGTGAAGGCTTACGAAGAAATAGAAGTATCGCTGCACTTGTACACTGTTTTTATGTAGACGTAAGCGTAGCTGTTAAATGGAAATCTGTTACGAAAAGAAAATGTTTGTGTCCCAATGTTCGTTTGGAAGCAGTAACATATATTTGCAGGGGTATTGGACGAGGTCGTGGAAATCCATTGGCACGACCCATGGGGGTAGCTAGATGCCATCCAGGAAGGTTTGAACAGCTAGCTTTCCATAATGATGACACTTATGCTGCTGAAGATTTTGGTTACTTTTCATCCTATATGCCCGGAATATATGATGAAACAAACAGGTATTAAGTGGTGTTTGTGTAGAGTGGTTCTCATAATTCCTCATTTATAAGTAGTTGGCTCTCCTTTCCATTTTTAGGCATGTTCGCAAAATTTTGAAAAGCGATTGTTGGCTTCGTCGTGTCCATATGGATGGAACAACTCAGCTCCAACTGGACGGATTTTCATGAAATTTGATTCTTGAGGTTTTTTGAAAATCTGTTGAGAAAATTCAGGTTTCATTCAGATCTGACGAGAGTAACGGGTACTTGAAAACCTATATAGATTTGTGATAATATCTTGCTGAATTCTTCTTAGGTTGAGAAGTGTTTGAGACAGAGGTTGTAGAGAAAAGCAAACACACATTTTATATTCAGTAACTTTTTTCCTGAAAATTGTGCCATCTATGAGATGATGTGGAAAAATGTGGTAGAGCCAGGCGGGCAACAGATGACAGTATAATATGGCACATGCACTTTGCATGCCAGATAACTAAGGCAAGAATACAGACACACACACTCAGAATATCTGATACAGTAGAACCTCGATGCATCGTGCCCGTTACCATCATTTTTCCGCAAATTTCGCCTGTCTTGTTTGGTCCTGGAATTAGCCGCACATAAATAACACTATTTTTTCCCACCTCCATCGTTCCTTGAGCTGTCATTTTATCACATTGATCCTTGCAAATTCACGGTACTGATGCAACAGTTTCCCACATTGATCGTTTTTGGAAAATTGAAACGATGATTTAGTAGCTTATAAGGGGTGAATGCGTGATGACCTTCAGTTAGTTCAAAAAATTGAGGGTGCGCACGTCTGCCATGCTTTCTTAACGCCGCTGCCAGCTGCAACTGCAGATCGTATCTCCATCCTTTTTTTCAGGCAACAGCAGCAGTGTAGTGTCTTACTCCCACGCCCTTCATTCCCCTCATTTCCCCTATCAAACAGCCGCATTCAGCATAACACAGCAGACCATCGAATATTGTTTTCGAAAAGCTGGCTATGGGCATGGACAACCCAGGTGCTAGTGACGTCATAATGAGGAATGAAGATGATGACAGTGCTTTTCAGCACAACTGGCAAAAGTTCAGTGGCGTGGATAATGAGAAATTTGACAACTACGTCTCTGTGGGCAGTCACCTGGTGACCACTGGTGTTAATATGGTGTAAGAGCTGTGCGAGAGCCATGTGGGAGCCCCACTGTTAGAAGGGGCAGAAGAGGAAGGGGAAGATACGGAACCCGAAGTTGTGCCAAACTTTGCCGAAGCACATGAAGCGCTCATAAAAGTGAATTCTTTTGTTTATGCACACAGCAACAGTGATGGTGGTCGTGTTAGTGTTTTAAGCTTGGAGAGTTCGGTCTTTGAACTTAGACGCAAAGTTTCTACAAAACAACTGTCAATTACAGAGTTCCCCCCCCCCCAGAAAAGTTAGCAGTTTTAATGAAGAGTTGTATCATGTAATTGCCAATAAATATAAGTCATTAAATTTTGCTTTTCTGTAGTTTTTAATGGTTTCCTGCAAATATCATTTTCCCGTATTCATCGCTTTTGTTTTCCATCCCCTTCAAAAATGATGCATCGAGGTTTCACTGTACTTGTTGCTTTTTCACAGCAACAAAGGTTAACGCAAATATGTGTCAATGTTACGTTATGTGTACAATGTGTTTCTTGTTATTTTTCAAGAATGCTCCTTTGCCTTAATTTTGATATCTTCCATTGTATTCAGTGTTATAGGAATGTTTTATGTGCTGCAGTTCAGTGTATGCTGCCAGCAGGCAGTAAGCCCAGTGTAGTGGTGGTGGTGGTGGTGGTGGTGGTGGTGGTGGTGGTGGTGGTAGTAGTAGTAGTAGTAGTTGTTGTTGTTGTTGTTGTTGTTGTTGTTGTTGTTGTTGTTTGTCATGTATTTATTCAGTTCATTTCTTCATGCATGGTTCATGGAACTGCTTACCATTTTTTAACAAAACTGTGAGCCACTTCTGTTCATTTCACATCATATTTCCCTCTTATCTGTTATAATATTCTCCAGTTTCCTTCTTGGTAAATAGAAGCACAGCAGCTGATATTGCAATTTGATTGAATCTCACTGGATGTTAAGTACATCTAGCCAGCCCATAGACTGTGTTGTTTCCTGTTTTCTTAATATTCTGCCTCAGTTCCATTGTCTGATTGTAACAACCACACTCTTATGTCTTTGTTTTCACAGGATGATTATGAGACAGAGAATCAACCACACTTTTAGTTCTGTAACTGGCAAGCGTTGTGTTTCCATGGGACGTGGATATTTTCCAGCCAGGTAATCCTTTGGTTTATATTTCTAATTTGTTTTGTAGGCCATAGTAACATTTTATTCCATTGTCTTCCAGTATGTTGCAAAATAATGGAAATATGCTTCCTGATTGTATGTTTTGTGGGATTTAAAATGAAAATTACTTGTGAAACACAGCTTGTAACCGTGCTTCCACTCAGTAAGCACTAATATTTAACTGATGTTGGGTGCTAGAAGTTTACTGAAGGCTGCTGATAATTATATGTGGAAACAAGGCTCCGACTGGTTGCTCGTGGTAGATACGAGTTCCACACAGGGAATTTATCATGCTCAAAGTTAATCATACCTAACTCTGAACTAAAATTTAGTCTTTTCTCATTAAGAGTCAAAACCCAAGTGCATCCGTGTTGAGATCCAAACACCAAGTGTGCTGCATACTGCAGACTGCCTTTGCAGCGCTAAGCCAAGTCCCGTTATCTTCGGTACCTGCTTAGGGTCTCGCGCTATGCCTATTTTTTGTGTGGCAAGCTGAAGACCCTCACACAAAGTTTATGGAGGAATGCAGACTTAGGTCCTCACAACATATGCAATACCACACCTTTCATCTGGGGATGGCAGTCCTTGGATTTGAACTCAGGCTGCCCTGCTATAAGCTGTATTTCAGCAACTCTCTTCTGTGCAACATCTGGGGTTCCAGAAATATGTCAAAAATATGCCACGTGAAAAATGTGTATCATTCTTTTATGTCATTATAATAAACTTTATATTCTTGATTTATCTTTCACTTACACTGCACTTCTTTGTGGAAACAAAATTGCTTGGGAGTTTTTTTTGTCCTGATAATGTTGTGTGTTGGAATATTGTGTGCTTTTGAACTTCATTTTCATTTCAGTGAAAGACCTTTATTGGAATCAAACTATGATATTGAGATTAAGAGATACAGGAAGGATGAGAAACATATGCTGGCACAGTCAGTGGAAGACATGTATGAAGTAAGTGGAGTCTGATATCTATTTTTGCTTGGCATTTATGCATATTGTAAACCCTTCAGTATAGATACAGCCTTGAACATTCTTGATCGTTTCTGCTAGTCCTCACAACTGTTTCACTTGACAGAGGGCAGCAACATGGTTGACTCTAAAATAGCAGAGTTGACACAGAGTTGAAACAAGGAGCACTGATAGAATTTTTGTTTGCGGAAGGTGAGAAGCTGACTTGCATTTATGAACATTTGCTCAGAGTGTATTGTAAAGCTGCTGTGAATGTCATTATACTGTTTGACAGTGGGTAAGACAGAGTAAGAAGTCAGAAGTGCGCCATCACCTGGAAAAATCGTGGTTAAGGTCTTGTGGGATGAGAAGGGTGTGGTTCTTGTGAGTGTCTTGCCCAGGGAGAGAGCAATGAACTCTGACCACAATATTGAAACATGAGAAAGTCTGAATGCTGGCCATCATTTAGTTCATCCCACAAGAGAAATGTCTGAAGTGTTGCTCCTCTGTGACAGTGCTAGGCTGCACACAAGTGTGTGCAATGCAGAGGCCATCTTAAATTTTGAATTGACAGTGGTGCCATATTCAGCCTCCAGTCTTGACCTCATACCACCATATTTTCACCCATGTGGTCCTTCAAGAAGGAGCATCTAAGGACACCATTACACCAATGAAGAGGCACTGAAGAACATCATGTGTCTGTGGCTGCAAGGACGGATTACTGGGAAGATACACATGCTGCTGTTCAAAGGTTGAAGAACACTGTGAAGAAAGATGGAGACAACATTTAAAAATAACAATGCTTGAGCATTGTTGTAGTGAAGTCACATGAAGTTTTCACATTTTGAACTTGTAAATAGCATGAAATAAAAAATAGGAGACATTACTTTCAGACTGCTTCTTGTATTTTAACCCTTTAAAGACGAAGCGTACCTGTTTTATATGAGGACTCAGTGCGTACCGCGCTGTAAACACTCTCGACTTTGGTTATAAAAACCAATCTCTTAATGTTTTATAAGGCAAAAGTTGCTGTTTGTTCTGAGATCCGTACAAAACACAAACGCAATGTGGGCACCACGTAGAATTTTTTAATGTTAAACCTGGTCATATGTAAAGTTACCGCTAGGTTTTAAAAGGTTAACATGTAATTCAGTATCAAGAGGCTCTAGCGTTTGCAGTTAGTTGCACACAGCACTATCTTCCACTGTGTGGAAAAATTGTCTTGTTCTAGACAGGTGTATTTAGAAGAAAGTAGGCATCATAAGTAATTTTCAGAACTCTTGCCAATCACTGACTGTATGCCATAATGAATCCACGTGCGTAATTCTTTTGTGCAGCGCTGGTATGAATGTGGGCAGAAGGACGAGACTGGGAGGTCTGGAAATTGTTCATACTGTCAGAGGATGGCATCTAAACGTTGCCAGCGGTGTTTTGCATGGTATTGCACAGAAAGTTGTCAACTGAATGACTGGCCTCGTCACAGGACAGTTTGCATTCCAAAACTGTAAGTAATGGCATTATTGTTTGTGATATTTGTTAACGCTCTGGTGAACAAGTATTGAATTACTTTTAAAGTAAAAAATCTTCTTTCTGCTAAACACTGGGAAAGAACATGTATTTTGCCCCCCTACACCAGTGAAACTACAGGCTGGAATATTGGGTTCAAGTCTCAACTTCGGCAGTGATCATTTTTTCCTCCATCACATTCAGACCAGCTGGAGCATTCTTCTAGCCTGCTACCCTAACAGTACTGTGGAATGATTTCTTCTGGATAAAGCAGGCAGAGCATGAAACTGGCCACTTACAATATCTGGTGCAGTTTTAGAATGTGTGTAACTTTATGTATGTGCCCATGATATGCTTTTATGGTGTGGTGCCTAGGCCTAGGGGTAACCTAATATTCTTCAGAACACGATGCCAGGTGCTACGTGCATGGCGTATTTGTTTTACAGTAATAGTTGTATTTTTTTCAGATCTTCAAGTAATGCTGCAAAGTCTCCTGACTCTCAGCCAAATCATGCTCCTGCACAAGCACCTGATGTTAAACAGAGTCATGAGCCAAGACTTGAAAGGAGTGATGTGCACCAGGCCTCTGGTCAGAACGTAGGTGGCTCTGCTGATGGTTTTGAGCATGGGGACAGTATGATTAACTCACATTGTACTAAAGAAGAACAAAGCAAGGCAAATTTCAAGGAGAATCATTTTAAACAAAATTACCATGACGGACTAAATAGAAATAGAGATTGTGATAAAAGTAGAAGTGAACATCACAATGCTCATTTCAGTGATATTAAGAAAGGTCGATATAGATCAAATAACAGTTACAGTGAAGGTCGCAAGGGGGCCACAGAAGGAAAGAGGAGCAGTGTGAATGAACGACTTTCTCTTGCAAGACAGAAGGAAAGTGATAGAAATATCTCACTGGCCAGTGGCACAAGCTGTCATCAGGTATGACGTGGTGTGGTATGATTTTGTCCTTTAAAAATCCTGATCCAACTTAGTGGGACCTCCATTTAATAGTCCTCAATTTAAGGGGTTCCATCATTTAAGGCCATCCTTATTTTAGTGTTCAGATTTATTGTCCCTGAAGGAAATCTTAAATTGGGATTTCACTATGTATTTATTCCATTGTAAGATGTGGTCGTTAGGAGAGACTGAAATCCTTATTCAAGATTTCATATGGTGGCAACATTTGATCAATAAACTGAGGAACACGACATTTGTTTTAGTTATGAGAGGAACACAGCACTTTTAACACTATGCATTTATTTATCCTCTACAACCTGTTTTGGCTGTTTGTATCAACCATCATCAGGTAGAATCACAGTAGCACAAATGGAAAAGTATATTCAGGAGGGGTCCTGCCCTTTACAATTAAAACATTAAAAGTACAAAAAGAGACTACTATTTTCTATAAAAGAATAATATTAAGATATATACGGTGATAGTTAAAGTTGGCGAAAATACAGTTACTGAGTTTTTTGATGGGAGGTTTCTTATTATTCATGGAGTATGTAGCAGTCCTTGTCCACATAACCAGGAATGTTGGACGCAATCTTAGTTGGTTTAAGGAATACAGGTTGGATAAGTGAATGCTTTTGATTTGACTGCTGCTTGGTTCACTTCTGTTGGAGATTAATCGCCATTTGTCAGTTTAAATCTCATAAGTTTTTCGACAACAGTTCTGGCGTCGTCATAATTAGTCAGCTTCTAATAGCTTATCGTTGTCCAAGTTTTTGTGACTTCACTAAATCCATGTATAGTTAGTAGTTGATTGAAGTCACTTTTTCGCCTTTGATGTCACCAGATGCAGCAAGAATCTGAAGTTGTCAGCCCTTCAGTAGACAGTAGTCAGGTTAAACCCTTGGGAGAAAACATGCCAAACATAGCAGCTGTCAGGCAAGACAGGCTTTCTGCCAAAGGTGATGCTGTTAATGTTGCAACTCCAGATGGTGCAGTAGTGAGTGCAATTGACAAGATGGGAAGTCTAAACATGAACGATTCCAACAGTGCTCGCTGCAACAAGAGTGAGGAGTTGCCAAAGGACAGATTTACAGAGGTAAAGATTATACTTGACTTCAGTACAGTGCAGCCATTGTATAGTATGGACATGTAACATGCAGAAAAGTATTTATTGTAACAAGTAAAGTGAAACTCGTAACACAGGGAGAGTTTATAATAGCACAGAAGTTGTCACAGTGAATACTCATTATAGTCACATTTGCATTTGGCAACATAAGTATCATATTTAAAGTCAGACACGTATTTTTACAGATGTGTCATAACTGGCAGCACTGTAGGAGTCTGTAAAGGGACTTTTAGCTCTGATGCGGGGTTGAAATTATGAGTGAATCATGTTGGTAAATTAGAAATTGTTAAACCAATGAGGAGTTATCATACGGGTTTGGTAGGTGTGAATTACTAAGTGATACGACACAAACATGTCATGTGAACACACTGTCACGTTTGTACCTTTGAACAAACATGGTGGCTGTAAGGACGTGTCAAAATACTGATATGTTTTTGCCAATTATGCTTTTAAATTGCAGCACCTTCCAGTTACACGCTTGCTGACGTTCATTTCTTCACAAGTCTTGATGGTTTCTAGCTTTTTAGTGACGTCTAAAGCTTTGTGTGTACCAGTAAGTACTATGGTGTCTGAAAACTGTGACCATTTAAGCAGTCTTACCAAGTAACGGTTCATGACTGTATGCATGTCATGAAGATTTATCCAGCAACAGTCATAGCCAACACTGCATAAGAAACGGAAGCTTTGAAAATGCAGGTGGAGTAAAGAGGGATGCAACATCACTTTTCATGTCTCCACACCTTTCTGGGCCTGTTTATGTGGTTATGCTGTGGCAGTCTGTATTTGTACTGCAGTTTTGTTTTCCTCTGTATTCCCCTTCTCTTCTTGGCAACACAACAAACTGTGAGTTTCTGCACCCTTTATGTCTGCTGAAGGCAGCAGCCTGATGTAAAAAAAAAGGTAAAGCAGTCCCATTACAGGCCCGGACAGGCCCTGAGGGTTCCAGGAGGTTGAGGCTCCCAGATTTCTAGACAGTCGGCACATGAAGGTGGTAAGGTTGTCAGCCCTACGCACCAGCCGCGTTTACCCCCCAGGAAATATTCCTGGTACTCATTTCTGTTAGAGGCTGAGTCGACCCCAGGGCCATAGTGCGACCGACAGGATTATGTCAATGAAAAATCCACTGACACCATCGGGAATCGAACCCGCGACCTGCCGGTTTGTAGCGCAGTGCCTCAACCAGCTGCGCCACCGTGGCCCCGCAGCCTGATGTATGTAATGTTATCTGCACCAGCACCAGTTAAATGTAAGCAAGGACTTTCAGGTCACTTGTAGGTGCACACTTTTGCTGAATATCTTTATTGTACATTAAATAAAGCAAGTTGACAGCATATTGTTAAACTGTCATTAGAGTAGCTTGTATGTTACAGCCATACTCATAATAATGGACTTGTACTGTACTTGTACAGTCTGAGAATTGCAAAAATGTTGCAATTAGAGCACATTGTCCACTATTTATGCTTGGCTGGGTATTGTGTCACGGAGAATGAAGGCAAGTTTAATTGCACATTTTTATATATCAGTACAGTTTTGTACAAGTTAGACACTGAACGTTATCTTGTATCTGCAGGATCTTTTGTGTGCTCCTGCACTTAGATTGCTTCTCACTTGTGTTTTTAATTACTGCATCAGGAAATGCCTCACAGTCCAGTTGGGTGAAAACAATTCGCCTTGTATCAGCACTGCATTCTGCAGTATAGACTGTGTTCAGTTTCTGCAGTTACAGTCCACTTGTTACACCTTGTTATAAGAATACTCTTATATGTACCTGAATATAAGGTTAGTGTCTCTCTGTAATTAGTATTTGATAAATGATGCATCATTGTACAGTTCTTAACACAGCAGAATACTATACTCGAACAAATGTCTAACCAGTAGTATGAAGAATTACTGGTTTTTATTGCGGGCTCTGTCACCATTTGGGTGAAGTTTGACTGGTCACTATTTTAATGTACGTAGGGGATCTCAAAAGAAATGCACACGTTGGCAACACTGCATAAATAATGACGCCGTCTGTCCCACCATTTCAGCAGTTGTACTGGGGAACTTCTGGAAGCTAGTGCAGTGTAGTTTGTCTCCGGAGGTGTGTGCACGTGGAAACGACAGAGCATTGAAATGGAGGCTGTTCGTGTCTCAGGGACCGTGACTAATGATGACCAGCATGCGTACATCAAAATTGAAACATTACGCAGGAAAACTCCAACAGAGATCCACAGTTCGCTGATGGAAGTGTGTGGTGTGGAAACTGTTGACCGAAGCACAATTTCAAGCTGGACTCAGCGCTTTCGTGAGGGAAGGTTGAGCATAGAAAACGATCCGAAGTCAGGACGGCCCTGAAGGTCGACTGATGACCAAAGTGTGGAACGTGTGCTCCAAATCCTGGAGGAAGACCGCAGAATGACGTGAAGAAATTGCACATTCTGCTGGAATTTCACGAGCATCTGCCTACCGCATTTTGACTGAACACTTGCACAAACGTCAGATTGCCACCTGGTGGGTTCCGTATGACCTCAGTGAGGAACAAAAGTGTCGACATTTGGAAATTGCATAACAGTTGTTGCACAGATTTCATGAAGAAGGGAACGAATTTCTGCAAAAGGTGGTTGCTATTGACGAAACCCGGATCTGGGTTTTCGAGCCTGAATTGAAATCTCAGTCCAGTGAGTGGAGAGGCAAAGGTTCCCCAAGACCGAAAAAATTCAAGAGGGCCCAGTCAAACGTGAAACAAATTATGATTATCGCGTACGATTGTAAAGGTGTGATCATAACAGACGGTACCGAGTGGTACGACCGTAACTGCGGCCTACTACCGTCAATTTTTGCAGAAACTGAAGCATAAGATGCACGTGAACAGACCAGACTTGCTGGAAAACGGTGTCTTGATTTTGCATGACAACGCTCGGCCCCACCTTGGTAAGGATGTCCGTGAATTGTTGGACAGATACAGCTGGGGGTGCTACCCCATCCGCCCTACAGCCCTGACATGAATCCCCCGGATTTCGGCCTGTTCCCAAAATTGAAAATCAACATGCGTGGTGGGCATTTCTCTACGCTGGAGGACCTTTCTGCTTCCGTTACCCGCCGCATCAGACAGCTCAACTGTTCTAGAGACCTGACGGGTATCATGGACCTTCCAAAATGTTGGGATGCAGTCATTCGGCAGAAGGGGGACTACACTGAAGGACTATAACACTTTACTGCACATCTGGTGTTCTATTCTGTAGGTATTGCGTTCTATGCATTTCTCTTGAGATGGCCCTCGTATATGACAGTACAGAGCAGAATATCATAGTGATTAATTGATGTGTGCTGTCATGGTTTGTATCTTTATTTCAGATCTGGATTAAATAGTGGCAGGAAAATTCATATTGCTTTGCTTGGAAATGGTTGTGTGAGTTCAGATTATAAGGTACATACTTGGTTTTGATTTGGGTAAATGCAGTATTTCAGGAGTAAATTACCAATGGTAGTAGGTCGGGTATGCATACATGAACACTAAATCATTAAGTTTACTTGCAGCATTGCCTTTGAATAGCTAACACTTACTGGGATGGTCAGCAAGGTCCTTTTATTCAGCTAAAAATTCATGTCTGTGTTCACAGAAGTGTGGTCAGATCCTAATTTAAATTGTTGAAAGTCACACTTGTGATTAACAGTACAGTTCTCTCGGTGATCACATTTCATCAAAGGGCACTATAATTATAAAAGTGAATTGTGTGCATTTTAATTTTTTGATTTTCAGTATCTGCCTTTTTCGGTTCTCCTATCTCTCCTCCTGCATATTGCAGGCCAAGAGCCTTGTAAAGTATCAACAGCAGGCTAGACGCTGTAGCTTATCTGGTGTCTTCTCTTCTTCTTAGGTGGTGATAACGGTCACTGGTGGGCCAATGGAATATTGGGTGCAAGTTGTGGAATCACAGCCAAAATTGTTGCAAGTGATGAACATGCTGTGTACACTACCAGAATCATTCCCATGTGAGCTTGGAGTTGATGCCCTGTGTGCAGCCTTTTATGAAGGTCTCTGGTATGTAACATTAGTTGGTACACCTGCCCCCCAGGTCTGATTACACCTTCACTCCTGAAGCTAAGACACAAGGATCTTACCATACAAAGTTACATTCTGGATCATTTAATTATTCATGTCTGCCTTATATTCATATGTAAATCCTCTGTTACTACAGTTCTGTCACTTCAGTGTATATGGATTAGCCATTTCTGTGTGACTTGGTAGAAACATCACACCACAGTAGGACACTTCTAACTGCATATTGTCTTCAGTATCAAAATGGACATGGTGTGAATGTGTGCAGTTTGGAACAACACAAAAGCCAGTTATTTGTAATTGCAGTGAACAGTTTTTAAAATGTACTGCAACTCTATTGAAGTAACTTTGTGAGAATGGAAAAATAATGTGAGGTACCCAAGAAATTTTTTGGCATTTTAACAGTGATATCTGGGTTACTTCTTGCCTGCTTGTCTGGGCCAACCAGCCAGTGCAGTGGTACAGCACACTGAAATGCATACTGGTTTTTAAAGCAGTGTAAAATGCAATCTGTATTGTAGATTATGTTTATACCTTCAGTGCTTGTCTTGCAACATGTCTGGTAGCAGTGAGAGATATCATATAAAGCACTGTTGTGTGTTTTGGTATAGCTGCTGTTGCTAGCTTATCACAATGTTCAGAAGGTGAAGCATTTTTTGTCTTTTTTAAATTCCCTTTTCTTTTTATTGTGGTAGCAAAGATAATGCTGTTGGTGTAGTGACTAGGCTACAGGCTGGACAACTGAGTATTCATTTTCATTTATGGTAAGGGCAAGAGATTTTTCTCTTCTCTGCATCCTCACTGGCTCTGGGGCCCACTCAGCCTCCTATCCAGTGGGTACTGGTTTCTTTTTCCCCAGGACGAAAACAGCCAGTGTGTGAACTTGGCCACTCACCAACTTCTGTGCCACATTTAAGAATAAGTGGAGCCATACCTGCATTCCCAGTGTACCATAATAGTGTGAAAAGGCACAACTTTACTTTCTCCTTTTTTTCTTGTTTATCAAATTGAAATTATAATTTGATTGTCATGAGAACCACCAGCTGTTGACTGCTGTCAGGTACATCCCAAATGCATTCAGTGGTATATGTCTTAATGCATGTTCCATACTGTGTTGCAGGTACAGAGGCAGAGTCACAAGTGTCAAACCTGAGCTGAACGTGTTGTACATTGACTATGGGAATGAAGAAGTATGCACTCCTGATCAAGTGAAGGGCATGCCTTCATCAGTAACCGACATTCCTGCTCTGGTGAGGCTGTTCTGTTATGCAGCATATTTTGTAATGATATAAGCATTCCATGTGTTATCTTACAGAACTGACTAATAAAATCATCATCATCATCATTTGCCATTTCTGTTGGAAGTTATCCTGTAAAAAAAATTCTTCCCTTCTTTTCTGTCCTAGAAGAGCTCACGTTTTATCAGTATCCAGGCATTCCGTGATATGCTATGCATATTTTTACAAATAGAGGTCTCTGTGCCTTAGTCCCTTTATTTCTAATTATCATTTATGTGTCATCATTGCTATACTGTCATAATCATATTGTTGTCAATATGTAACGTATTTATACCATTGATTTTACCACACCCCCAATTTTCAAATTTTGCATGGTGTTTGGCACTGGTTTATATCCCATATTGCTTATGTTTAACAGTGTGTACAAACTTCATCTGCTTATGTCTTGCCATATCATTTGTTCTTCATGTGTTAGGATGTCCAAGTGATACATTTATAAAAATAATTTTAACCTTTTTTTGTATCTCCCTGTTCAAAGTGCTGTTCCCAGTAACCTGGTGAAGTTCCATGGATCTGCATATTCTAATTTTTTGAATTGTTTGATGAAATTATACTACCCATATCAGCAGAGCTTCCCCTGGTATACAGTTGCTAAATACTTTTGGGTCTGCTTGTGATTATTATCATAAAAGGTTGTAAATTTAGGTTGACATTTTATTTCTGCAGTACAGATTGTAACTCACTGGCCTTTTTTCTGTTTTAGTTATAGGTTCTTTTTTTATTAAGGAGAAATGACAAAATATGTTTGTGTTTTCCTTGTCTTTATTTAGTGGTTTCTCGAAAATATTTATTAGTTTAATTCTCCTGTACAATGTCTGTCCAGAAAGTATCCAGCCACTTTGAATATCTAGAGAACCGGTCGCACGGCCTTGATGTAACTTGGCAGCCAGTCAGAGGGGACCTTACTGTGCGTGTGTGAACAGTCACTCTCCTGTGGGACTACTCAGTTGGCAGTGAGATGCCATTGGGTGACCTTTTGTACTGTGTGACCGTCGCATTCACAGTGACCGAGCAAGTAGAGCAGTGAAACTGCATCAAGTTTTGCTTGAAACTTGGACATCTGTCCGTGGAAACTAGTGGAATGATTAAGAAGACTTTCTGGGATGATTCAATGAGCGAAGCCCAGATAAAATTGTGGTATCAATGCTTCAAACATAGCCAGGAATCCGTTGAAAGCAATCCACATTCTGGAAGGCCTTCAACAAGCAGAACACCCGAAAATGTTGAACGTGTGCAGGCTGCAATCAACGAAAATCGGCGATTGTCAGTGCAAGAATTAGAAGAAGATCTGGGGATTCCAAAGACTATTATTTCAGAGATTTTGACGGAGGATCTTGGCATGAAACATGTGGCGGCAAAATTTGTTCCGCAGCTCCTGTCTCAAGAGCAGAAGGAATTTCGTACTGAAGTTGCACAGGACTTGCTTGAAACCGCTAACAATGACCCAGATTTCCTCAAAAAGGTCATAACTGGAGATGAGTCATGGGTCTACGGCTATGACCCTGAAACAAAAGCCCAGTCTTCCCAGTGGAAGTCGCCTGAGTCTGCACATCCAAAGAATGCACAGCAAAGTTGGAACAACGTCAAGGTCATGTTGACAGTTTTTTTTATCATGAAGATGTTGTCTACCATGAGTACACTCCTCCAGGTCAGACAATAAATAGGGAGTACAACATCAAAGTTCTTCGCGGGCTGAGGGATGCAGTAAGAAGAAAACGGCCACAGCTGTGGGCAAGTGGTGACTGGCACCTTCATCATGACAATGGGCCTGCCCATTCTACACATCTCATGCAGGGTTTTTTGGCAAAACATTGCATCATCCAGGTCTGTCAGCCACCCTACAGCCCATATTTGGCTCCCTGCGACTTCTGCTTTTCCCAAAGTTAAAATCGCCATTGAAAGGGAGGAGATTTCAGACTATGGACGAGGCAAGGAGAATGCAACGAGGCAGCTGATAGCGATCCCGAAAGACAACTTTGCAGACTTTTGAAAAGTTGAAGGGACACTGTGATAAGTGTGTGAGGTCCCAAGGGGAGTATATCGAAGGGGCCTAAGATGCCATTGTCCTAGGTAGGCTGCTTTTTTTTAATATTACATGGCTGGATACTTTCCGGACAGACCTCGCATATAAAGAAGGACTGTAGGCTAATGAACTCATGAGACAGTATGATGTTTAAAGAGATCTGCCTTACTCTACAGTTGATACATAATTTTAGAAACAAGCACATTTTGTCTGATATCGTGTGTATGAAGTGCACAGCAGTTGGATGAGCGAAAATGTTTGGAGATGTAATACCATTCTCATACTAGGGGCTGAGGATCAAGCTTGCTGAAGGAACATCTGAGAAGTACAGTATGCTGCAAGTAGAAGAAACGCTTTCTGTAAAGCCTGTGGGAGAGGTAAGTTCATTATTCATTTCTTCATTAACCCTTTTGTTCCAGTGGGGTAGACTTATGTACCAGAGGACTTGTCAAAATCACTTCATGATCTCCTGCTGTCTTAGGGGAATAATATGGACTTCGTTTGCATTTTATACCTCATTGTGTTATATACATAGGCATTTGTATTTACCATCTGTCTTCATAAACCTGTCGTTTTTATATTATGGCATCGGTGACCATGTGTTTTAAGCGATAATATTCCAGAATACTGTGAGGAATGCATTCACATATCAATTTTTGTAACTGTGATGGTGAGTCGAGATGGTCTTCTTGGCTGCAGATATGAAACAGTCACTGTAATGGCAGTGAAATACAGTAAAACCCTGTTAAGGCGTTTTTGAAAATTCCAAGAAAATCTGACTTCTTAAGCGGGAAGTTTCTTTAAAGGATAAGACCGAAAAGTTCTATTTTTAAATTTTTTTTTAAGTTGTTACATATGTATGCTGAATTTGTACAATTTGCAGCTGTCTTAACACATTCTCACTTGTATCTGACGATTTAACCATTTTGTAACAATGGGAAATGAGACAACAGTCTTCGCAACTAGTAGAATATATATTATAAATTTATTGTAAATTAGTCTACGTGTTTCAGTCCTATAGGACCATCATCAGGCATATGTACAAGAATGGGTGTATGGATAAACAAAGCCTTAGAGATCTCGAAGGCGTCTGTTGTATTCAGGTCTATATTCTGGTTGTTAGGTACTAGTAGGGTGTAACACACTATAATTACTATAAAATGGTGAGTACTTATTGTTAGACGTATATGTTAGAGTACAATAGTTGAACTTTTGAACCATTTTATAGTAATTATAGTGTGTTACACCCTGCTCGTAGCTAACAGCCAGAATATAGACCTGAATACAACAGACGCCTTCGAGATCTCTAAGGCTTTGTTTATCCATACACCCATTCTTGTACATAGGCCTGATGATGGTCCTATAGGACTGAAACATGTAGCCTAATTTACAATAAATTTATAATATATATTCCACTAGTTGTGAAGACTGTTGTCTCATTTCCCATTGTTATGACCTGTCTCGCATTGGTATGCACAATATGAAGTTAACCATTTTGTCTGTAACCTTTCATTCACAGTTTTATTTATACCTTTACCTATACTGTCACTGACTTTTCATTCACAAGTTCACATTTCATTCCAGATGTTTACTTTTCCTTGAAATATTTTTAAAGCGTGGGTTGTCTTGCTCTTTTTTTCAAAAACAGTAGCGGTATACATCTTCAGATTCCATAGGTCCACTTTTAGGTAGACCATAAGGGGTGGTCAGTAGTTCCAGTCACTGTCACTAACTCTGCAGTGTCTTGAATTTATTTTCTGGAATTGCTGATGTAACGTCCCTGCACACAGTCACGACAAATGTTTCACAGTCATGCTACACCACAACACATTTATATTACCGACGATAAATTACATTTGAACAAGGTGTAGCAGTCGACCACCCACTTATCTCACGTCAAACAGCTGTCCCCCAAACAATGTGGAATATCGTGTCACTTGTGCTACCACATGCCTGAACTTCTTCAAACGTTATTGGCTGCCTTTATTTCCTCCAAGTCCCGGGCAGTTGCAGCAGCAAGTTGAGGTGCCACATGCCAGTGTTGCCAAACGCAGGCTTGTGCAGGTCACGGAACAACTACGATCAGCTTCTGGCTGCCCGATACAGTTTTTCGGGTGTCATGAGAGACTGAGTAGTGGAGACTGACTGGATGCAGTCTCTGTATCGCGGAAGAAGTAGGAAACCCCCCCCCATCGGCCATGAGGTTGCGTCATTCTGCTGTGTGAAATGTGGCCGAAATGACCCTGGAGATTAACCTGTGTGAAATGACCGCACCATTTGAGTGCTGCGTTTTGGAAATGGTATGAATCAAAACTCGGGGAAATTCTTCAAGACTTTGAAACAGAAAATGCATTAAATGGGTAAAAAAATTGCTTCATCGTCAAATTTGTTACTTCTTAGGCAGGAAATTTTTTTATGCGGGGATGTATTAAAAGGGCAATGTGTAATGTTAATGAAATGGGAGAATTTTGGTGCTTTTTTATCCTGACTTCTTAGACGGGAAATTTTCTTAACCAGGGATGTCTTAAACAAGTTTTACTGTACTTACGAAAGTGACATATATATTGACCGTGTTGATGCAGCAGTAGTATACACAGCTACTCACTCACTCACTCACTCACCCACTCACTCACGCACGCGCGCACACGCACACACACACACACACACACACACACACAAATGGTGTCCCATTATCCAAATCTCCAATATCTATTTCCCTGCATGTCCAGGGATCACATCTATGGACCACAAATTTTCCATCAGAAGGTGGTTTCAGTTTATTTCCTCACATATACAGGGAACTCTACACAAATGTATTCTGCAGGTCAGGGTTCATACCTGGGAAGCACAAATTTTCCAACAGAAAACTTGTGCAATATCTTGTGCATGTACCATTTTCTCCAATTTCCCTGCTCATAATTTCTGAACGGCCAGTAAGACACAACCAAGATGTAAATAACCATTGGAACATTGGTTATTTATTATTAATAAGAAGAAAACTACAGTCATTCATTCATCCGTCCGTCCATCCATCCATCCATTCATTCATTCATTCATTCATTCATTCATTCATTTATTCATTAGTTGTGTCTTACAGCACGTCCATAGCCTCTTCCAAAGGGAGTTCTCCACATTGTGCAGTCAAGTGCTTCCTCTTTCGATTTCCAGTAACCTCACTTTTCCTTAAGGTTGTCCAGTAGCTGCTTATTCCTTCTTCCACATCTTCCAATCATTTCTATCCTTCCATCTAACTTTCCTTCAATCACATGTCTTAGAAGGCACTTTGTACACAAGATGTGACCAATCTAGGTAGCCTTTCTTCTTTTTATTGTATTTAGGATATTTCTGTCCTTACCTGTCTGTAATACTTCTTCATTTCTCACATGATCGGTCCAACTGATCATCTCCATTCTTCTCCAGCACCACATTTCAAAACTTGCCAGGTATTTCATGTACAGGTAACTCTCGTTTTATGCAACTTTGTTTTGCACAATTTCGCTTTAATGCGATTTAGCATAGACAATCTGTGGTCACTTATCTTCTGTAGCAGGCTAGCAGAAAGTGACATCAGTGTCACGCCATCAATCACATGTATGGCTTGATTATATTTGTGACATGGCTTATTTAGTTTTCTCTTCAACAGCATTGGCTTTTCTTACCAATATAAGTGAGAATGTAAATCTGCATCACCTAATGCAATCCAAGTGAACAAGTAGCAAAAGACAATCAGTATTGAGGAGAAATTAAGCATAATAATGCGACGTGGAAAAGGTGAACAGATCATTGATATATGCCGTAATGTTATATTCTCTCGTGGTATTGTACATAAAATTCATGATAATGCTGACAGATTTAAAGAAAGTGCTCAGTGAGGAACTAAAGTGTTTGTGTAGCAAGACTAGCACAGTCCTATCCGTACGAAAAACTGTGGCTGTAAGTCTCTTACATTTTTATTGCATGAGAAGTAAATAAATATATTATCTAGAAATATATGGTTACTGTATAGAAATGTATATATGCTGTATACACAGTACGTATATACTCTACACGTCTGTATGTCCACTAATGGTAAAGTCATATACTACATAGGATGAGATTGTTAATCCCCCAACCCCCAGTAAATACATTGTTTTAAGTGGGAATTTTTATTGGATTTGTGCAATTTTGATTTGCACGACATATTTCAGGAACGTAACCCTGGCATAAAACTAGAGTTACCTGTAGTGTGCATAAAATAAATAAATAGTTCAGTGTGCAAAGTTAGTCATGTTTTTTGCTGTAGTCTGTAATAGAAAGTTATGTGCTTTTATTGGTGCCAGTATGTCACTTTTATAATAATTTATTGTTTGTAATTTTTAAATTGAAAGTTATGATTGGTTAGTTATTCACTGTGTGTGTGTTGCCATTGCAAATGTGACTAACATAATAAAAGTCACTGATCTGTTAAAACATCAGTCATGTAGATTAAGTTAAATTATGCGTGGTGGCACACGAAGAAGTAGCCTGGTCTTAGTGTCAGTGTCAGTGAGAGTTTTATTAGTAGCAAAAGAATAACAGATGTTATATTACATTTGAAAAGTTATTTTGTTGTTAAAAAATTGTCGTCACCAGGCATCTCAGCTGCCCAGAGGAGTACCATGATCATGTCACTATGCTTGCTGCTGCTAAAACCAGGACAGGACTCCCTATCCATTGTCAGGGCTACTTTTTTTGTGTGCCACTGTGCATTTAGATTCCGGACTGTGGACTTTAACCTTTTAAAGCCTAGCGGTAACTTTACATACCACCAGGTTTAACATTAAAAAATTCTGCATGGTGCCCACATTGCGTTTATGTGTTTTGTATGGATCTCAGAACAAACAGCAACTTTTGCCTTATAAAACATTAAGAGACTGGTTTTTATAACCGAAGTGGAGAGTGTTTACAGCGCGGTACGCACTGAGTCCTTATATAAAACAGATACGCTTCGTCTTTAAAGGGTTAATCTACACAGGGCATAGGCCTTCCAAGGGTTAATGGTGCCTTTACAGACCATGTGCTATGTGTAGCTTGGGAAATAACGTTGCAGATGCAGTTGATGCAAGGAATCTGTAAAAACTTACCTCATTGGGAGTCTCTTGTACTAATGAATATTGGAAAAAGCCTTTCTTTTATGTGGCATTTTTCCAATGTGTAACTCTTAAGATGCAAATGGTGCTATAAGTTTCTGTCACTGTAATTAAATTGTCATTATATGTCATGTGATATGGTTACCCCCATATTACTGAATTAAGAATTTGGGAAGGGACCATAGGTAGTGAGGGTAAGAAAATCTAACAAGATAACTCTGAGCAGAGTCCCCATCGAGAACCTAATGCAGTAGTCACTCTGGTGACTCAGCTGAAACCAGAAGGTTTATTACATTTACTAGTAGACTTCATTCTTGCCTGACTGCTTTTATATTATGAAGTTAGCTGCTCAACCCGTGCCATAATATTAAAAATGTTGGTGCAAAATGAATGGGGCAATTGTGCTACTAAATAGAACATATTACTTTGGTGTTGAGGTTCTGATGAACCTTGTCTGATACAACCAATGCATTTCTGTTCACTACAGTGAAAATAAGTTGCTTTTTTCCAGACTTCCACTGGTGCTGTTTTAGTTCAAGTGGAAGGAGAACTGTACAAGCCTGCTGCTGCACCACCAGAAAAGAAACTGCTGCTTGCCAACTCGGTACCACAGAAATTGGGCATAACTGAACAGACTGTTCCCAGTACTTCTGTGTCAAATACTCCAATGAAATATACTCCAGATAGGTGTCCTCTTCCACGACCAAAGCAGAGGTTGGAATTGGTTAAGGAACACATACGCAGGTAAATGTGTTTAATAAACTGCATCAGTTTCTGTATATCAGACATGAGAGACGTTAGTCAAAACTAGCCATGAAGCCCACCAATCCACTTCTGCAGTGGGTACAAGAAGTTCTTTCCACAGGTGTAAACTGGCCAAATGATGAAACTAATAACTGTCTTCCATCTAGTGACAAGTGAGGTTAAGAATCTTCTAAGCTTACCTGTCAGTAAATATGTTAAAATAGTTGTGAGGAAATTTATCAGAAAGAGTGAAAATATCAGGTTAAATTTTGAAAGAATAATCTCAACAACACAAGAGGATGTGAAAATATTCACAGTAAACATAATGAAGAGGTCCCGTCAGGAAGAGGTCTACCAGATAGGTTTGTACTTGAAGATGGAACCACAGCTGGCGTCCAAAACACGGTGTTTCAATGACAGTGAAACTCACTTAAGACATCCTCATTTAAGAAATTTCTCCACCAAAGATGTCAGCATATAAAAGCTCCAGTTTCTCCCATATGATTAACATACATGTTGCCATTTAATATATCCCTCACTTATGAAAATTTCTTGCTTAAGAGGCACAGTAGGTTCACAAAGAAATGAATGAAGTGTATTTTGTGTACTAGAATCTTAATTTTCCCAAGTTCCAATTCATTTAGTCTGTTCCCAACATACAGCATTGAAATGTCGCTGTCAGTTCATATGAGTTAATCTCCATGGTCATTTCCACATACGAATTTCACACGACAGAATAACAGAACCTCATAGCATGTGGGTGTAGAAGTTGATTCACATATTTCTTCCATGACACACAAACTGCAGTCAGTCCACACTATTTGCCATCTGTCACTCTTCCATCACCATAGTTGCTACATCAATAATTTTGCTTCTTGCCATGCTGCAGTTAACATTGGTTAGTAGTGCACCTGTCTGGAAAGTTTTACATTATGTCATGCTGTTGTGGCAGCATAGCATTGAAGGGAGCGTCTGTGCATGCCCCAACAATAGTGTGCTGTTGCTAATTAGAAATTGACTCACTAAACTGTGTTTCTCATGAAATATGTTTAAATGATGTTACTGGTGTGAAAACATGAAGCAGACAGGCTGTATAGCAAACATGGTGCCTACCTCCTCTCTCATTTGCAACTGGGCAAGCCTCTTGTCAATTACAGACTTTTCTTCAAGCGTACTGATCCTAGGTTTCAGTGACTTCTAGCTGCACGCACTTAGAAGTTTTTATGATCACTAGAAGCATCATCACTGGCCTGCCTGTCTGTTATGCTTCCTCTTGCAAATTTGATAGCAGACTGATTTGCACTGTCCTGTGACAGAGTTCATTGCAGCTGTTTTATACTTTAATTTCAATAATTTGGAGTATTTGTCCTGTAGAGTGATTAATTAGTGAACACGTGATCAACATGGCTGCTAGTGGTCATAAAGAAAATGAGGTTGTGCTAGCAAGATGTTACTGTAGTCTGTGTTTAACATCAGTTGGTGGATACATAAAACATTGAGATCTGTAGATGCATCTGCGTAAGGTGTGGGGAAAATTACACGATTGAGCAGCACAGTTTTTAATCTGAAACTTCTTGGGGTTTCTTCATTTCAGTGCATTAGGTGAAATGGATGTTTCAGTGAATTGAGTTTAAAGCAGAATTAACTTTGCTATAAAATTCATTTATTGATACTGTAAAACACCTCTCTGACCATGGCCTCATCAAGAATGAGCATAAAAGTAAGTCCCTCTCCATATCCGGAAAGCTGAACATAGTAAACAAAGTGGATGATGTTCCAAATGTCCCTCACACCAAAATTGCTGAAGAACTAGGCATTCCTGTGAGAAAGGTTACTGTCAAAATGTCTGGAAGGTCAGGTACAGGTGAGAATGTGTTAAAGGCTGCTGCAAAGTACAAAAATTCAGCACACATGTGTAATAAGTTCTCACAAAATAAAAAGTAGGACTTTGAAGTCCTACACTTGTAAGGGGTTTTCCCACTTAAAAAGTCGGATTTTTGGGAACCCCCCCAATGGAAGGGAGTTGTTACTGTGTTATGAGAAATGGAAGAAGTCCAAAATAAAAAAGGTACTTGGAAATATCATATGCCATCATCAAAATCCCATAGAATTTAATATTGAAGAGGGTTTTTATGTGTATTTTCGTCAAGAGACTGTCATCTTTTCATCACATGGATATAAAGGAAATTAAGGTGTAGAAGCTATTAGTACAGGCTACCTAATCTACATTCTTAATGCCAGGCATATGAATGCTTCGTAAAATATGTAAGTGTAAGTAGTATCTTTTTTCTAGTAGTTACAAATTAGAGTACTAGTAACTGTGTTTAGAAATGTTAGTACAAGAGCATAGATAATCCCATGCAAGAGTAGCCTCATGTGTTAATTATTGGCACTGTGCAGAACTTCCTGATATCAGTATTACTGCACTATTCATAGATGTTGAACCCTTGAAGGTGAATGCATCATGCTTTTGAAACGCAGGGAATCGCCCAAAAACGTTGCATCATGTCCTAGGAGACCAGAATTCTGCCTTTTTGTAATTTTTTAATTTTATTTCCCAGCAGTTATATTTACTGTTTCTCACATAGAATTCATGAAAATAAAGGAATGTGTGTGGTCCAATCCCCTGTTGCTTCATGCAGTCTCACATGATTGTTGCACCTTTAAAAATTTCAGTTCTTAAATGTATGTAATTGTTTGTTGTTACCTTTTATCAGTTCTGAATAATCATTGCAAAGGATTACTGTACATCCCTAAACTAAATAACACCCAGCAGCTGTTACAGGTCCATATGCCCATAGTCGTGTAGTCATACCCTATATAAGATGTCGTCAGTCCCCTAACTCCCAGGAAATACACTGTTTTAGATGGGAATTTTGTATTTGATATGTGCAGTGTTTTTCAGGAACACAACCCTGGCATAAAACAAGAACTGCCTCTGTCACGCGTTGGATATCATATATTTCTTCTGTAGTTGTCAGACCTCTTTTTTACGATTATTTCATTTTTCAGATCTGCATTGGAGGGTTTGAAAGTTGGAATGCGAGGTGGTGCAGAGTTCAAGGAGCGGCTGATTGGTGGGGATTGCTGTCTTACCATTGTCTATCCTGAACTGAAAGAGAAATATGCTAAATTATTCAGAGAACTGGAAGAAATGAAAAACGCATGTGAGAGCATTCCAGGACATATGAAGTATAGGTGAGTAAATACAGCATTGTTGACACCCAGACACTTGTCTGTGTTGTGCCAGCCTTCATACAAAATTGAAGAGAGGGTGGTTAATAAAGAATTAGGCATTGAAATTAGTAATTTCAATGACAGTCTTCCTCTAGCATTATTTCCTGTAGGTGATGGGTCCGTGTATGAAAAGCCACCAGAGGTCTCTCATCCCAAACTTTCAGGTGCATGTAACAACTCAAGAAGCACTGGACAGATTTCTATGAATTTTACAAACATTTGTTCAGCTGTTTCAGTTTTTGTTAAAATTAGATGATATTAAGGCACACTGTTATGTGAAGATCTGTACATATCTTCCATGCACATCTTGAATGTGTAGCTCAAATATTTACTGAATCAAAAAATGTTCTCAATACATGTTTAAGAGAAGAATGAAACATGCATTATTTCCAAACTTGTACAGAGTCTTAAACACAGACCTGAGTACTGCAGAGGGGCCAACATCATTGGTTGCTATGCAGCTGTGAGTGGGTTTTGCATAAAGGTGGGTATCCTGTATATTGAAAAATAAAAAATTATTTGAAACATACGCCTGTCTGTCCTTCCACATGAGAAACAAAATAAAGTCATGACTGAATGTAGACTGTGTGGAAAAGTTCTATTTTATTCTGTTACAGTAGCACTGTATTAAAGATGACTATAAGGCATGTATTAAATGATATATAAGGCCTGCATTTTATTTCTTTTAGTGTGTATTGTAGCAGTGAAGAGTAGAGCTGTAATATAAATTGTTTATTCATTCAGTATATAATTTAGTTTTGTTTTTTCAGAAGTTTGAATGATTAACCAGTAACAGTGACTAAGTTTTGTGTGAATGTAATGGTTGTTTACTAAAAGGATGAGTCTGTTGCAGTCTTAGTTACTTATTTTTACTTAAAGTTATTTCACTTTGATGTGTTCACTGTGTAAAAAGTGGAAGATCGCCTTGAAAATACATCGATTTATCAGTTTATGCAGGAAGTTATCAGTCTTACACTATTAAAAGAGAGCATCAAAATCTGGCATTTACAAATTTACAATATGTGAGGAATGTTGAAGTACAGTTCTTTTGTTTTTCAGACCTAATATTGGAGATATGGTTTTAGCTCTTACTGCACCTGGAAGTGCAGAAGATGGTGGTACATGGAATAGAGCACAAGTTCTGTCTGTTAGTGATTCTGGTTTCAATCATGTCAATTTCTGTGACATTGGGTGCACAGGAACGGTGAGGGTTGTGAAGAAACTGTCTCAGGATTTGGCATCAATTCCAGAATTTGCTGCTAGGTGCAGTGTTACTAGCTCAACCGAATCCAAGCAGAAACTACGGTCTGCTGTAAGTAGAAATACTGCACTTCTGCACTTGGTGGTAAATTGTGGTTTTTCTCCTCTTTTATTTATTTAATCATCCTTGTTAACTACAAGTGTCATCAAAGAGCAGGATGATACGAAGCAGAAATGCAAGTACTTTGTGAGTTCTGTGTTGATGTAAGGTAATACTGAGGGATCTCAACAAATAATGTAACAGTCACACTGATGGAAGTATTCTGACGATGCGTATGTAGGGCACACTGGTAGCAAATGGTACACATCACACCCCAATGTGGTCACTGGGTGCACGATTAGGACTGTAGACAGGGTGGTCTGTAATGTCCACGCTGTAGTACCTTAACAAATCGCACATCCATTTGGCATCGTGGAGCCCAGTGATCTCCATCTCTTTGGACCCCTTAAGAAGTGCTTGACTTTCAAATGATTTGCAGCAGACACCAGTGTGAAGCAAGCTGTCACTTCCTGGCGAAACACATGTGATACCGGTTTCTTCTGTGCTGGGATCTGACCCTTGGTGCCATTGTGGAACAAATGCATGATGTCAGTAGTGACTGTGGAGGATTGATGTGTACAATCTGCAACCCATGTGCCATGTTACGTCAAAGTCAGAATAGAGTTTTCAGTGTCAGAGAGTTTGTTACTTTATTTTTTAAAATTGTTTGTATCTGAGATATGTATTCATGAGGTACCCAGTTCAAATTTTGGCCAGGCTACCATATATCTTGACACAGTTCATATTTATAATTTCTCCACATAACTGACAACGTAGTTCCTTCAAAGAGGCCATGATCACGTCATCATGTATCCTTCCCTACTGACTGTCCCAGATCATTTTCTCAGCTTATTTGCTGCTGTATGATGTATGCTGTTGAACCTGCTGTCATAAAATAACCCAGAAATTGATCAGTATCATCTGCTTTGAAATTTATTTATCCCTTGTAATTCCAGATATTTCTGTGGTCACCTTCTTTGCAATGATTTTCATTTTTCACATACTTTAAATGGAAGAGGGTTAACAGATTCACACTTTGCCATGTCATCACTGATGTGGTAGTAGAAGTTTTTAAATTTTTCTCATTAATATACTGCAGGAATACAGACACTTTTTCTTCACGGTCACGGGTGTGGATGAGACCCAGAAGGCAGTGACATGTGTATTGCATTCAACTACCAAGGAAGAAATATGCACGGCAGTGCTGAAACAATGGGTTCCAGTTGTAGAGGATGAGGAACTGAAGAGTGTTGAAGTAAAGAATAATGCTTCTGTTGTTCTTCAAGTCTTTTTTGACCAGAAATCACTATACATACGTCCTGCATCAAGCAGTGCCAAGGATATGTTTTATCTGTTGAATCAGGATGTTGGTAGACACTGCACACAAGGTACACACTGCTGTTTGTGTATTCCATTGTATAGTCAAGTGAAAAGAAACTGACAGTGGTATGTTGCATGAAATGTGATGAGTGTTTCAGATGTTGTCCATCATCTTGGTTTGATTAATCCCACAGTGTTTCGAACCTTGGGTCTGTTTCTGCTTTCAGGTGGGAAATGGGGGGGTGGGGGGGTCTTTACTTTGGTGAGCCTGTTAGCAACAATTGTCACTGTTACCAGATAATTTGAAGCTCATAATGATGGCCCCATACTCTCTGAATTAATGAGGTTTTACTGTACTGTAACACTTTCCAATCCTGTGCACTGTGTTTATTTCCCTGATCAGTTTTGCCTTTCATTCCACTTTGTTTCTTCCTCCTAATTTAATTACAGTATTTTTAGCCAATCTTCCTTCATTTATAAGGAAGCGCGTGTTTGTGGCATTATATCTCTGTTAGTAACTTGTGAATCAACGGCTGTTTAATTCCCTGCCATCAACAATACAAACCAGATGGTCATTCAGACTTGTAAAGTAGGAGAAACACCAACATCGCTAAATGGAAGGGCCTGAATTTGTATGTGGAACATCTTCAAAAACAATACCATCTTTGTCACAGTAATTTATTTTTGGTAGAATGTAACCTGACATGGCACTAACACAGATCTGATGTATAGTTTCCATTGTAATGACAGTTAATGAACCATTGGCATTAAGCATGTGAAGTCTGGTGTAGTGATAGATCAAAAAATGCTTACAAATTATGTCTGATAAGAACTACAAAATACTAGTGATTGGAGTCTCATACAGTAATGGCACTGTATTGTATGGTTTTCATAGTGATGAACAATTATGAGTAAATTATGGTCTTCATTGTTACAACACCATACAGAAGAGCTCCTGCCTTGAAGATGAGTCATGAATCCTTTAGAGTGTTTTAACCCTTTAAAGGTTGGTTGGTACTTGATGTATCACCAGGTGTAACATTCAGAAATTCTACATTCTGCCCACACAGTGTATTAATGTCTTCTGTATGGATTTCAGAACAAACAGCACTTCCTCCATATACAGCATTAAGTGATTGGTTTTTGTAATTGAGACATAGTGTGTTTATTGCACGGTACAAACTGAATCTTTGTATGTGATTGAAGTTAACATTACTCTTCAAAGGGTGAACCACCTACTAGGTTATATACTGTCATAACTCGGGTGATTACAGTTTAAGAACTTTATTAGCTGCAGCTCAGATTTTGCAGGCCATCTGTGTGTTTTGCATTTCATATCAGAAAAATTCAAATTTATAATTTTACATCTCAAAACATTTTTACACCAACTGTTGGTGAAGACTTTAAACAAGTAGTTTAAGCTGTAGTAAGGAGATACTGGAGTCTTATTTTTGTATTTGTGTTTCCAGTGTATAGCAAAGCAAGAAGCACTTTGTTAATTCCAGCAGACACGTAGTTGTACTGTAATGTACGATGTGTTACAGTTTACCTCAGTTTATTGATCTAGTTATTTGCTCCCAAACAAAACTTTAATGGCGATTTTACTGTTACCAGAAAGTCTGGTAAAGCTGCATGGTGATGGAATGAAGCTCAGATTTGTTCTTGGGCTAAAAGCACATGTGTGAAAAGACTCAGTTCATTTTGTGTGTGCATGTACTAAATTTATTGCAATTTTGTCTTTTCACAGCATCGGAGTTGGACCAGCTGCCTGCAAAGAATGAGTTGGTTGCCTGCAAGTTTGTGGAAGATGGCAACTATTACAGGGCAAAAGTCCTTGATGTCAGTATAGACACTGTAAAAGTAGTCTATGTTGACTTTGGTAATCTATCCTCTGCTACCAAAGCCATCCTGAAACCCCTACCTGATTATCTGAAAAGGGTAAGATTAAACCAAATGAGTATCATGCACACGCTACAGAGAGGGTTTTTTTGAACACAGGACTGTGCAACATAAATCAGACATTGCTGTATAGCGATTGATGATGCTGGTCACTTTGCATTGCTCAGTACTGCATTAGAAAAACTCAGGAAAGTTTCTGCTTACAACTATAGGTTACTGATCTCTGTGCTACAATGTGGCATTGTAATTCCTTGTTGATGCTGTTGAACATTTAATTGTGTACTATTTACATTGTTACCATTCTCTTTCAAACAGTCTGTATTTTTATGATATGCAGTGAAACCTTGTTACTTAAAAACACCATGTAATTGAAAGCATGTGATGTTTCTCGGCCCTAAATGTACGGGGTTGTGTACTCTTTAGTGTCATTAATTCAAAGTGTGTCTAATTTGTAATTCAAAGCAATATTACAGCCCTTTGATTGCTAATAGGTGAATAATCCAAAACATTATATTATTTTCTAGACAGTTTGCTTGAACATTCATCATTATTTTAAGACTTGTCACCACTGGAACTTCCCAGCATTGCAAAAGCAGCTGGTTTTGAGCAGCAGCAAACATTTGGCTACAGACTGGGGACTGTGTGTGTGACAGGAAGTGGTTTCCACTGTCCAGTGTGACATTTGCACAGACAACCAAAATTTAGCTGTTCATGCATGTGTACCAAGTGTGTGCATAGGTGAATTTTAGTTATCCATGATGGTACAAGCCTCACTACCATGTTGTAAGAACAGTGACTGTGGTAGTGTTGTATGTGCTGTGTACTGCTGTGGAATGATTGAGAGGAACTGGCCAGGTCACATGGATTATAGTAGTAGCTTTGACAGGCTTCTCGCTGTTGATCGTTGATCCCAGCTGCTGCTGATAGTCAATGTTAATGACAGAATTACTGAAGCCACGAATGAACTGCGAAGATTCCTTTGTCAAAAACATATAAGGATGCACTGAATCACAAGTCAGTTGAGCCTTATTTTAAGAGATGAGGAGCTAATATCAAAGTTTGACAGGCATGAGTAACACGAGTTATTGTTTGCTGACTTGCATTTTGAGGTATATTGTGTTAACTTATGTAATAGATGTTAAAAAATGAAATGCAAAAGAGGATCATATTATTGAAAACTGTATAATTCTAAATGATGTACTTTGAGACCCAGCTTTTTCAAATGTGAACACTTTGAATAACAAGGTTTTACATGTGTCTCTTGAGAATTGAAGATTATTATCTCCAGGGGTCATCAGGTACCACCATAAAATGAGAAACAAGGTGATTTATTTACTACAAACATAGTTGTGTCAAGTGAGAGAGTGGTTGCATTTATTTTTGTACTTTTCATGACACCCCAACAGGATGTCACCCATAGAGGGTGACTGGCTGTGTGAATGTTTTCAAGATGCTGCAGATGTTGTACTGTTATATGTACAACCACTGTGTTGATACTGAGCACTGTACAGGTACACAGACAAGCTTGAGGATTTAAGGGAATGGTGTGACTTTTAACTACTAGGTAGTTGCTCCATGATGTCAGAGGTGCTGAGATGCCTGTTATCAGTATAAAATGGTCGAGACATTTTCTCTGCATTTGTTGGAATGGTGGTGATTTCAGATTCCATGTATGGCTGTGAAAGTAGGTCTCAAGGATGCTTTAGATAAACCTCTGACAGTAGATGCCAATGCCTTCTTATCAGACTTGGTTGGCAGAGAAGTTGAAATGAAACTGGTAAGTAGTAGACAGTACTTCTTAGCCTTTTCATTGCTGTGGTTCTCATAGTGCTGACTTACGTTCTGCCATTTTTTGTGTTTGCTACCTGATGAATTACAGCAAAATTGTATTGCACAAGGCCAGACATGTGCCAAATTATCAGATATTCCTTATTATCATGAAAGTGGCATTGTAGTTTGTTTCATGCAGGTCTTCTGCAATGCCTTTACTTCAGTGAAGTTATTTATGGTTATTTCTGTATTATGCTGGCCAGAATATAGATTAAGCTATTCATGCAACTTGGCAGAAGCTTACAGAACAGTTTATAAAAGTACAAATTAAATACAGATCACACAGTAATAGTTTACGTTCACACTATAGGAATCAGGGGTTCCATGAAAATTTAGATTTAGTTACTGGGATGCAGCAGATTTTAAGAATTTGAAGACACAGGTCTAATTGAACACTGACCTCTGAGCCTTAACATACTCAGTAGCAGATAAAATATTTTTTTGAATAGAGAGAGTAGTTTAGACATTGAAAGTTAATGTACTGATTTGCTGTGATTCAGAATCTGCCACACTTTCCACCTCACAAAATGTTGTAGCAGTCTTCTCTTCCACTGTTGTACTAGGTTGTGCCAATCTACTCTTTGCAGTGCAGTCATAAGGAAACACCAAGCCCATAGGCTCCAGTCTAGGGGTTATGAGACTCCATGATTCGAAGCTATTCAGTGCCCTTTTAATGAATTGTTTCCCCTTTTCTATAAAAAATAGTTGCTCCATTTTTTCCTTTCTGTAGCTTTCTCCCCCCCCCCCCCCTTACTGCCCCAATTGAACTTACGTAGGTCAACAATATCATAAAATGTGGTTGTTTCATGGTATATAAAACAGGTTTATTGCATCACTGATTAGGTTCAGAAGAATGTGTAGCTGATAAGTCCACATTTCAGAGTGCATCATCATTATCACCACCACCACCACCACCACCACCACCACCACCACCACCACCATACTTAACAAGTGATGTGAGACTGTAGGTCTTAACCTACATATTTCAGCTTCCATTTTTAAAGTCTTCAGTCTTTCTGTAGTTTCTGAACCTCACAGATACTACCAAAGGTACTTATGCTGAAAAAAACTTGGACTGGACTTCCTCTTACCATGCATATGTGTGTAAACAATTTTTATTTGATGAGAATAAAGGGACCATGCTACTACAAGTGTAAGTAAAGATTCCTATTGCATCTTACTTTGTTAGATTTTGACTGGATCACGCAAAGATGAAGTGCAGCTGATCTTACCAGATGGCTCAAGCCTGAATGATACGTTGAACACAATGCTAGAGCCAGGATGGAAGAGAGCCATGGCAGCAGGCAGAGATCCCAGAGGTAATAGCTAATTTCACAGTGCTGTGCTTCAGGCAGCATAGGTAATTTGGCCTGAAAATGATGTTGCACTCCATAACATAATGGTGTGTGTTACTCCTCACATTTACAGTTTCATCTTTGTCAGATATGGAAGAAAAGAACAGGTGTATCTAGTTTCAAACTCTAGAACTTAACAGAAATACCTGCACCACTTCTGTGTAAGTATTGGTGTGTATAAGGTTGGAATTACATACAGTATGAGACACTTTACTGTCATGGGTTATATCTCAATTACTGTCATAGTGAAAGGTATGCAGTTATAGAAATTGGGCAGAAGAAACATGTAGCAGTCTACAGAATATTGAGATTTGCTGAAGCAGGTCGCTCGGTAAGCTGTTACGTAAGGTTATCATTTTTGGTTTGTATTTTGCATAAGTACTGTCATAATTAAAGTTTTTCAGTGTCTATAATTGTGAATATTAGATTTTGGTTTAGTAAGTGCTGCTGATATTGAATACTATTGAAGTCCACTGTATGTGCAACATAGTGTGTTTATTATTTTTATTGATACACACATATACTACACGTGGCAGTATGTGATCTTGTTGAGCTGTTATATTGAGACTAAAAGTTTGTACTATTTATGCATTTCTGTGCTAGAAACCAGTGATATCTCACAAAGTACTTAAAGGACTCTGATGAAATTATGGTATTGAGGTGGATACTTTTTTGCCACTGACTTTTATTTTGGTGTGTCCTTGTTTTCTATAAGCCGTACTTTATGTGAATCTGAATTCAGTTTTGTCATCCTGTTAGCCAGCTGTGTCAAGTCAGAACACTGCAAAATTCAGGCTCAGCAGACATGCAGATCATTGCTGTAGTTTTCATCTTACACAGACTTTTAACATAGACCATTTTGTTGAGAATGAATTGCATGCATTTTAGTATTTAAATTTCAGTGACTGAAAAACATACAGATGAAATAAAGCTAAATAAAATGCAAGTCATAATTTTTTTATAATGATTAGGAAGATCTTGGAGATCCCGTACTTTAAAATGATATGTATGGCCTGAAATTTAAAATGCACAAAACACTGCTTACTGTTTTCTTAATTCCACGAGATGAAGTGCCAACTGTTGTCACGTACTGTCTGATCTTTTTAATGGTCAGAAGTTTGACCTGAACACCATAGTCCCATAAGGTTGACATTTTGTCCACTAAGCTTGTGCTGGTTGAAGGACAGATTTGTTGTGTGAGTTGCTCAGCAGCAGTAGGTTTATATCAAATTTCATGAAGAATGTGTTTAGAAAATAGGTGTCCTGCATATACAATGAAACCCCAATCTTATATTTTTGGGGGGACTGCTCTAAAATGGTGTAAAATCCAGGAACGTTTAGAATCTGGGAAGCATCGTTCTTACGGGCATTTGACTCGGACCATCCAAAATGCATGTAACATTGTGGAAAATGACAAATTTGGGAATGTAGTACTGGGATTTCACTGTATATAGTGCAGATATTTACGACACGTGAAATTAGTCACAGAAGTGGCATTTACCTTTCTTTATGAAAGGTACTGCAATAATTTCATAGTTATGTGTTTATTCCAGAATGTGGGACCTTCATGGGAGATGATATTAAGTACCTGGAATTGCCTGTGGGGCAAACCATTGACTTCTTTGTTCTTCATAAACTGGATACTGTGACTATTATGGGCTGTGAAGCGAATGGAGAGACTATGATGTACGTTCACGGGTCTATGACAGAAGAAATGAACAGATACTGCAACTGCACTCCAGAGAAATCTTATGTCCCAAGATACTCTGAGCTCTGTTTTGCCAAGTTTGAAGGTAAGTTCTAGGAAGTTTATTCTTTCTCTAGGTTTCCCCTTCTCATGTTCCATAACTATCGGTTACTTCTGTCCCAGTCATTGAGGTTTAATTCTTCCATCCACTAATCATCGTGAAATTGTTCTTTCCATATTTTCCAACTGATGTGCATTGAGTTGGTTGTTTGGCCGTCTGTGTTCTCCCGTGCTTTCTGCTTGTCCATATCATCACAGTATTTTATTTTCCAACCTCTACTTTTTTATTCTTTATTTTTTTAACACATGAGTTTATCCAGTCAGTCAGGCTTAATCAGCTGAAAGATAATACTGTTTCCCATGATATGTATCTGGTAATGGCCAGATGGGAATATGCTGTTCCATTACATCTTACAGCAAGGTTTTACAGATTTTCCAAGAATCTAGAAGCCGCCACAAAATTATAAGTGCCAGAAGGGTGAGATGAAGCAAGTTCCATACTGAGGATCCACATATAAAAGGTAGTTGCCTGGGCAACCTGGCACATGGGATTTGTGCACCCCTGTTTTAAAGTGTTTTGTATTGGGGTGTGTATATTTCTTAAAGCTTGAGAGTTTGTTGCTGTGGTGACTATGGTTACTGTATGTTGGGAGTGACATTTTGTTGCTCTGATCTGACACATGCATCTGACTGGAGTAAAAGGATACTAATATAGTGAAACCTGTCTTAGACAGAATCTGGGTGGAAACCTGTCTTTAGCGGGAAACTTTTATACAGTGCCAAGGATCTGGAGTGCTGAGGATCCAACCTTTTAAGTGCCTGTGTGGAATGAAACAAGCCTGCAATGGAAAAGAATTTTCAGTTTCTTACTGTTGCATTATAGGCAGGTTTCAGTGTATTTCACTGAGTTAACTAGTGACTGTCAAAGATTTCATCACTAGAAGAAATATTTTTTTCATGATTTTACCCCCACAGGACATTGTATTCCTTCCATTCGTGTCACTTGACACACAGCACTTTGTAAACCATTTGACAGTGGATCAAGCTGAAGTGCTGTTCTAAGCAGTCATAATCCACTGCCCAAGCAGTGCTTCAGATTGTATTCCTAAGTTAGTGTTAGTCGGCATTTCACAGAACAAACCCATTTCCCACACAGGGAACATAGTCACTTTCATAAACGGTTTGTTAGCTGCCACATCAGGAACCTATAACTCAGACATCATATACAGATCTATAAGTTTTGAGTTTTCACTTCTCTGTTAAGTAATCCTTAAAAGCATCTGAAACGAGCATCCCCTGTTTCATTAGAAGAACCCTTGAGCTTCTCTTTAGAATGACAAAACATATTAGTTTCCTCCCATCAGCCAAAACTAATATCATCATGGTTATTCTTAGTTTTTCATGTTGTTATTTGAACAGGTACTGATTTTTATCCTTTTGGATGAGTTGTATTGTTGGTCAACACATCAAAAGAGATTGGGATTCTATCTGCCTTTTCTATTTGTGCTAAGAAGTAATCATGTTATTGGCATGTATTAATTATATAGTACCAGTATGCTATTAAGTTTTCAAAGCAGCCTGTGAGAAGCTTTGCACTAATGTGGTTCTCTGATGAAGGGCTAACAGTCATTACAATGCTTAAGTCGTACTGCCCAGCCACTACAGGATTCAAAATCTTGCTGTGGAATCTTTGGGATGTAGCATCTTCCTGTACCTCCATTCTTATTGTCTGTCTCATAACAGGAATGCCATTTTTACATTTTTATAGCACAAATTTTGGAACTTTTATGGCACTGGCAATGAAATTCCCCTGCTTCAGCCCACAGAATGCCTTTTGGGCTGACCTTGAACTGTTTAGTAATGGTTACTTTTGTTTTATGCAGTGTTGTACATTATTTCCATGCTGTGGAATAGTTGTTGATTTCTTCTGCATGTTTAATTCTTATTAATTTAATATAGTAAAGTAATTAATTTAATGTCAGTAGAGTAATTGCAATGCATTGATTTTGGTGGGAGCTTAGCTCGTGTTTTCCCTTTCCTTCCTGCACAATCATTCGTGACTTTTATTAGGATAAATAATTTGTCACTTTGAAATGAGCTGCTGGCTTATCAGTAATAAAGTCAGAAGTACACATAAAGTATAAGATAAAATGTAATTATTATAGCAGCTGTACAATTTTCTTATTCACCTAGCTGCAGCAGATATAAAAACACCCACCCTGTTTACAGAACATGTTCAAGTGTGTGGTTATAAGGCAATCCCTCATTTTTCAGATGATGATGCACTGGGGAAAAAGTCATGTGTTATGTGCAGACAAATACAGTAAGTGGCTGATACTGTGATGCTGGTGCAATTATTCTTACACTACATGTTGCTGCATTGTGTTACAGATGGTATATGGTATCGTGCTATGTGCCTTGAAGATGAGTCTTCAAGAGACAAGAATGTCATATTCTTAGATTATGGCAATATGGCATATGTTGGAAAGGAAAATATTCGTAAGATGATAAAAGACTATGTTGAAACTCCAGCTGTTGCAGTCATGTGCTCATTACAAGGTAAACAGTTTTTGATTTTCTTCTTTAATCCTTTGTTTGTTACACTGGTGTTGACATTAGCGTGAACATATCAGTGTTTCATGAAGAGGAAGATTTTCCTTGGTTTATTTAATTCAGAGAGTTATTGTGCTAACCCTTTATTTCTTTAAAAGTAGTGAATTTTTCTTGACCAGCTTCAAGGCAAGAGATTTTCTCCTCCAAACCATCCAGACGGCTGTGGGGCCCACCCAACCTCTTATGGGTGTGGGGGGGGGGGGGGGGGTGGTTAACATGGCTGGGGCATGAAGTTGACTACTCACCTCCACCTAGTAGCAAGGTTAAGAATGAGTGGAGCTATACCTCTACCCTATACCTTTACTCTCCCTGTTTGCCTTCATGGCATGGACAGGGATTTTTATATTTTTTAGTATTGCAGAGAGAGGCTGTCACTGAGTTGTTTCCAAAAAGTGAATTCATTGCTGGTTGCACATCAAGAATTTGCCAAGGAGAGAGAAGTTAAGTACAACAGGGACACTGTGTTAAGGGATATCTCTGTGTGCTTTTATGATACATGTTGAATATGCATATAGAATGACATGACATTTTTCTCAGGGCTTGAGAATGCTGATGAGACACTGAAGGATCGTGTATGCAAGCTGGTTCAGGTGAACAAGGTGTACAAGGCACAAGTTGTATCATGCCCTGATCCTGGAAGTTATGTCATCGAGTTTCCTCACGTTACAGAAGCACTCATTAAGGAAAACCTGCTGCCTTCTGGTGAGTCAGACATTCATGAAGTACCCTGTTGTGTCTTTCCACATATTGATCCTGTACTTTCCTTGTCATCAAGTGACATCTGAAGGGTGCATGGATTGACTATTGGAACTGAATGTCTGTAGTTGTTAGCATCCATTCCTGTGAGGACTGAGTCTCAGATCTCATCCCACAGACTGACTTTTCATGTTTTTCCAATGATGGTCATCTTTTGGGTTTCTGCACAGTGTAGTGATAAATGCTCTGACTTTTCAGAGGACTTGTAGTTAGCAACACGGCTGTTCTCTTAGTGTGCATTTGTGGGTAATACCTGCTTTATAAACTAACGAGTCTTTCAGAAGCACTTCTCATGGTCACACTACTATAGAACTGCTCATGGAAGGGAGGACAAAATGGTTACAGTCACTGTGTTACATACATTTCCGACAGCCATACAAAATTACAGTCAAAGCAAGGGAAAAAGTTGCAAATGAAGGAATGTTGCCTGCAGATGCCAGTTTCGAAAGTTAAGCCTAACATTTGATTAACAGATTTAACAAAAAAGGTGTACATGGTATTTAGGTACATCCATCACATAATATAGCATTTAAATTAGTATACTGCTGCTGTTAGTTAAATGAAGCCACCAGATATCTAATCCTGTCATTTATCTACTTCTTTCAGAAAAGTAAGGGGAAGATGGAGGTTGAAAAGAATGCAAACAGATGGTGGAATGGAGTAGGTATAAGCAGAGTGTGTCTCCGTGTTTTATTTTATTTCTCGTTTTGTGAAGCTGTGTCTATGCTAGAGGCTTTGATTGGCAGAATCGTGGGGTCTTGAATGTTACCAACTGTGTTCTACTAAAAAGTGCCTGTGTAATGTCTTGCATTTGCAGTAGCTTTTTCGTATGAAGACTCAGTTAAAATTCTCTTCACTGGCTTACCATTGGTGTGAAGGGAATTTGGTAATTAACATTGCATGAAACCCTTCATGTTACACACATGGACCTGTGTCATGTGTGTAAAAGGCATTATATTGTTTTACAGCTATTTATGATTTATACACATTCCACCCATTAAGCATGCAGTCTTGCCAGTACCATTTCTTTAAGTCAGACACATCAACACAAAAGTGTTTGTTATTGATAGTTCATGGTATAGTATCTCAGACTGATGTATTCGTGCTCTGGATACAAGCGAATACAGTGACATCTTTTTTGGAGTTTTTAGCATTCTGCTGGCATGTTGGGCACACAGCCACCACTAAATATGTACAGGCAAATTTAATATGTACCATGTCTGTGCACTGTATTATATGAAATGATAACACCAACTAATGCACCAAAAAATATATATAATTTTTGGTGCATTAGTTGGTGTTATTATTATGTACAGGCAAGTCTCGTTATATGCCCGGGTTACATTCCTGAAAAACATTGTGCAGATAGAGTACAAAGTTCCTGTTTAAAACAGTGTATTTCCTGAGGGTTAGCAGATTGATGACCTCATCGAATATAGTGTATGCCTATGCCAGTACTGTACATACAGACCTGTAGAGTATATGTGCACTGTGTATACAGTATATATACGTTTCTGTACAGTATATACATGCCTATTTATTTCTAATGCAGTAAAAAATGTTTCAGCAGCCACAGTGTCGGGAGAAGCAGTTTTTCCAGTCATTTTAATATAATTAAGATTATATCTGTTTGTAAACTTGCTAAACCAACTTGTACTTGCACTGAATGGTTTAGCATTATCTTCATCATCATCATCCTTTAACAAATTCTCATAAACAGAAGGAGCTTTCACTTGAACCAGAAACTGATGGGCACATGGCACTGATTTTGATCTTCAAGCCATGTATTCATATGCTCAGTAGTAGGACTTGTTGAATAAGGAGTTCTTGCAGTGCCCACTTCAGTTCCTAACCTAGCACTTCATGTAAGTTTTTCAGTGTTATCACAATTTGTATCTACACTACTATCAGAAAGTCTAATATCACAGCATATGTCCGCAGTTTGTTCACCTTTTTCAGGTTGGCTTATTACGTCTAATTTCCCTTCAATGACAATTGTCTTTCGCCATTTTTTCAGTGGGTGTGCACTAGGTGATGTAGATTTACGTTTCTGACTCATTTTGGTAATAAAAGTCAGTACTGTTGAAGGAAACTAAATGAGCCACGTGATGTATCACCAACATAATCCATACATGCGACTGATGGCATGACAGTGATGTCACTTTCTGCTAGCCCCATACAGATGACGCGCACAGGCATGGACCGTCTATGCCAAACTACATTAAACGAAAAACTATTGCACAAAAAGAACTGGCATAAATCGAGACCTGCTGGTGTAACTATAGTTCTGCACTTACTAGTAACTGTTATGTTACCAAGTGTGGCGTGGGGAGACAGAAATCCCCCCCTCCCCTTGTGTTTAAATTTAAACTAAGGATGTGACAGTGTTCAGAATTGTATGCTGGATGAAGTTCAGTATTTTCCATTGTGTTAATCTCAGTAGAAATGGGCAGATGATTTTATTGTGTTGTGAATGGCATATGTGACGTGGGCTGTACATTTAACCCGCTTATGACCATAACATAATAATTTGTGTCTGGTTCAGTGTACATCCACAAGCCAAGGAGCATATATGCTTGCTTAAGGTAAAAATAATCCGGTCATGCTGTATATATGTATATCATTCCTCACGCCCCACATGTTTCCGAGTCTCATTTTTACTTTGTTACGTATAGATAGGCTTAGTGTAACAGTAGCCAGCTAGGCGAGCTTCAGGCACGTCACCTTAAGAGGCAAGCACAAGAGTCATGCATTTATAATATAAAACATCTTTTCCTGCTTTGATGACTTCTTATTTCTGTTCATCCAACTACAGTAGGTTAGTTCAGTTAGCTATGAGTCTTCTTTCATTAGAAAATATTTTAAATGTCGTTCACACTCAGCCTTAATGGTGGCATTAGTGCTCATGTTTTCACAGATTACTGATGTTTACGTCAGTTGTTTATAAATGCTATTATCTGACCTGTATACATGTATTAACTGAGGCTGTATATACTGCCTGTAATATTAATTTTTCCCACGTGCTACTTCAAAGATTTCACTGTGTCATAGGTGAGAAACGTGTGTATTCGGTTAATGTTTTCAATACTTTGGTTGTATTAAAAATGTATCAAGAATTCACTAGATGATGTGTCTAATGGCATATTTCTTTTATTATATTTAAGACAAAATCAGAAACAGAACTTGTTTGTCCTTTTGCCCTGTGTATTGTATAAAGATCTTATATTTGTTTCCACCTGAACATCTGAGATTGCATATGCTGCTTTCCTTTCTTCTCAGAAAGGAAGTGATCTGTGAAACTTCATGTAACACTTTGGATGTGTAGTGATATCCAAAGTAAGTGCTTGGAACTTCTTTGAGGATGGATCTGTAGGCCTACATGTTTGTGAATAAATCCTGTAATAAGTTTAAATCTTGCTGTCCTATCATAATAATTTGTCTCGTTATAAACTGTTAATGGTGGCAGCATGGAAGAACATAAATGACTGTAGGGAGCACAGTCTTTCCAGAGAAGCTAATATTTCTTCAGCTAGGCAAATTCTGTGCACTTTGTGGAACCCAAAGGTTCATTAGCATGAACTATAATATCCAACCAAGTGTACTGAAATATTGTGCATTTTGTTGGATGTTACAGTTAATTAAGATATGGATACGAATACTATTAAATTTCATTAGCACGTTCAAAATAGCCTACCACTTATGCTTACCCTGGTCCAAATTACCCCAGCCCAGGGCTGTTCTGTCATCATTGTCTCTGCACCCTTCTTGTCAAAATTGTCCCCTTGCATCAAGTGTCCCAACTGAAACTCTGTATGTATTTCTCTTCGATACATAGCTCTGAATATATTCTCATATGGATACGTTCAGAAATTAGTCACTTGGTTTCATTTGTTGGTGGGTTATCTCCATAAGAAGCATTCTTCCTTGCCAGCTCTAATCTGTGACCTCTCAGGGGTCTGATCCATAATCAGAGCTTCTTAGCTCACAGATATATAATCATGCGGGAAATTGTCAGCTGCCAATTGTACACATGTTGAACTCTGTTAAATCTAAGAAAGTGCTTGGAAAGACTTCCTGTAACTCAAATCATGTATATTTGAATTAGTGGTAACTGAAACATGTTTATATATGGTTTATTGACAAGCAGTTATCATTTTGGGGGAAAAAAAATTATATGTCTCAAATTGGAATCCGCCAATCAGCACAAAGTTTTCGACTCCATGTTGTGAATGAGAACTCTGATCCATGGACTAGATGGTCTTTGTTTGACTGAACAGTCAAGATCGTGGTCACCATTTTGTTAGTGTGGTTGTAAGGTAGGATGGGTATGTTCTAAGTCATTTAATAGACTAAACCTTTGTGCAGTATAACTGACATTAGCGGAGAGTACATTTGAAAACCCTGGACAGCTAAGATGTTCCAAGTAGGTATGGAATGACAGTTTATCCATCCATGTGTGTTATGTCGTGCCTGGTTGGAGGTATGTTAGGTGTGAGTTCATGTCTAGTAGTATAGGCTGTATAGTGTCTTTACTTGGATATGGAGACATATTGTTGCCGTGTTGCGTCATGCGGAACATGGAGTGGCCTTATTATCATAAAAAAAGTGATACATGTTCTGTAAACAAATTACGAGTGAGGTGGCACATGGCTCTTTAGCTTGGCGGTGTATGTGGTCCCCTGTGAAAAGGAATGTCATTATTTTTGTACTTATTAAAAAAGTAATGATTTTGTGGCATAGACATTACTACAAAAATTGTGTAAATGTAACAATTTTTGGACCTGCACCTAGTTACTGAGGCCTGAGGCAGGTAGTTTTGGACAGAATGTGAGGCAAATTAACGCAAGTGACAAGCATACCTGGCACACATAACAAGGTAGGCGTGTGGGACTTCAAATGTTCTTGTTCTTCAGACACTCCATCTTTAGTCTTAAACTCTGACTGTTCTGACATAACAGTGAGGTATGAAGTTCTCTTTGTGGTGTATGTGAAGATTACAGTTCTATGGTATTTGAGACCATGTAGTCTGGTAGCTAGTGACCAACATTTCAGAGGAACCTGTAACAGCCATTTTCAGGGTAGAACCCCTACCTGCAGATGGATCATCATTGGACTGCATCAGCATAAATGAATGAAGTTTGAGTATGAACTCCTTATAGTTGAAACTATCATGCAGGTTCCAAAGGAAATGTGAAGTGCTGTTTCAGTTAAAGTACGTCTATCATGGGTAGGCAGTCATGCTTCAATCATGCAGAAATAACAGAAAGGCCAGGATTGGAGTTTTCTTTGCATATTGTTTGCGAGTGTGTGTCATTCCTCATATTTCTTTGTAACTGAATGTAAATGAATGCATGATTGGTATAGTTGTAGACCTGAAATTAGAGCAGTGCCAGTAACTGAACATGAAGTATCTTTCAAAATGATGACTGTAACTTCACAGACAGCTGCACATGAGGAGTCTAAACTGATTCTGAGGCTAATGCTGCAGGCAATATACTCATTGTCGTCAAAGTGTTAGACATTTAAATACCATACAATACAAATACCATGCACTACAACCAGTGCAAGTTTCGTAGAAATCCATCCCTAATGATGGGCCTTTACTCTTGAGCCCAAAAGAGTTTTTCGTCCCTGCCTCACCACCCATTACATCGAGGTTACTGACACATGACATGTGGTAATCCCCGACCATGCGCAACAAGCAGTACAAGATCGGACAAAATCAGTCACTAACGTGTCACTTTACCCTTGTGGCTGGAACAGTTTTTCATCCCTGTCTCGCCTCACAAAGCAGCAGGGTGACTAACACTTCACACGTTGCACTCCCTGCCCATGTGGTAAAAGCAGTGCAGGTTTGGTAGAAATCAGTCAGTAATAAAAGGACCTTTATTCTTGAAGCCGAAACTGTTTCCTCTCTATCTTGCATCGCTTTGCAGTGGGATGACTAAAACGTGAGAAGTGGCACTCCCTGACCATACCCTAAAAGCAGGGATGGGTTCGACGAAATCGGTCAGTAATGAAGGGTACTTTACTCTTGTGACTGAAACATCACACATGGCACTCCCTGCACTTCCTCCAAAACCACTATACGTTTGGTCGAAATCGGTCAGTAAAGAAGGGCACTTTACTCTTGAGACCGAAACAGTTTTTCTTCCTATCTGGCCGCCCGTTGGAGCAGAGTGACTGAAATAGGAAACATGCGACTCACTGCTCATGCGCATCAAGCATATCGAATGTGGTTGAAATCGATCAGTAAGGAAGGGCACTTTACTCTTGAGACCGAATCCGTTTTTCGTCCCTATCTCATCACACCATGTAGCGGAGTGACTGAAACATCACAATTGGAACTCCCTACCCATGCCCTACAAGTACTCCAAGTTTGATCGAAATCGATCAGTATTAAAGGGCACTTCAGGCATGAGGGCCAGTTTCTCCTTCCTATCTCGCCTCGCATTGCACCGGGGTGCATAAGACAGCATTCCCTGCACTCCATCCTCCTGACTGAAATATCAAACGTGGTTCTCACTGCCCATGGGCTTCAAGAATATCCAATTTGGTCGAAATCGGTCAGTAAGGAAGGGCACATTAGTCCTGAGTCCGAAACAGTTTTTCCTCCGTATCTCGCCTCGTATTGCAGCGGGGTGACTGAAATAGCACACCATGCACTCCCTGCCCACGTTATACAATCTGTGCAATTGTGGCCGAAATCGGTCAATAACGAAGGGCACTTTACTCTTGAAGTCGAAACAGTTTTTCCTATTTCGCCTCGCATCGTAGCGGCGTGATACAACACACCATGCACTGGTGCTGTACAACCATGGCAAGTGTGGTCGAAATCAGTCAGTATAAAAGGGCCTTTACTCTTGACGCTTAACAGTTTATCTTCCCTATCTCCCTTCTCATTGCAGCGGGGTGATTGAAACATCACACTTGGAACCTTCTCATGCTATACACGCACTGCACGTTTGGTCAACATCGGTTACTAATGAATGGCACTTTACTCTTGGGAACGAAACAGTTTTTTCTCCTTATCTGGCCTCGCATTGGAGCGGGGTGTCTGAGACAGCGAATCATGACATCCCTGCCCGTGTTCAACAGGCGTTGCAAATTTAGTCGAAATTGTTCCATAACGAAGGGCTTTTACCCTTGCGTTCGAAAGCGTTTTTCCTCCCTATCTCGCCTGGTATTGCAAGTGGTTATTGAGACATCAAACCGTGCACTCCCTAGCCGTGTCCAACAAGTAGTGCAAGTTTCGTCGATATCAGCCAGTAACGAAGGGCACTTTATTCTTGAGGTCGAAAGCGTTATTCCTTCATATGTTGCTTCGTATTGTAGCGGGGTAATAGGGACAGGAATCCTTGCACTCCCTGCCAGTGTTAAACTAGCAGTACAAGTCTGGTCGAAATCTGTCAACAATAAAAGGCACTTTACTCTTGAGGCCGAAACAGTTTTTCCTCCCTACCTCTACACACGTTGCAAAGGGGTGGCTGAGATACCACATCATGCACAACCAGTGCGTGGTCTACAGTCTCTGGAAGTTTGGTCATAATCGGTCACCAACGAAGGGCACTTCACTCTTGAGGACGAAACATCTTTTCCTCCTTGTCTTGCCTAGCATTGCAGCGGCGTGAGTGAAACAGCACGCCTTGCGCTCACTGAACTTGTTCTAATAGCAGTGCAAGTTTGGTCTAAATCGGTCAGTAAAGAAGGGCACTTTACTCTTGAGACCGAAACAGTTTTTCGTCCGTCTCGCCTCCCATTGGGGCGGGGTGACTGAAATATCAAACTCGGTACTCAGTACCCATGGGTTTCACGCATGGCCAGTTTTGTCGCAATCGATCAGTAACGAAGGGCACTTTACTCTTGAGGCAGAAACAGCATTTCACCCCTCTCCCCCCTCGCCATGTAGCAGAACGACTGAAGCGTCACAACTAGAACTCGCTACCTATGCTCTACTGGCACTGCAACTTTGGTCGAAATCGGTCAGTAATGAAGGGCACTTTACTCTTCAGGCAGAAACAGTTTCCTTCCTATCTCGCCTCGCATTGCGGCCAGATGAATGAGACCGAATACCAACGCTCCCTCCCTGTTCTACAAGCAGTGCTAGTTTGTTCGAAGTCGGTCAGTGATGAAAGGCGGTTTACTCTTGAGGTCGAAACAGTTTTTCGTCCCTCTCTCCCCTCCCATTCGAGCACGGTGGTTGACATACCAACTTGATACTCATTACCCATGGGCTCCGGGCATAGCGAATTTGGTCGAAATCGGTCAGTTAGGAACGGCACTTTACTCTTGAGGTCGAAACAGTTTTTCGTCCCTATCTCCCCTCCCATTCTAGCACGGTGACTGACATATCAAACTTGATACTCATTGCCCATGGGCTTCAAGCATAGCGAATTTGGTCGAAATCGGTCAGTTAGGAACGGCACTTTACTCTCGAGGCCGAAACAGTTTTTCGTACTATTGCCCCTCCCCTTGTGTCGGGGTAACTGAAACATTAAACCTCGTACTCTTTGCCCACGTCCTTCAAGCATAGCCAATTTGGTCGAAATCAGTTAGTAACGAAGGGCACTTTACTTTTGAGACTGAAACAGTTTCTCGCCCCTATCTCCCCTCGCCTCGTAGCGGGGTGGCTGAAACGTCACAATTCGAACTCCCTACCCATTCTGTACAGGCACGGCAAGTTTGGTCAGAATCGGTTAGTAATGAATTTCACATTACTCTTGAGGCCGAAACAGTTTTTCTGCCGTCTCGCCTCGCATTGCAGCGGGATGACTGAGGCAGGACCTCGTGCACTCCCTGCGCCTGCTCTACAAGTGGTGCAAGTTTGGTCCAAATCGGTCAGTAACGAAGGGACCTTTACTCTTGAGGACGAAACAGTTTTTCCTCCTTATATCGCCGCGCATTGCACCGCGCTGAGACAGCGTATCTTACACTCCCTAACCGTGTTCTACAAGCCGTGAAAGTTTGGTTGAAATCTGTAAAGAAGGGCACTTTAGTCTTTAGGCCGAAAGCGTTTTTTCTCCTTGTCTCCCCTCGTATTGCAGCGGGATGAGAGGAAAAACATCGTGCGCTCCCTTGCTGCGTGCTATAAGCAGTGCTAGTTAGGTCGAAATCGGTCAGTAACGAGGGAAAGTTTACTCTTGAGGACTAATCAGTTTTTCGTCCCTATCTCGCTTCCCATTGGAGAGGGGTGACTGAAACATCAAACTAGTTTATCGCTGCCCATGAGTTTCATGCATTGCTAATTTGGTCGAAATCGGTCTGTAACGAAGGGCACTTTACTCTTGAGGCCTAACCAGTTCTTCGTCCGTATCTCGCCTCGCCGTGAACGGGGGGTAACTGAAACTTCAGATTTGAACTCCCTACTCCTGCTGTACAAGCAGTACAAGTTTCGTCGAAATCGGTCAATAACGAAGGGCAGTTTACTCTTCAGGCCGAAACAGTTTTTCCTCCCTTACTCACCACGCATTGCAGTGTGGTGGCTGCGACAGCAGACCCGGCACTCTCTGCCCGTGATCTACAGGCTGTGGAAGTTTGGTCGAAATCGGTCAGTAAGGAAGGGCACTTTATTTTGAGGCCGAAAGTGTTTTCCCTCCGTCTTCCCTCCTATTGCAGCGGGGTGAATGAGACAGAACAGTATGCGCTCCCTCCCTGCGTTCTACAAGCAGTGCCCGTTTGGTCGAAATCGGTCAATAACGAAGGGCACTTTACTGTTGAGGCATAAACAGTTTTTCGTCAAAATTAGAACTCCCCATGCTCTAAAAGCTCTGCAAGTTTGGTCGAAACCAGTCGATAATGAGAGGTACTTTACTCTTGAGGCCTAACCAATTTTTCGTCCCTCTCTTCCCTCGCCTTGTAGCGGGGCGACTAAAACATCACTCTTGGAAGTCTTGTTGTTGGTGGAACATTTTTTATGCACAAGAAGGGCGATCTTGTGGAAAGTGCATATTATATGGGTATATCGTTATTAAACACAGCATATGAAGTTCTGTCTAATATTATTTATGCATGCTTGCTCCTATACACTGAAGCAAAAATTGGATCTATCAGAATCGTTGGTTTCTGACCAGGTAAATCAACAACCCATGTCCTGCTCATCATGCGACAGATTTTAGAAAAAGAGTAAGAAAGTGAGATTGGAAAACATTTCCTCTTTATTGACTTTAAAGCAGCATATGATTGGTCATCAGAAGGCAGCTGTATAAAGTGATGAATGAACTAGGCATATCACAGAAGTTGACAAGAATGGTGAGGGCAACAAGGGAAAACACATCACCGTGCATACATTCGCAGAACTTCTTTTCTGATTCACTAGATGTAGCTAATGGGCTGAGGCAAGGAGATGCTTTAGCATGTCTCCTTTTCAACACAGCCCTAGAAAAGACGATTACAGATTCATGTATACAAAGTAGTGGACACATTTTTGCAAAGTTGGTGCAAATAATTGCCTACGCAGATGATGTAGGTCTAGTAGCTACAACACGTAGAGACCTGGTAGAAGGATTTCGCTCCTTAGAAAGTGCAGCTGTGAGGACTGGGCTCAAAATAAGTGACAATAAAACAAAATATATGGCTATGAACACAAGATAATTGATGGATATACCTGTTTTGGAAATAGAACCACAGACATTTGAACATGTACATACTTTTACCTATTTGGGTACAATACTTACGAAGGATAACAATATAACAGAAGTTCAAAACAGAATTGCAGCAGCAAATGTATGTTACTTAAGCCTCCAGAAACACTTTAAATCTAATTTCATATCCAGATACAAAAATTTTACTATATAAGATACTGGTACGTCCAATAATTTTGTGCAGGACAGAATGCTGGACACTATCCTGAATGAATCAGAAATGGTGGACATGTAGATATAAATAACTGTATGACCTTTTCAAAGAGCCCAGACTCTCAGTGATAATCAGAATTGCAAGACTATGATGGGCTGGTCATGTTACAAGAATGAAGGAAAATTTTATGCCTAAGAGACTAATGTATAAGCAATTGGAAGGACCAAGAAAAGTGGGAAGACCATGCGCCACTTGGAGAGATGATGTAAGAAAGGATGAAAGTAGCTGGGAATAAGGAGTTGGTGGGCAACAGCCGTGAATCGCAAAAAATGGAGGAAACTCCTGAAGAAAGCCAAGATTCTTTATGAGTTGTAGCGCCAATGATGACGACGATGACAATGGTGGTGGTGGTGGTGGTGGTGGTGGTGATGTACGTATGTCTGGGCCTCCCAACTAACCTCTTCTATTCAGTTGTGAACAACCATCTGTGTACTATTTTCTCTCCCATTCAGTTTCTCTCATCTACAGAGTATATCATTTCTGAAACAGCCCATGCTCTTGGAATGAAATGCACAGGAAAACATATATGTTCATGTGAAAGAGGATGACTCTGTAAGACCCAACAATGAGGCAGTCGCTTTATGATGCTGTTATCACCTGTTAAGGTCACATGCCACTAAATGACAGGTTAATTACGAAATGAGGATGTGCAAATGGTCGTGGTTTAAGAAATACAGCAAATGCATAAAATCACCTCAAGATAGCTAGTCTCTTGAAACATGAAATTCAAACCCATGATCTACCACATATTACAAAACAGGAATCTTAGTAATTATACCATAATTCGAGAAAGGGTCATTGTGTTCAGACGTGTTTGTGGTGAGCTCCTGAGTAAGGGTAGACAATGGGTTGTTACCTGGAGGACTACCGGGCGAGAGTGGGCACCTGGGCCGGGAGACTCTCGTGGCGTGGCGGGCCTAGGCGTAGTGACGCTAACCGAGCAAGGGGTGACTGCTTGGGATGGGGTTTGAGGGTGCTGAGTTCGATAGTTTTAGCCGTTTTATTAGTTACTGATGGAGCTGAGCAAAATCCTGGTCCTGGTGTGGAGGGGAAAACGCCATACAACTCGTATGTATTGGATGCGGCAGGAACCTAAAGTCGGGAATGACAGTAGTGGCAATGATAAATTACAAAAGGACCTAAATAAATTAGGGGAATGGGCTTTAGAAAATGAAATGAAGATAAATCCACGTAAAAGTAAAGCGGTATGCTTCACAAAGGCTAGGGTGAAGGAATGAATAAGGTATTATTTTGGGGATCCATTAATTCCGTAGGCAAATAGCTTTAAATATTTACGAATAATTATACGCAGTGATCTAAACTGGGCAGATCATGTAAATTATACGCTACGAAAGGCATGGAAGGCGGATACTCAAAAAGGGTAATAGTAACACGAAGCGTCTAGCTTATACGGCCCTAGGGAGACCGATACTTGAGTATGGAGCGGTGTGTTGGGACCCATACAAAGAAGGCCAGGTAAGCGCTTTAAATTGCGTACAAAAAAGAGCGGCTAAATTTGGAAATAACACTAATGAGACGGGTTGGGAAACATTGCCACAGTGCAGAATGATAGCAAGAATGTGAGCCCTGTTCAAGGCATACACCGGGGGGCCGGCTGGGAAAGCGATAGGAAACAGACTTCTAAAACCATGCTACCTGAGTGGGGACAATCATAACAGGAAAATTAGGACTAGAAAACACAGAACATACGTTGGTAAATATTCGTTCGTAAATAGGACCATTAAACACTGGAACCAACTGCCTGCAGACTTACTGGCGTCTTTCCCCTGTAAATTAAGCACTTTTAGGAAGAGTCAAGAAGGTAGTTACAAACAAAGGGAATTCGAGTGGGGTTTTGAGTGTATATAAGTGAAATGACGTGAAGTGAAGTGTTGTGAAGTGAAATATTGTGTGTAAATATGTGAAGTGATGTGAAGGTGTTCTGCAACATGTGTGTGTGGGTATATTGTATTTGTGTAGGTATATCGTAATTGTGAGGGTATATTATATTGTGCAGGTATATTGTATTTGTGTGGGAATATTACGTTATATTTGTATGGGTATATAGTATTGTATTGGTGTACGTATATTGTATTTGTGTAGCTATGTTGTATTGTGTGGGTATATTGTATTTGTATGGGTGAACTGCCAATACATGTACTGTAATTTGTGCTGTTCCGTTTATGTATATGTTATTGTATTTGTGGTGTCTGTACTGGTGTAAGACTGCTGCCACTGGGTGAAAACCCAATTGCAGTAATAAATAATAGTAAATAACATTCGGTTACATAAAATGATGCCAAACCCTTGGCAATTCTTCATGTAGCCTCTTGACTCTAAAACAGTTTTTCCCAAATCCAACTGTACTAGCAGCAGTCATACACACCAGTGGGTCTAGAGGGATGTGAAGCATTCACCAGGTGAGGGAAGGAAGGCTCTGGTGTTAGGTAATGAAATAAAAGATGTATAAGTTGTGCATCACAGTGGCATATCTAAGTTTTCTGGGGCCTGCGGCAAGTGATCACAATGGCAACTCCTAATAGAAGTATAAACTTTAAAACATCACATCTATTGAATTTCCTTTTATTTGGTTCAGTAATTTTCAATTTGTTGAGCCCAGAAAATGAAATTTTTTTATTTAAAATATTCACTTTTTCACCAATTTTGCTGCCACCCAGAGCAACTGCATCACTCACGCTGGGGGGGCGCCCCCCCCCCCACTTCCACCAGCTATGCCCTTGGTGCAGTACACACAATCAGAAATAGCGCTTTGAAGAAAACAGTTTCAGAATCACAGGTCTACAGGAAAGTAATGAAAGACATACAGAACCCAAAATTCTTTCACTATAAAAAACTTTATTACACAAATATATTATTATAAGGCAGTTTCCCAGAACAAATTTAATGTATTTCAAGACAGTCACAACAGATAAGTGCTACTACATTGGTTTTGCTTACAGACTGAATTTAAGCACATTAGCATTATAAGTGCTTCTATTAACATTGTATGTAGGGAAAGATAAGTAACACTATCAGAAGGAAATCTAAACCAATTAACATTTTAAAAGCAAGCCACACATCTGTACATTACTATTCTAAATAAACGCCACTATCATTCTTGTAAGCTAAACTAATGTGTACGTGTGTGTGTGTGTGTGTGTGTGTGTGTGTGTGTGTGTGTGTGGAGGGGGGAAGAGACGTTGAATTAAAATGTCTGAAATAAAAATTTGCTTCAGTTTAAGAATGTTACACACAACTAAATACCCCATGCATCACTTGTATCACTTTTATAAAGGAATTTGCTCTTTAAGAAAATAAAACGTTGTGTAGTAATATATAACATTTCTCATATGTAAAAGGTCACAAAACACCTTCACAGCCATCAAACTTGCAGCTAACAGTGTTGTGCATTAGAAGCAAAGAATTACAAGTAACTTTCTATCAGCACAGAACAAGTGGGAAATGTTCACAATGCCTAAAGCTTCTACAAAACAATCTGTGAACCACAGCACTGTCATTCACTGGGCAAAGTGAGTTTGGTGGTGAGTTGAGCAGTGCTTCAAAACACCTAGCAGCAAGGACAGCACACTATTATTGCTTGATTGTGTAACACCACTGAGAGACAAGGAGATTATATGGAAGAGGTAATGCAGATATAAGGCCATTAACTCTTCAGCATCAACAAAATTAACCAATAAAACTGTTATTTTTCGTGACAAGTTTCATTTTTTGCAATGCAGTGTAATAAAAAATTGAGGCAGTCCTGTTTAGGTGACACTTTTTAAAACTCCCAACCATGTTAGAGCTTGGATGCAATCTGATGGCACTGCTGAAATGACCAATTTTTAGTCTCTCCACTTGGTATTGTACGCAGGTGGTACTAGAGGGGTGTCGGGTTAGTTGGTTACAAGCAGTTAAGAGTGGAGACTGTATAATTTCTTTCACAGTATCTTGAAAAGTAACTCGGATGCCATTGCTCCAAACTTTCTTCCCTTCCGCATGTCACAGACAAAGTAGTACTCAAAATTTAGTTTGGTTGATAAATGTGTCCATATGCTTCCGCAAATTTAACAACTGCTGCCTAGTTTCTTCATCAACCTGGGGAATATCACCTGGCCACAAAGTTGGTTCTGGTAAAATTGACACTACCTGTAAACCAGAGAATCAGTATATCTTCTTGCTTGGATGATGCATCTAATCCACAAATATTAAGAGATCACCCACAGCATTGCCTTAAGTCTCATAAATGTGATTCCATCATGAGGTGGCTATCAGAAATCAGGCCAAAGAGTGATAATATATCTGAAGAAGGCAACTTGGTGTGACTTATGAGGTGTGGCTACTAAATAAGGAGAAAAGTGGAATAAAAATGAAGTACTTACCTACATACTATCCCCTTTAAAGTATTTTCTAATGGAGTTGCACAGCCTCTTTATTTAATAGTTATACCTCATATGTGTAAAGCAGTGTGTGTAGGAAGACTGGAAGATTGAAGAGGTTCATATGTGGAAAACTTTAAAACATTGTTCATGCACCAGGGGAAGAAATTCACTTAATAGCAGGCAAAGATCACCATTGTGTACTGTACGACAATATTGCAAATACTAATACACGAACTATCATAAACATACCCACAATTTCCACATGAAATATTATAAACGTGACAGTACACACTCTGAGATGACATCTGGCAACTTAACCAGTATAGCTGAACCAGTTTAAATTATAAACAGAAATGTATCATGAAATTATGTGACTATCAAATTACAAATCCTACTGATGCAAAACAGCTTGCCTATGTTCATTATTTCTTGGAATCTGATCACTTTTCTGTTTCAGGCAGATTTCATGTTAGCACACTAATCACGGACAAACACATAGCACAGTAAATACTACAAGCACTTACGATCCTGCAGTTAGGAAGGCCGTTAGTCAGGAGCAGGTATGCATATATAGCTTCAGTTCTACTTTACTTCCTTATTTTTATTCCATTCTTAATTTGTTTCACTGTCTGTGTATCTTCTTCCCCCCACCACTC